>OZ024823.1:25840094-26440094 GCA_964016985.1 Anodontia alba | reverse complement strand
TTGCCAATTACCCTTTGGGGGTCTCCAGACTAAAATGGGTTGGTTAAAGATGTGTCTGTT
Organism: Anodontia alba; assembly: GCA_964016985.1. NCBI lineage: Eukaryota > Metazoa > Mollusca > Bivalvia > Lucinida > Lucinidae > Anodontia > Anodontia alba. The sequence continues at coordinate 26,440,034 of OZ024823.1, read as the reverse complement.
GTAGAGAGGGCTATTTGACATTGTATCTTAAAACATTATTTTTATCGCACCTGCTTGTAGCAGGGTGCGATATAGGCGTCCGATTTTCCGTCCGTCCGTCCGTCCGTCCGTCAGTCCATCCGTCCGTCTGTCAACATTTATGTCAACGTTCGACATTTATGTCAAAGTTAGTATTCTAATCAACTACAAGACTAAACAACCATCAAACCTTGCATGAAACATCTCCCTGACCTCCTGACTTTGCAACATAGGCGTCCGCTTTTCCGTTTGTCTGTCCATTCGTCCGTCCGTCTGTCAACATTTATGTCGACGTTCGACATTTATGTCAAAGTTAGTATTTTAATCAACTACAAGACTAAACAACCATCAAACCTTGCATGAAACATCTCCCTGACATCCTGACTTTGCGACATAGGTGCCCACATTTCCATTCGTCTGTCTGTTCGTCTGTCTGACCGTCCGTCCGTCTCTTAACAGTTCTGTTATGTCGAAGTTCGACATTTATGTCAAAGTTAGTATTCTAATCAACTACAAGACTAAACAACCATCAAACCTTGTATGAAATATCACCCTGACCTCCTGACTTTGCGACATAGGTGCCCGCTTTTCCATTCGTCTGTCCGTTCGTCCGTCCGTCTGTCTCTTAACAGTTCTGTTATGTCGAAGTTCGACATTTACGTCAAAGTTAGTATTCTAATCAACTACAATTCTACAACAACCATCATACCTTGCATGACACATCTCCCTGACCTCCTGACTTGGCAGATATGTTGACCCAGTGACCTTGACCTATATTTTTCGCTCCATTGACTTTGACACAATTTACGTTGACGTTCCAGATCTTCTCAGCTATAAGGCGTACAACTACCAAACCTTGCATAGTGCTTCTCCTAGAGGTACAGACTTGGCAGGTACCTTGACCCGGTGACCTTGACCTATATTTTGCGCTCCAGTGACTTTGACATATTTTGCGTCGACATTCAATATCTCCTCAACTATAAGGCCTACAACCATCAAATCTTGCAAAGTGCTTCTCCTCAATGTACTGACTTAGCAGATACCTTGACCTGGTGACCTTGACCTATATTTTGGCTGCAGTGACTTTAACATAATTTACATCAATGTTCCAGATCTCCTCAAGTGTAAGACCTCTAGCTACCAAACCTTGCATAGTGCTTCTCCAATATGTACTGACTTGGCAGGTATCTTGACCCGGTGACCTTGACCTATATTTTGCGCTCCAGTGCCTTTTACACATTTTACGTCAACGTTCAATATCTCCTCAACTATAAGGCCTACAACCATCAAACCTTGCATAGTGCTTCTCCTCAATGTACAGACTCTGCAGGTACCTTGACTGGGTGACCTTGACCTATATTTCACGCTCCATTGACTTTTACACCGTGTACGTCACCCTTCCATATGTCCTCAACTGTAAGGCCTTCAACCACCAAACCTTATATAGCACTTCTTCTCGATGTATTGACTCGACAGGTACCTTGACCTGGTGACCTTGACCTATATTGTGCACTCCAGGGACTTTGACACATTTTATATTGATGTTCAGTATCTCCTCAAATATAAGACCTACAACCACTAAACCTTGCATAGTGCTTCATCTCATTGCACTGGCTTGGCAGGTACCTTGACCCAGTGACCTTGACCTATATTTGACAAATTTTACGTTGATGTTTGATAACTCCTCAACTATAAGGCCTACAACCACCATACCTTGCATTGTGCTTCTCCTTGATGTACTGAATTAGCAGGTACCTTGACCCATGACCTTGACCTAAATTTCATGCTCCAGTGACTTTTACACATTTTACATCAATGTTCCATTATCATTGGGCTGTATGATACGAAAAGTCAGTGCTGGAGATATAGCCATTAGAGGGAATGGGACTGGCCTGGAATATATGTGCCCCACTTGGCACTTTGTCTACATTTTTTTCAACCCAGTTTTCCAAGTAAGCACTGCTAAGAATGAAATAAACTTATTTAATAACCACATTCTGATTGTGGCTCCTGTGACTTTTGCGCCAGCAGGTGCGATGACGCCTTCCGCGGAATTCTTGTTGTGAATCAGAAAACTGGCTGTTATAATGAGGTGACTATCATTGACTGGTGACCATTCATCATAGGTCTAGATAAGAGTGGATATCGGGTAAATATTTTTCTTATTTCTCCACGAAAACATATGTTGAGGGTACTCATTAGAAGCACCTTGGTGAGGCGCTTCTAATGAGTACCCACAACATATGTTTTCGTGGAGAAATAAGAAAAATATCAATACTTTTCGGTTGAAAAAAGCATAGAATTGCCTGGCATCGGGTCTGATGATTACCACTTATATATTTAAACCCTCTGGCATACAAAGTATGCCAGAGGGGAATATAGTTTTTGTCAGTTCCATCCATCCGTCAATCCATCCTTCCATCAGTTCATGATTCCATCCGTTAACACCTGCTATAACCAAGTTTTACTTCAAAGTTTTTGATTATGTAAGTCTCTGCAGCCAGTTATCAGAAACTATTCATATTTGGTAAGTGGGTACCTGGGAGGGTTCTCTTCCATTTAACATCTAATGACCCCTGGGTCATGCCCTGGGGCAGGACTAGAGGTCAAAATCTGGCAGGACTAGAGGTCAAAATCTAGGATGCCTCAATAAAGTAGTATATTACAGTTTGTGTATACAAACAACTTCTTAATAAAGAAGGATGGGCATCAGACAAGTTTATCACATCAGCATTCAGTGTAATAAGGTCAAGGTCATTTAACCTAATTTTTATGCTTCAGTGATTTCGCCTTTTATCTTGAAGACTATTCCATGGATTAATGTGATACTTGGGATATTTATTCTGTGCGACACCACGATTGATATCATAATAAATGTTGGTCACCTTGATCTACCGGTATATATCATGGTCCAGTGATTTTGCCTTATATCTTATATGTTATTTGATGTATGATCATTATTATTTGAGATTATGAAACAGTATGATCCGACAGGTAACCTAAACATCAGATTGACTTTTCAAGTATATGTAGGTCAGTGACCTATATTTTATGGTCCAGCAATTTTGCTTCATGTCTTGAAGACTATTTCTCGAGAAAAGTTGTACTTGAGATGATAGATCAGTGTCACTCAGATATTGACCTTGTAAACTCTATGTGGGTCGGAGTGACTTATATATCATGGTCCATTGATTTTTGCCTTATATCATTGTCATTGACAAGGCACCTGTCAGGGTATATTTGTGACCCTCTGGGCACTTGCTCTAGTTCATGAAGAAAAATAAAAAAATTCTGGATATCCCTTATCTGTTGTGTCTGAGCACTTGTAAGTATTGAGCCATTGAGATATTAATGAGATCCCAGACAAATACATGTACCATAGCACAAGACAGGTGGAAAGTATCAAGAAAATAATTTTTGTATTTCTCCATGAAAACGTATGTTGTGGTACTTGTTAGAAGGGCCTCACTGACATGCTTGTAATGAATACCCACAACATATGTTTTTAGTGGAAGTAAGAAAAATGTCAAAAATTTTGGTTGCAAAAAGTCTTATCTTGGGCTTTGAATAAACTAAGGCTGGCTACTCAGAGCTGAAAAGATAACCGATTATCAGTCCTGCCATTGCGATTGATAATCGATTAGTAACCACTGAAGATTTGGTCATAATTTTACCGTTCTGAGCATGATTCTTGCCATAATATAATTTATTGTATGTATTCGGTCAGTCAGGCCTAAGCAAACTGTAGACCCAGATGAGATGCAGCAAACATGGCGTCTCATCGGAGTCTTCACTGTTTACCTCTCAGTAAGCTATTTTAGACACAATTGTGCATAAAAATGTAGCTAGTAAAGTGTACTTGTTCAAAGTATGGTAAGGAGTTGAGGGTCTGAATACTAAGGGAAAGTAACAGACACAGAAATCAAATGATCAGTTATTAGCAAATCTGTAATGATAATCATTTTTATGGAATTTATCGATCAATTAATAGATTATCCGATTAATTGTGCCAGCCTTAGAATATACTCCATACTAGCTCTGGATAAGGCAAATTTTCAACTAAAAGTTAATGAATCAATACAGTGATGCTAACATATGCTTTTATGGAAAAAAGAAAACTATATTTTTCTTATTTTTCCATTAGCAAAATGTATGTTGTGGGTACTAATTAGGAGCCTTTGCTGACGTTTTTGTGAAGAAAAAAGAAAAACATTCTGTATACCTCTGTGATAAAGTCTTATATGCAATACTTACAGAGAAGTGAGATGTCACTTCACCAAAATAAGAGTCTATAATATGGTGCCCTGGAGCTGTGCTCTTCGGTCATGGCAACAGATGTTCAATGATGAAAACCTTAATTAACTGTGACTCAGTAATGAATTTGATCTAGTTCACTGGTATATTCCAGATATTGGACATTTCAAATATGCAACAGGATTTATGATGTTAATTGGTATATAAACAAACCTGGTAACATATCTTTTTTCTTCAGTAGATTTTTTGTTTGTTTGTGTTGAGGTTTTATGGCCCAGTCAACCCAGTGGAGTCATGTTGAGCGCGGTCAGTTTACCTAACCACACGTTTACTGGGCAGGCTTAGTCCTCTAAATGGTTAACCAGTATTGTGCACATTCTTTCACCAGAAACTGACAACTGCCCTTCTTGAATCAGCGGAAGGGAGAGAATTACCCGTAGAAAATATTTCACGATCAATCTCCACAAAAGAATGTTGTAGACCTCGGCGGGTGTTGAACCCGCGACCTCCTGGTCTCCAGCCGGATGGTCCAACTGAGCCACTGAGGCCGGCTTTTCTTCAGCAGAGTTTAGTACAAAGTGTGATCGTACAAAATTTAAATAAAAATCTGCCAGTGCAGTAATACATAATAATTTTTACCTTAAAGAGATGTCTTCTAAAGGCCATCCTCAGAAGCCCAGTGCTCTGAAGACAACCTGAGGTACTCTGACAATTTTTAGCTCACCTGTACGAAAGTACAGGAAGAGCTATTGCACTACCCCCGGCGTGGGGGTGGTCGGGTGGTGCGAAGGTGCTGTGTATCTTACATCACCGGGGCGTCCAACTGATATTGGCTTACAGTTGGGCAAGGCCTGCTATCCTTGTAGTGGGTAAGGGTAGAGGGGGAATGTTTTTATTTCTTCTGTTTCTTCACTTTCATTCCTGTTCCTCTTTCTTCCCTGTCCCTCTCTTTCATCTCCTCTACTCTCTCTTCTATCTCTTTTCTCCCTTTCTCTGGGAGACGACACTAAATGACCCTCAAGGGTTGACGTGTCGTTAAACCCCAACACAATCAAAAAAAACTACCCCCGGCGTCTGTGTTAGCATTGGCGGCAGCATTAAAAAGAATGTTAAAGTTTTACGTCAAAGTTTTTAAGACCTCATATTTGCTAAATCCTCTGATGGATTTAGTTTATATTTGGTATAATTATAGATGTTGGTCCAAAATTTTATTGAGCCCTATCCACAGCCCTGCTTATGACCTATACATGTAGGTCAAGGTCACGGACCTGGAAATTTATGTTAAAGTTTTGCGTTAAAGTTTTTAACATCTCTTAATTTCTAAATCCTTGCATGGATTTACTATATATTTGGTTTGATAATAGATATTTGTCCAAAATGTTATTTGGCACTACCCCCATCCCTGGTTATGACCTAAAGGTCAAGGTCATGGACTTAGAAGTTTATGTTAAAGTTTTGCATTAAAGTTTTTAAGATCTCTTAATTTCTAAATCCTTGTATGGATTTACTTATATTTGGCATGATTGTAGATATTGATCCAAAATTTTATTCAGCACTATCCCCACCCCTGCTTATGACATGGAGGGCAGGGTCACAGACTTAGAAATTTATGTTAAAGTTTTGCATCAAAATATTTAAGACGTCTTCATTTCTAAATCCTTACATGGAGTTACTCTATATTTTGCATGATTATTGATATTGATCCAAAATTTTATTCGGCACCATTCCCACCTCTGCTTATAACTTAGAGGTCAAGGTCACAGACTTAGAAATTTATGTTAAAGTTTTGCATCAAAGTTTTTAAGATCTTTTTATTTCTAAATCCTTGCATAGATTTACTTTCTATTTGGCATGATTATAGATGTTGATCCAAAATTTTAATCTACACCATTCATACCCCAGCTTATGACCTAGAGGTCAAGGTTACAGACGTAGAAATTATATGTTAAAGTTTTGCGTCAAAGTTTTTAAGATATCTTAATTTCTGAATCGTTGTATGGATTTATTTTATATTTGGCATGATTGTAGATATTGATCCAAAATTTTATTCTGCACTATCCCCACCCCTGCTTATGACCTGGTCAAGGTCACAGACTTAGAAGGGGGGTGGTCAGGTGGTGCGAAGGTGTCATGTGTCTTATGTCACCAGGGCGTCTGACTGATATTGGCTTACAGTTGGGCTAGGCTGCTATTCCTTGTAGCAAGAAGGGCAGTTGTCAGTTTCTGGCGAAAGAATGTGCACAATACTGGTTAACCACTTAGAGGACTAAGTCTGCCAAGTAAACGTGTGGTTAGGTAAACTGACTGCACTCGACATGACCCCATTGGGTTGACTTGGCCGTAAAACGTCAACACAAACAAACAAACATACTCCTTATAGCAGGTAAGGGTAGAAGGAGGGAATATTTTTATTTCTTCTTCACTTTCATTCCTGTTCCTCTTTCTTCTCTGTCCCACTCTTTCATCTCTTCTACTATCTCTTTTCTCCCTTTCTCCAGGAGACGACACAAAATGACCCACGAGGGTTGACTTGTCCTTAAGCCACAACACAGATTTAGAAATTTATGTCAAAGTTTTGCATCAAAGTTATTAAGACATCTTCATTTCTAAATCCTTGCATTGAGTTACTTTATATTTGGCATGATTATAGAATATTGATCCAAAATTTTATTTGGCACATTCCCACCCTTGCTTATGACTTAGAGGTCAAGGTCACAGACTTAGAAATTTATGTTAAAGTTTTGCGTCAAAGTTTTTTTTAGATCTTTTTATTTTTAAATCCTTGCATTGAGTTACTTTATATTTGGCATGATTATAGATACTGATCCAAAATTTTATCTGACACCATTCCCACCCCTGCTTACGACCTACAGTCAAGGTCAGAGACTTAGAAATTTATGTTAATGTTTTGTGTCTAAGTTTTTAAGATACCTTAATTTCTAAATCCTTGCATGGATTTACTTTCTATTTAGCATGATAATAGATATTGCTCCAAAATTTTATTCAGCAGTACCCCTGCTCTATATAACCTACAGGTCAAGGTCACAGAAATTTTATGTTAAAGTTTTACCTCAAAGTTCTTAAAATCTTTTAATCTTTTATTTACTCAGCTTCTTTTCAAATCATACTATTTATATTTGGTATACAGATATGGAAGATGTTCATCCAAAATTATATCCAGTACCATGTCTTCCTCCCTGTCTCCACCCCCCCCCCCCCCCTCCCCCCCCCCAACACACACACACTAACTATGATCAGGATTTTAAGGTCGGTCTTAACTTTTTATTTGATTGATAAGCACGAGTTCAGGTGAGCTGTCCCAGGTCTTGTTTTCTTTGTTTTGACTAGCAGTATGTCATGAAGTCAATAATTAGTTGATGTAATAGGGTTGTACTCCTTTATTAGCACCTTGCTTACAGTTACAAACTATAAACTGTTTACTGTTCTTTGTGTTCATCTCAATATTTTGGACTAAAGACTGTTTACTGTTCTTTATGTTCATCTCAATTATTTGAAATTAAGCATTCTTTTTATTTATAGTAACATAATTTATGGGAATTCATCCAAATATTGAAAATCTAAAAAGACTCAAACATCTTTTAGTGATATATGTATTCTTCTATATTACTGGAGACAGTATTCACTTATTGATTTAAAAAATGTACCACTTGTTATATATATTCTTAGTGCAGTTACTGGGAAAGTTAACTTAGTCAAGAATGCTATATTTTTCCACAATTGACAACTGAACAGAAAAAAAAATAATACTTACCCATTGAGACCTGTATTTTATTTAAGAAATAGATCAGCCCTAGCAGTGATTTGTTGAGTAATAAATCACTGTTTGGAGGTCAGTTGTAAAATAGAGCAAATCACCAGCATGGAGCGCAAGTGATTTATCTACTTACAACTGCCCGACAAACTGTCTAAAATTGTTCAGATTGGAAATCCAAGATGGCCACCACAGCCGCCTTATTGAAAATCTATTTTTCGCTTCTTCTCCTGAACCAAAAGGCCAGTTGACAAAGCTTATTAGGAAGCATCGGGGTGACTTGTAGGTAAAAAATGACTAAAATTGTTCTGATAAGAAATCTAAGATGGCCGCCATGGCTGCCATCTTGAAAATCTATTTTTAGCTTCTCCTCCTGAACTGAAAGGCTAAGTGACGTGACACTTGGTAGAAAGCATTGGGGTGATTTGTAAATCAAAAATAGCTAAAATCATTCCGATCACAAATCCAAGATGGCCGCCATGGCAAAAAATAGGCTTTTAAGATAGCGGCCATCTTGGATTTCCAATCGTAATGATTTTAGACATTTTTAATCTACAAGTCACCCCGATGCTTCCTACCAAGTTTCAAGTCAGTTGGCTTTTTGGTTCAGGAGGAGAAGCGAAAAATAGATTTTCAAGATGGCTGCCATGGTGCCCATCTTGGAATTCCGATCCTAACATCTTGTAATCCGATATCCAAGATGGCTGCCATGGCTGCCATCTTGAAAATATATTTTTCGCTTCTTCTCCCGAACCAAAAGGCCTGTTGACTTGAAACTTGAGAGGAAGTATCGGGGTGACTTGTAGATAAAAAATGTCTAAAATCATTACAATTGGAAATCCAAGATGGCCACCATCTTAAAAGCCTATTTTTAGCTCGCCTGTACGAAGTACAAGGAGAGCTATTGTAGTCACTCCGGTTGTCCGCGTTTGCGTTTGTGTTTGCGTTTGCGTTCCCGTTCCCGTCACACTGCGTTAAAGTTTTTCAAATGCTTATATCTCAACAGTCACTCCTCACAGAGGCATCAAATTTGGAACTTAGGTACCTTGGAGGGTCTTCTGAGATTCCAAGAGAATAAACATCTGGGTTCATGCCCCTGGGTGGGGCTAGGGGTCAGAATCTAGGACACCTTTGTAATACTGTGTTAAAGTTTTTCAAATTCTTATATCTTGACTTTCACTCCTCATAGAGCATTCATATTTAGAATTTGGGTACCTGGAGGAGTCTTCTGAGATTCCAAAAGAACATACCCCTGGGTTCATACCTCAGGGTGGGCCTTGGAGTGGGGCTAGGGGTCAAAATCTAGGACACATTTGTAAAATCTTATATGCCTACAGGTTATAGACACAACTGGTTATACATCAGCTAACTATGTGACATTGGTTTAAGTGTTAGAGAGTGAAGGTCATGGTGACCTACATTTTACGGTCCAGGTCACCTAGATTTCACGGTCCAGTGATTTTACCTTATATCTTGAATACTATTTGTTGGATAAATGTCACTCCTGGGATATTACTTCCATGTGACCCAATGAATGACCACTTACTATATCTAGGTCATTGTGACCTATATTTCATGGTTCAGTGATTTTGCCTTATATCTTGAATACTATTTGTTGGATAAATGTCACACCTGGGATATTAGTTCCTTGTGACCCGATTATTGACGTCAAAATATATCTCTGTTGGTGTGACCTATATTTCATGGTTCAGTGATTTTGCCTTATATCTTGAATAGTATTTGTTGGATAAATGTCACACCTGGGATATTAGTTCCATGTGACCCAATGAATGACCATGTACTATATCTAGGTCATTGTGACCTATATTTCATGCTTCAGTGATTTTGCCTTTTATTTTTATTACTATTTCATGGAGAATTGTCATACCTGGATTATTATATCTATGTGACAAATTGATTTACATACAAATACATCTAGGTCAGTGTGACCTATATTATATGGCTTAATGATAAAAATGTTACAATATAAAATGTACCCAGCAGACGAGCTACGCTGTCCTACGACAGCTCTTGTTTGCCATGGTGGCCATCTTGGATTTGTGATCGGAATGATTTTAGCTATTTTTGATTTACAAATCACCCCAATGCTTCCTACCAAGTGTCACGTCAGTTAGCCTTTCAGTTCAGGAGGAGAAGCTAAAAATAGATTTTCAAGCTGGCCGCTATGGCGGCCATCTTGGATTTCTTATCAGAACGATTTTAGTCATTGTAGATCAAAAGTAGCTAAAATCTTTTCAATCGGAAATCCAAGATGGCCACCATTGCAGCCATCTTGAAAATCTGTTTTTTCTTTCTCCTCCTGAACCAAAAAGCCATTTGACTTGAAACTTGGTAGGAAGCATCAGGGTGACATGTAGATCAAAAACAGCTAAAATTGTTCCCAGCAGAAATCCAAGATGGCCCCCGTGGTGGCCATCATGAAAATATTTTTTTTCGCTTCTTCTGGTGAACCAAAAGACCGTTTGACTTGATACTTGGTAGGAAGCATCAGGGTGATTTTTAGACAAAAAATTATTCCTATTGGAAATCCAAGATGGCAGCCATGGTCGCCATCTTGAAAAATCTGTTTTTCGCTTCTTCTCCTGAACCAGAAGGCCAATTGACTTGAAGCTTGGTATGAAGCATCGGGGTGACTTGTAAGTCAAAAATTGGCTCAGAAATCAAAGATGCCATCTTGAAAATCTATTTTTCTCTTCTCCTTCTGAACTGAAAGACCAACTGACTTGGTAGGAAGCATTGGGGTGATTTGTAGATCAAATATAGCGAAAATCGTTCCAATTGAAAATCAAAGATGGCCACCATCTTGAAAATCTATTTTACCCGGCTTCTCCTGAAATGAACGGCCAATTGACTTGAAACTGGGTAGGAAACATAGGGGTGACTTGTAGAACAAAAAATAGCTAAAATCTTTCCAGTTGGAAAGCCAAGATGGCCACCATGGCCGCTATCTTTGAAATCAATTTTGCACTTCTTCTCCAGAACCGAAATGCCAATTTACTGGAAACATGGTAAGAAGTATCTGGGTGTCTTGTAGGTAAAAAATAGCTAAATTTGTTCTGATCAGAATCCAGTATGGCCACTATAGTCACCAGGTTGAAATTTTATTTTGAACTTCTTCTGAACAGTAAGGCCAGTTGACTCGTAACTTGATAGGAAGTACATGTATCAGGGTGACTTGTAGATCAAAAATATTTAAAATCATTCTGATTGGAAATCAAAGATGGTTGCCCTAGCAGCCATGTTGAAAATCTATTTTGAACTTTTTTATCCTGAACCAAAAGGCCAATTGACTCGAAACTTCATTTGAAGTATCAAGGTGACTTGTAGATCAAAAATAGCTAAAATCATTCTGACTGGAAATCCAAGATGGCTGCCATCTTGAAAATCTATATTGAACTTCTTTTGAACCGAAAGGCCAGTTGACTCGAAACTTGTCTGGTAATCAGGTGAGCGATACAGGGCCATCTTGGCCCCCTTATTTCAACATGCATTGGTCTGGCATAGATATTGAGAGGAGAAACCAGTATCACAGTTGCTATTAATGATTAGCCTGAAAGGTTTACATTGTAGTACATACATGTAAATGTGGTACCTCCAATATCAGAAACTCTAATTGAAGTAATTACTAATTTGGTGGTTAGTATTAAAGCTTTAAAGAAAACTTCCATTCTCCCTGAACTTAAATTTCCACCTCAAAGGAATACCTTAAGCACGTAAGTATTGTTTTGTTATGTTTGTTGAATTTAACAAACTTAACAAAACAATACTTATGTTCTCAATACTGGTTAACCACTTAGAGGACTAAACCTGCCGAGTCAAAGAGTGGTTAGGTAAACTGACCGCACTCAACATGACCCAATTGGGTTGACTGCATGGGCCATAAAACCTCAACACAAACAAACAAACAAAACAATACTTGACACCAGCCATAAAAATACTTGATTTTGCTAAACTGGTAATTGAACAAGATGGCCACCAGAGATAAAAATAGAAAAAAATATATTTTGAACTTCTCTGAACCAAAAGGCCAATTGACTCAAAACTTAGTAAGAAGTATGGGGCAACTTGTAGATCAAAATAGTAAAATTATTCTGATTGAAAATCCAAGAAGGCTGCTATGGCTGTCATCTTGAAAATCTATTTTGAACTACTTCTCTTGAACGGAAAGGCCAATTGACTCGAAACTTGATAGGAGGTATGGATATAACTTGTAGATCAAAAGTAGCTAAAATCGGTACAATCAGAAGTCCAAGATGGTGGCCACAGATAAAATAATAGTTAAAATCATTCTGATCTGAAATCCAAGATTGCCGCCATGGCAGCCATCCTGAAAATCTGTTTTGAACTTCTCCTGAACCAAAAGGCCCATTGACTCAAAACTTGGTATGAAGTATGGGGTGACTTGTAGATAAAAAATAGATAAAATCACCGATCGGAAATCCAAGGTTGCCACCATGGCTGCCATCTTGAAAATCTATTTTCAACTTCTTCTCCTGAACCGAAAGGCCAACTCATTCTAAAATTTGATAGGAACTTTTGGAATGATTTGTAGATCAAAAATAGCTAAAATCATTCAGATCAGAAATCCAAGATAGCTGCCACCACTGCCATCTTCTCCTGAACTGAAAGGCCACTTGATTAAAAACTTGGTAGGAAATATTGGGGCAACTTGTAGATAAAAAATGGATCAGAAATCCAAGATGACTTCCATCTTGGCAATCTATTTTGAACTCCTCCAGAACCAAAAGACTAGTGGACTTGAAACTTGATAGCAAGTATCAGGGTGACTTATAGAATAAAAAAAAAAAAAAAAAAAAGCTAAAATCATTCAGATTGAAAATCCAAAATGCCATGGCTGCCATCTTGAAAATCTATTTTGAACTCCTGAACCAAAAGGCCAATTAACTCTAATTTCATTGGAAGTATTGAGGTGACTTGAAGATCAAAAATAGCTAAAATTGTTCTGGTCGGAAATGCAAGATTGCTGCCATCTTGAAAATGTATTTTAAACTTCTTCTCCTGAATGGAAAGGCCAATTAACTTGATACTTGGTAGGAAGTATCAGAGCAATTTGTAGATAAAAATAGCTGAAATCATTTTGATCAGAAATCCAAGATGGCCACCATCTTGAAAATCTAAGGCCAGTCAGTGGACTGGATACTTGGTAGAAATTATGAACTTATCTTTGTAAATCAAAAATAGCTAAAATTGTTCAGATCAGAAATTCAAGATGGTTACCATAGCCACCATCTTGAAATCTATTTTGAACTTCTTCTCATGAACTGAAAGGCCAATTAACTCAAAACTTGTCTGGTTCTCTGGTGAGCAATACAGGACCATCTTGGCCATCTTGTAATATTTTGTGTTTAAACCTTGCACACTCCAAAACTGAAGATAATCATAGTAATGCTTAGCATGCTGGGTAAAAATTTAAGAGACAACATTTTAAAATATTTTTCTAATTTTTTCCAGAAAATAAGTTTGACATTTCATGCTTGAGACAATTTGCATGAAATGTCAAAGTCTATTTCATGGGAAAAATCAGAAAGACATCATCAGTTTACCATTTACTCATTTAGCTCAGAGAGAAAGGTTAAGGTTTAGGCCATGGTTTGGGTTTAGGGGGCATTAAGGTGCTTGAGTTAAGGCCCTTTGTGAGTTTGTCCATCGGTTAATATCCATAAAAAAGGGTTTTAAATTATACATGTATCTGTATTACTGATGGCAGCTGGCCTGTTATCAGTCATAGCTCCAGATAACAGGAGGTATTATTATACTGTTTTCTTATTTCTCCACAAAAACATATGATGTGGTACTCATTGCTGAGGTGCTTCTTGTGAGTACCCAAAACACATGTTTTCATGGAAAAATGAGAAAAATATCAGTACTTTGTGGTTGAAAAAAATGCCTTATCTGGAGCTATGATCATTGTTGATCTGGTTCATATGTAGTTGTAAAAGATAATGTGAGAATAGATGAAAGCCTCTTGAAGAGCCAGTTCCCTGATGCATAATTTAATTTTCCTATGTCTGGCCTAGGTTTTATAGATTTCATGAAGAAATAATGTTGATAAAAGGCTATTTAGGAAGGAATGTGATTGTACTGTATCTGTAGGCTTGTAGAAACTGTATCTGAATTTCATGTCATACATATCCTACTAGACAACAGGGGTGTTCCATAGCTATAGATCAGCAAAATATTTTTTATGCCCCCACCATTTTCAGTGGGGGAGCATATAGTATCACGCTGTCCGTATGTACGTCCGTCCCGTACCGCAGTCTGTACATACGTCCGTCCCGTCACATACGTAACATTTTTGGTTTCCGTGCGATATCTTTTGAAAGGATTGGTGTATTGGATTGAAATTTTATACATAGGTATATAATCATAAAATGTAAGCAAAGTTCAATTTAGGGTAAAATCCTCCAATTATTTTGGGAATTATAGCCCTTTTCAACTTCAAAAAATTTTCAACTTTGAAAAATGGTTTCCGTGCGATATCTTTTGAAAGGATTGGTGTATTAGATTGAAATTTTGTACACAGGTATATAATCATAAAATGTAGGTCAGTTTCGATTTAGAGTAAAATCTGTGTATTATTTTGGGAGTTACCACCCTTTTTCAACTTAGAAAAATGGTTTCCGTTCCATAACTTTTGAAAAGATTAGTGTATTGGATCAGGGCTCTGGAAATTTTGAAATCTGAATCGGTCCAGCCGATGACGATGACGTCATCAATGAGCCCATTTCCAAAAAAAAAAAAATATGTATATATTCCCTGTCACGAAAACTAATGACAATTGGCAGTCCTATAACTCCTTTTAAATAATACACCTCAACTCCGTTATATGATGGAAGTCCGGGTATAACGAGCATGATCAAAGCTGGCGTCATCAATAAATGCAGTCAGGTATGTAAAAAGAAAGAAAGAAAAAAAAAACAAACGGTTTTGTTGTTATTTCCACCTCTGCAGGGTTTTCCTAAACTATTTATAAACAACTGATTCCCGTCTTGTATAAGCACAAAGACGGCGGGAAACAGGAGAGACGGAACGAAATGACTTTCATGGACCTAAATTAGGTCTGATAAAAAAGGCCTGTGCCACGGGCGGTTTTGCAGTTTTCAGTGTTTCAAGATTTGATCAGACTGCTTAAATTTTAAGCACTGACCAATCTTGTCTAGCGCAAGTGGTGCATTACTTATTTTTACCGTGAAATCTACCTTGAATTATACTCGCATGTTACGGCAATCAACAACAACAACAAAAAAAAAGCAATCAATAATACTCAGATCAGAAACCGTTGTATGCGACATCTGATCAGGACGTACACGGTTTTGGAATTCTTTATCAAATCTGGGACCGACAAACCATGTTGATCAAAACAAAAAAGAAGAGGAAGAAAACGGGTGCGTTCAAGCGGTGCATTCTTTTATCACTCTCAGTAAAGCAACCTTTGATCTTTTGGACACGCCAACTGCACCTGGATGTTTTGCAGTCTCAGTGTATTCACACGTGTCACACAAATGGATTAATTATCAGACTACCGTTACTGATGATTCGTGTTAATCGCTTGTTTACCGCACAAAGGTCAGTGGAGTGTTGATTTTTGACAATGTTTGGAAAATGACGTAATTAATTTGTGCTGCGGTAGGTTGCCGTTATTCAGCTGTCTCTCCAATATACATGTCAAATGACCGTTTAGAGCCTTTTAACTACCATAATATCGCATTTAAAAGGTGTGCGGACGTTGTCAGTTTGGGAAGACTTGACCGTTTGTGATTTTTTAAGACATCATTGATTCGTGAAAATTGGTTGGTTGGGGAAAAATGGGGTTCAAGGCACAAACCTGTTGGACAGATTTATTAGCGTTTTGGGGTGTTTGAAATCGGTCCAGAATTCTTAATTTCTGTCCAGACCGGCTATTTTTCCGGTTTTCCCGAGCCCTGGTATTGGATTTATATTTTATACACAGGTATATAATCATAAAATATAGGTCAAGTTCGATTTAGGGTAAAATCCACCAATAATTTTTTGGAGTTACGGCCCTTAATCAATGTTGAAAAATAGTTGAAAAATGGTTTCCGTGCGATATCTTTTGAAAAAATTAGTGTATTGCATTTAAATTTTATACACAGGTATATAATCATAAAATGTAGGTCAAGTATGATTTAGGGTAAAATCCACCAATTATTTTTTGAGTTATGGCCCTTTTTCACCTTTGAAAAATGATTTCCGTTCCATAACATTTCAAAAGATTAGTGAATTGGATTCATATTTTATACACAAGCATATAATTATGAAATATAGGTGAAGTTTGATTTAGGGTAACATCCACCAATCATTTTTGGAGTTACGGCCCTTTATCAATGTTTTAAAATAGTTGTAAAATGGTTTCTGTTCGATATCTTTTCAAAAGATTAGTGTATTGGATTCAAATTTTATACACAGGTATATAATCATAAAATGTATGTCAAATTGGATTTAGGGTGAAATCCACCAATTCTTTTTGGAGTTATGGCCCTTTTTCAACTTTGAAAAATGGTTTCCGTTCCATAACATTTGAAAAGATTAGTGAATGGATTCATATTTTATACACAAGCATATAATTATAAAATATAGGTCAAGTTTAAGTTAGGGTAAAATCCACCAACTCTTTTTGGAGTTATGGCCCTTTATCAATATTGAAAAATAGTTGAAAAATGGTTTCCATTCGATATCTTTTGAAAAGATTAGTGTAATGGATTCAAATTTTATACACAGGTATGTAATCATAAAATGTATGTCAAGTTGGATTTAGGGTAAAATCCACCAATTATTTTTGGAGTTATGGCCCTTTGTCAGCTTTGAAAAATGGTTTCCGTTCCATAACTTTTGAAAAGATTGGTGAATTGGATTCATATTTTATACACAAGCATATAATTATAAAATATAGGTCAATTTTGATTAAGGGTAAAATCCACCAATTATATTTGGAGTTACAGCCCTTTTTCAACGTTGAAAAATAGTTTCAGTTTGATATCTTTTGAAAACATTAGTGTATTGAATTCAAATTTAACACACAGGTATATATTCATAAAATAGAGGTCAAGTTCCAAGTAGGGTAAAGTCAACCCATTATTATGGGAGTTATGGCCCTTTTTCACCTTCAAAAGATGTTTTCCTACCGATATTTTTTTTTTAAAAAAGATTGATTTGTCCCTTTTTTCAACTTCATTTTTTGCAAAATACCTGTGTGTGGTTGAGGATGGCCCTGGGCAGGGGCATCTGTGTCATACTGACACATTTCTAGTCTTATTTCTCCATGAAAACATATTTTGTGGGTACTCATTAGAAGTGCCTTGGTGAGGCACTTCTAATCAGTACCCACAAAATATGTTTTCATGGAGAAATAAGAAAAATATCAAGGCCCCTTGTTCAAAACTTAATAAAAGTGTTGCCAGCCTCGGTGGCTCAAGTGGGTGCATGTCTGACTAGTGATCAGGAGGTTGCAGGTTCAACCCCCACAGAGTTGGCAACATTTCTTTTGTGGAGATTTGATCATGAAATATTTTCTACAATCATTCTCTCCCTTCTGCTGATTCAAAAAGGGCAATTGTCAGTTTCTGGTGAAAGAGTGTGCACAATACTGGTTAACCACTTAGAGGACTAAGCCTGCCCAGTAAAAGTGTGGTTAGGTAGTGACCATGCTCAACATGACCCCATTTGGTTGATTGGGCCATAAAACCTCAACACAAACAAACAAACAGTACGGTAAATGTCCTAAAATTTCGAACAAAATTAAATAATTTCAGTTCTTGCTGTTCAAAATTTTAGAAATTATGATTTGTTAAAAAATTTACTGTTTGAAATTTTAGGACAGATTCACTTACAGTCAAAACTGACCTGACTATCGGCCGCTTTCGGACACACGAAATGACGAAAAAGGACCTACACGACAAAAGGGTTTTCTTATATGTGTGACTGGTAAACTGAATGTGAAATTGTATGAACTAATAAATAATTACCACACTGATGTTTGTTTTCAATTCCATCCGATTAATTTTATGTCGAATAATGTTTCTCATAACAAAACAATTAATTATCCAGTACACTTATTAATCGCCAGAAACGTTTGTTCGGCACTCCGGGAATGTGTCACTTTCTTAAACTAGGCTGGCTTAGTCCACTGTCTTCTTACATAACAACCCTCTTCACTTTACCGTACTGAGATAAACAAGCTGACTAAAAAATACTTCAAAAGGTTACCGCACGTTGTTCTTGTTTGAGCCACTACAGAAACACAAAAGTCCCTTTCCACAAAGGTGAAGTATACGAGTTTAAATGTGAAAAGCGCAGACTAATTAGAATTTCAGCCGTTTTGAAGCGCAGTATTCACACTGCTTGCTGACATAATGCATTCTGTTGGCGATATGCGTAGACCCAGACCAGACCACCTCGATACATAGACTGCGCGGATGCGCATGTTGATCTTGTCTATGCTGGTCTCAAATGTCATAAGGTCGTTTCTATCAGAAATGACTCATACATAAACGAACAGCGCGGACAACTGATCTGAATGCAGCCTGATCACGATCAAAGATTTTAGCTCTACTCCAAACTGAACTACATATGCCAAATCTGTGAACTGCCATTATCTTTTTTAGCAATATTTCTTTCTTTAAAAAAAATGTATTGTCGTTTAGAATTCGGTAACGAAACTTATTGCAAGAATTATCTGTCATCATTAGATCCCTGTTCAAGCGAAAATGTCCCTTCGTGTATATGTGTAAGTCACAGAGTGCAAGACGCAGTCTAGTGCAGGATGGTGTCCACTCAATTCACTGATTAGGTCATTGGTATAAAACACTAATACATGAATCGCAGTCTCCAGCAAGTGCACAGACCGATCACATTTGTAACAAATGATTAGGTTCATTTTGGCTTGTGGGGACCTATCATCTCTGTGGACCATTACCTGTTCAGATAGGATGCACTGAGCGGCATATCATGACAGTGACGCGGACAGACAGGAAATATTTTGCTGGAAGCGTTAATCCCCACGATGAAAACGTTTTCGGCATGCTTATTGAAACCTTTGGCACGCTAAACTTTAATATTAGCGGCAGATATTATCGAAGGACACTATATACTATTTAAAGGGAGCTAATTGCATATGCCTTGATGATGCTGGAATTTTACGAGTCGGACCCAGCATTTTTTTTTTATGAATTAGGGGCGGATCCAGGAAGATTTCTGAAGGGATTTGATTTGATCAAATTTCCGTACTTTACGTATTCGGACAGACAGGCCTGAGCAAACAGTGTAGACCCAGATCAGACTCCACAGAATGCATGTAAAACATTCACTGAAAGGTTGATGTATTTAACCAAAGATTTTTAATCTCTCCAAGAACTGGAGTTTACATGCCTGTTTGTTACCACAAACGACAAAACCTGACTGCCCTTGCATTGGAAGATGATCTGAGTCTTTACTGGTCGCACGTCTTATTGTCCTAAAAGTGTTTTCCAAATTTCCATGTTCCCTGTTCCCTCTAACTAGTTTAATTCCCTCTTTCTCTGATACTGGTCGCACGTCTTATTGTCCTAAAAGTGTTTTCCAAATTTCCATGTTCCCTGTTCCCTCTAACTAGTTTAATTCCCTCTTTCTTTGTCTGATCTGAGTCTACAGTTTGCATAAGCCTATCTGTCCCAGTACTTAGGTTATATTTTTAATACCTGCCAGTTTCATAAGCATTTCTGACGAAAACCATGCTCTTTTATTTAACGAATATAAGTGTGTTTTCCCTCTAAGCGGTTTCCGCCACGATTTCTCATGACGTTACCTTTACGAGCACGCGGTTTCTTCATGCGGGGCAAGGGAATGTGACTGTTGCATTTTCTGTACTTTCACATATATATTTTTGCACTCTCTACTGGAAAATGAGACTGTCCCAGAATTGCGTGTCGTCGCCAGGTGGCGTATCTGAGCAGACCCATGAAAATCTACGTAGGCATAGCAATAAGACGTCTCAGAGTAAGACGTACGAAGTAGTGGTGATGTACACGAACAAACAGCAAATAGTCAGATCGTACAGCGCGGATCCATAGATTTATCCTGGCCTTCGTTTTTCAACCGGAATATTTATCATGTCTGACACAAGGTAATAATAGTTCTAGATCACCTGCGCATGATGCGGACATCCATGTGGGCCCATCCATGTGACTGTCGCATGGAAATGGCTAACACTGTGATGGAAGTCTCTCTTTCTCTCTCTCTCTCTCTTTTTTTTTTTTTTTTCTTGTGAATTTTAAGTCAGTATCTCTTGGGTTTGTATAAAATTAAAATACGGTTCCCATGCCATTTATGTACATAAAATTCGTTATGACACTGCTGTGTGCATTTACGTTTTGCAGTGGCTTTCAACACTATTACTACTTTAGTTTCCGGTTCCATAACGGAAAAAAACAACAAAAAAACATTACCAAAATTAGAATGTGCCGATAAAAAATTACATGATGAAAGCTGTGTTCGAAATTTTAGAAATCCCCTTTTTGCAAAACTGCTTCTGTTCGAGATTTTAGGACATTTCTAGAAATTATATTGGGCAAAAATATTAGGTGTTGGAAATTTTAGAGTGTTCGAAATTTTAGGACATTTACCATAACAAAGTTGTTAGCTAAAGTGATGTTAAAATTTCTTTCTTGAAAGATGGCAAATACATTGATATTTTTTGCTGAAAAAATGTGAGTAATTGCATAAGCTACTCACATTTTTGCAGCAAAAATATCGATGTATTTGAAAATACCTGAGTTTCAACAGTTAACAGTTTGTCATTAACGAGCTCTTTAACATTACTTTTTAATAACAACTAGTTAAAAACAGTGTCTTGTCTGCAGTTTTATGTTCAGGAGATAAGTTCCATTAGTTTTCGCCTGGTGATTTATAGGTAGTGGATAGAAGTGTCTGGGTGGCCGATTGGTTAGATCTCCCAGCTTTGGATCATAAGGTCCCATGTTCGAATCCAGATGGAGGCAGAATTCATCTCATGGCTGTAAAACACCAAATCATCATATGAAACATGCATTAGAATTGCCTTAGTTAGGAAATTCAAATGAGAATCCGCAACATATTATTAGATGTGTTCAGAAATTAACAAAACATGCCCTATATATTCACATTTCATCAGTGATTCACATTATATGGAACTACATGTATTCTGAAAGAAGTTGTAGGAGGATTTCACAAAGGGATCAATGATCATTGGAGTCAGACTGAGATACTTTTGTCACAACCGTAGGAGGAGTTGCATCCACAAGGTACCCACTACCTATTCTACTTGAGCTCAAAAAATTCAAAACCAAGAAAAAGTAACAAACAATAATTTCAGGAATATACCAAAAGCACATGCATATCTTCGGACCACGACAAAAATACCTGCAAAGTATCAAAAACATCCCTCCACAACTGTAGGAGGAGTTGCGTCCACAAGGTACTGACTCTCAGAGGGGTGAATCAGGTACTTCCGAATTATGGAGTTCCGTAAAGCCATATACTGTGTCCCCTTGTATTTTTTTTTTCAAAAAAGGCGGGGGGACAAGACCTTCCCACCCACTCTGGATACTTAGGATAAATACAGCACTATGATCACCATCTTATTTCTGAGCAGCAAGGACCTAGGCCAGTCTGTCCAGATCACCCTTATTTCTGAGCAGCAAGGACCTAGGCCAGTCTGTCCTGATCACCATCTTATTTCTGAGCAGCAAGGACCTAGGCCAGTCTGTGTCTGGATGTAGTCTTCTCAGTGGATCTTGCGTAGATCCAGGTTAATATTTTTCTTATTTCTCCACAAAACCGTATGTTGTGGTACACATTGGAATTACCTTGGTTGAGGTACTCTTTGGAGATCTGGGTACCGTGAAAAATAAAGTACCACAGAATACTGCGGTATTTAGCAGAGTACTGTGGTACGTACCACGGTATACCGCAACAGTATTAAATTTTGCAGAGGTCATTGTGAAATTGCCAGCAGTGGTGGCCATTTGGTTTAAATGTCAATATCTGATGGTCAATAAGTTTAAACCATCTCAATCATCATGTGCTGAGTTTTATTTTCAGTGAAATATTGATTTACATTGTATATTGTATAAATAGAAATTTATATTTTAAATTAAAAATCAGCAGTTGAGACTGGAGATACATGTAGGACCATAAGTCAGCAGTTTCCAGCACTTAATGCTTTAGTAACATCTTCCTGCTTATTATCAATTTTATAACTGCATACTTATTTACATTCCTATAACTGCTGTTTCATAAAGTATCAACAGGTATTGTTAAATATACATGCATTTACAACAAGTAATGTTGCAAGTATAATTATTTCACCTCATCCATTGCCTAAGACATTAAGGCTTACCGTTTGCAAATGAAATTCAATGGTTTATAACTGAAGCACACCATTTGAAGCTGTTTTAACTTCATCTGTTTCAATATTTTGAAGAGTAATGGTTTTCTACAATAGAATGTTGCTAAAAAATAGAATCATCAGACTACTGCAGTACAGGCAAGTGTACCGTGGTACGTACCACACCAAAGGAATACTGTGGTATACCGGTGTATTAGTATTTTGCACACCCCTATTTTGGATTGAGGTGATTCTGATTAGTACCAATACTGCAAAGCTCTTGATATCCAAAAATATCTACCTGATACCTACTTTTATCTAGACCTATGCAATAGCATAAGTACTGGATCGTCATGAAGAAATAAGAAAAAGTATTAGTAGGTGCCTAACTTAGAGCTGTGGTCCTAGTGCTTGAATTAGTTTTTATCCCTTACAGTATATACATGTATATACCATATTTACCATATGTTTATGGATAGACAGGCCTGAGCAAACAGTGTAGACCCAGATGAGATGCTGTAGAATGAGGCATCTCATCAGGGTCTGCACTCTTTGCCACACTCCAGCAATTTTTGGTCATGACAATGGGTATAAATTGTACTTGTTCAAATTTTAGAACTGTTTGCAAAACAGGGTATATTCGGGTTCAGCAGGACAAGGGTTAAAATCACAAGCAGATGACAAAGCAGACGGCAGTTGTTGTGATTGGCAGTTTAAGGGTAGGATAAATACAGTACATGTAGAACCTTGCCAAAACAAATGTTATAGCAGACTACATTCTTTTGTTATTTTTTTTTTTATTTTTCAAAGAGAATAAGTCTTGACATTTCATGGCAGATAGTTCCTACCAATTAGCAAATAGCTAACAAGAGACATTTTCCCAAAAAATGATGGCTACTTGAGTGGATGGTCTCGTAAGGAGATTCCTCATAAAAAAATGTCAATCTTTTGCTTTTGTAGGATAAAACAAGCAAATGATTCTGAAATACTATCTGCTGCTCTTTTAAATTCAACATACTTAGGTGGAAACGCCTTGATTGTTAGAAATGATTTTCATACAACTTAATTCAGTATTGAGCAATTCAGTATTGATCGGAAAGTCAACTTGTACCACTGGCAGTTAATTATTTCCACGGTTTGTGAATGGGATAAGAATAGGTTTAATAGAATGCAGCAAGCATTAAATGCCTGTTGCATTCCATGAGAAAACTGTTTTATCCAATACACAAGTGTTATCTTTTCAAAAACACAAGTTATCATTTAGCCATATAACATGTACATGTACATGTATTATCTTTACGGTAAATGTCCTAAAATTTTGAACACTTTATTCCATACTTTTCTTGGCCTAATTTTGCTTTTTATGCTGTTGTTTCTTAAAATACTTAGTGGAATGGTAATCAGTGTAGACCCTGATCAGACTCCCCTTCAGGAGCAGTCTGATCTGGATCTACACTGTTTGCATATGCCATTCTGTCAGAAATTTTGGTGTAGGAAATTTTAGGACATTTACTGTAACTGTGATGAGCTTTCCTTGAGTTGGAAGGACAGAAAATGATACTAGTATGTTGTAACCTTTCAAGTAAGGCAGGTAGCTTTTCTGAAAGTTGTCTCAATTTGACTGTCTTTTGGGCTTATGCAAACAAGGAAGGCTTAGGTTTGACTATACATCTGCATATTCATATCACAGCCTTCAATCTGCTTACGATTCATTGGCTTCTGTCCTGAAAATATCAATACACAATAAAGGTCTTCACTAGACTGTGCAGGATGCTTGATGTGGCCCATTGTTATAGCATGAGGCATTTTGGTTTTGGCATGGCCATCTGTTTGACCATCTATCCATCTGTCACAAATCATATCTACTCCATGAATTTGAAACCATTAAAGGTAATTTCATGAAATTGTATAAATATAAAGCATCATCAGGTGATGCTGGGCTCCATATAAATGCAGTCAGTAGTGTGACTGCCTGCATATCTGTGGGTTGCAAGTTCGAATCCCAGCTCGTCCGCGTAACATTTTGGGATTGACAATGAAATCAGTTCTGTGGTCATTCTCTCTTTTCCACTGAATCAAGAAGGGCAGTTGTCAGTTACTGGCAAATGTACATGTATGTGCACAAGTACATGTATGTGCCCTGGGTCCAGTTGTTCAAAACTAACGATGTCGTTAGTTAACGATTCGTTAAAATTTTAATTGAGCGATACTCAAATATGCTGAAATTTTTTGCTGAAAAAATGTGAGTAGCTTTTGCAATGCAAAAGCTACTCACATTTTTTCAGCAAAAAATATCAAAATAATGTATGTTGAATCCGCTAAAACAGTTAACGAAATGACCCTTAATGAGCTCGTTAAGCTAACGACGCTTTGAACAACTGGGCCCAGGTTAACCGCTTAGAGGACTAAGCCTTGCCAGGAAAATTGTGTATAGGCTCGACACAACCTTAACAATGTTGACTGGGCTGTGAAACTCCAACTTAGTAATCAGACTATGTGCAGAGAATGAGAACAAGAATGTTGCCTAGGTGACTGTCTACCAGCATAGCTAAAATCGTTCCGCTCCAATGAACAAGATGGCCGCCATCTTGAAACTCTATTTTGAACTTCTACCCCTGAACCAAAAGGCCAGTTGACCCAAAACTTGCTAGGAAGTATTGGAGTGACTTGTTTTAGATCAAAAATAGCTAAAAGCGCTCTGATCAGAAATCCAAGAAGGCTGTCATGGCCACCATCTTGAAAGTATGTTTTGAACTTCTTTTGAAGTTAAAGGCCAATTGACTAGAAACTTGGTAGGATTGGAAATATTGGGCTCTGATGGAAAATCCAAAGTGGCCGCCAGTGCTGTCATTTTGGAAATCTATTTTGAAGTTCTTCTCCTGAACCTGAAAGGCCAGTTGACTCCAAACAATAGGAAGTTTCAAGGTGACATATAGATAAAAAATAGCTAAAATAGTTCAGATTAGAAATCTAAGATGGCTGCCATGACTGTCATCTTGAACATCTTTTTTTATCTCACCTGAGCAGGAAGTGCTCATGGTGAGCTAGTATTGTGATTGGTCAGTATCTGTTGTCCATTGTCCATAGTGCTCCATGGCTGCCATCTTGAAAATATATTTTAAACTTCTCCTGAACCAAAAGGCCAATTGACTGGAAACGTCATTGGAAGTATCAAAACGATTTGTCCAAATTACAACCCTGTGGGGTAAAAAGTGGCCCCACCCTAAGGGTCACTTGTACTCAGGTGAGCCATATAGAGCCACTTTGGTCATCTTGTTTTTGCCCCAAAATGTCAGGGCTAAGTGGAATTGCAGACTATCGCCATTTCTATTCTGAATATACACAAATGAAGATTGTCGCATGAATACCCAGTTATCAGGAGCTGTGATGAAGATTCTGGCCAGACTGCATACTGGCTGCTTTGTTGTTTTTGTTTTTTTTTTTGTTGTTTTTTTGTGAAATAAAGTTTCCAGTACGAGTCCAGGACTGTTCTAAGAAATTCATTTTTGCATGCCGCAGGTCAGTGATCCAAACTGGGCAAAACATCCAATTACATCACATTGAATTCTTGTTTACACTATAACAATAAATCAGAATCATTGGAAAATCCATTTTTGCCATAAATGTCGTAAATGTTCAGTGAAGAACAGAGTGTCCATTTACTGTAGGCATACATTCTGGCCAGAATTTTCATTCACAATGAAATGATTTACTTGTGAAAGAGGAGTACTTGATGATAATTCTGGGATATTTTTTCTTTCTCCCATAAAAAAATGTTGTGGATATTCAGTAAAAACACAAGTTTTTATGGAGACAGTGAGAAAATTATCCCGGAATTGTCATCAAATATTTCTCCTAAACTCCTCTTCTAAGTGCACTAAGTAGTTGAGGGTGCCCTAACACTTACAACACTATGGGCAATTTCAGCAGATGCCAAATTGATGATATTTTTCTTATTTTTTCCCAGAAAATAGGTTTTGACATATCGTGCAGTTTATCTTCTAGAGAGATAGTTTGCATGAAATGTCAGCCTATTTTCTGGGAAATAGGAGAAAAATATTTCAAAATGTGGCCTGCTGAATTTTTTACCTAGCATACAAAGTATTTAGGTTAATAATAGAATTAAGTGCGACTGAAGACCTATATTTTGCTCTAATAAGTGAATACCAGAGAGCCCTGACCTGCCTGTGACTGTGGAGTCTCATCAGGGTACTGGCTGATATGCACACTATTTCAGCTCTCTTTTATACTACCTGTTGATGCATCTAAAATCTGGATAAGTAGCAGAGTAGACCCTGATCTGATGTAGCATTCTGCCATGTCAAATTAGGGTCTACACTGTTTGCTCAGGCCTGCTTGTTCACATATGAGAAATGTGCTGACCAAACTAATGCTAAGTCTGGTCTGATATGCACTGTTCGAATATGCCAAGATAAGTCTTGGCATTCATCTCTTATGATAAATGTCCTAAACTTTCCAACACTTTATACCATACATTTTTGGTTTGACTTTTCCTTCCTTAAAATACTTAGTGGAATAGCAAACAGTGTAGACCCTGGTCAGACTGCTCCTTCAGGAGCAGTCTGATCTGGGTCTGCACTGTTTGCATATACTGTACTATTTTGTCAGAAATTTTGGTGAACGGAATTTTAGAACACTTATTGTATATTTATCTTGGTCAAAGATCCTCTGGCGTACAAGCTATTTTAGAGCTTTTAGTGATAATAGATTTCTCTGAATCACTCTGAGCTGAAGTGAACACAACCAATAAAGAAAGGCAAATTTTAGGCAAAAAATCAATAAGATGATGGAAACTTAGAGAACAGGTTTGGATATTGGCACCAAACATGGACTTGTTTATTAGACTGTAGCTCCAGATGACATGGGTTCTGATAAAGGGGTAATTTGGGGGGGGGGGGGGGGGGGGGGAGCGGGGGGTTGCATCAGAGTATATATTGTGAATACTAATAATTGGAGTCTCCTTGATGAGATGATTCCAGTGAGTACCAACAAGGCACGTTTGGGTGCAGAATTGTCTTGTGAATAATTCAATAATCTCTTTATCTGGGCCCATACTGCTGCTGCATGATTTAGATTATTTTTGCATGCAACTAGTTAACCCTTAACACTTACCACGCTATGGGCAGATTCAGCAGACAACAAATTGGTGATATTTTTCTGATTTTTCCAAGAAAATAGAATCTGACAAGTCATGCAAATTGTCTCCACTGGAAAAATATTTCAAAATGTAGTCTACTGAAATCTTTATATCTAGCATGCAAAGTGTTAAAAGTGCCAGTCACAACTGCAGCAGACCACATTTTCTATTTTATTTATTTATATTTTTTTTTTCAGAGAAAGACATTTCATGTGAATCAGCTGCCTAGTAGATGATTCACATGAAATGCCAAGTCTTATTTTCTCTGAAAAAAATAATAATAAAAAATAATGAAAAAAAAACAACAGAATGTCTTCTGCTACAGTTTTGCTTAGTGTTTTGAAGGTTACGAGAATACAATGTAAGCTGTAGTGTAAGGGTTCTTTTTTTCCTTATTGCTGTTTTTTTTTTTTTTTTTTTTTGTCAGATTAGACTCGGGTTGTAACATGAAAGTTGCAGTTAACCCTTGTCCTGCTGAACCCGGATATACCCTGCCTTTGCAAACAGTGTAGATCCAGATCAGTTGGCTTCTGAAGAAGCCAACTGATCTGGATCTGCACTGTTTGCCATTAAGTATGTGAACTGATAGCAACAATCTGTATCAAGTAACCTGATTGGCTGAAAATTAGAAGTGGGCGTGGCATCTTAATTTATTCAGCAGAACAAGGGTTAAAGAGCTCCAGATAAGGCATTTTTTTTTCAACAGAAAAGTATTTCTTTATGAAAACCCTGGTACTCATTAGAAGGGCCTTGATGAGGCACTTCTAAGGAGTACCCACAATGTATGTTTTCATGGAGAAATAAGTAAACTATTATGGTAAATGGCCTAAAATTCATACACCAAAGTTTCCGACAAAATGGCAAAAGCAAGCAGTGCGCAGATCAGACTTCTTTCAGGAGCAGTGGGATCAGGGTCTGCATTGATTGCCATTTCACTAACTATTTTAAGAAACTTGTTTTGTTTGTTTGTTTGTGTTGAGGTTTTACTGCCCAGTCAACCCAGTGGGGTCATGTCGAGCGCGGTCAGTTTACCTAACCACACGTTTACTTGGCAGGCTTAGTCCTCTAAGCGGTTAACCAGTATTGTGCACATTCTTTCGCCAGAAACTGACAACTGCCCTTCTTGAATCAGTGGAAGGGAAAGAATGACCGTAGAAAATATTTCATTATCAATCTCCACGAAAGAATGTTGCCGACCTCCATGGGGGTGGAACCCGCGACCGCCTGGTCTCCAGTCAGACGGCATATCCAACTGAGCCACCGAGGCCAGCATTTTAAGAAACAGCTGCATAAAAAACGAAATCTAGGCAAAAAAAAGTATACAATAAAGTGTTCAAAATTTTATGACATTTAACATACTGTATGTAGATACCGGCTATGATATATGACATGAGCTGACATGGTAGAACATATTTCAGACACCTGATACTTGAGGGAGTTGTAAAAAAGTAGATTGTTTACAAAGAAGTAGCATCTAGGAACAATATACACTAAAAAGCTGAAATTATTTTGTCAAAAACATCATTTCTTTCCAGTAGAAAACATGTTTACAATATATTTTGTTAGTTACAGTTCTGCTTATTTTGTTGTGTTGAAGAGTTGTCAGTTTTGCCATTTTAGGTATAGATCCATCTTGGGAGTATACTAAACTACATTTTTTTTTTATTTTTTCACTTGATTTTTGGCAATAACTTTTTGATTTGTTATTTTGGAAAAACATGTCCAGTGAGAAAGTTGTCCAGGAGGACCAGTGCAAACTTCTCTAAAAGGTTCCAGCTTCCTACC
Source organism: Anodontia alba (assembly GCA_964016985.1). Classification (NCBI taxonomy): domain Eukaryota; kingdom Metazoa; phylum Mollusca; class Bivalvia; order Lucinida; family Lucinidae; genus Anodontia; species Anodontia alba. The sequence continues at coordinate 26,410,646 of OZ024823.1, read as the reverse complement.
ATTCATACCTTTTCCTCCAATGAGGTGATCATTTTCGTTTTTTGCTGGTTTAGAGCACGGCTTACAAAATCCCCATGCTGTGTGCTTCAGTGGTTTAGGAGATAGTGATGGGGATATTGTAAATGCCTCTGTCTGTCCATCTGTAGCATATCTCCTCCTAAACCACTGAAGCACAGAGCATGGGGATTTTGTGAGCCGTGCCGTCTTCTGCGCAATCTAGGTTTTTATTGCACTAGGTCTTGGATATCTGCATATGCGCAAAACTTTTTACACATATTTTCGCGTGACGTAGCTGCCAAATGTTTATAACTTTTCTCAAATTTTCTGAACTTAAAGAAACATGATGAAGAAATAGAAATAAACGGATAGATGCTCAAAATGTCAATCAGTTGATAAGTCAATCAGTCAATAAACTTAAGGTACAGAACAGTTAGTTTTGAATTTATTTTGGGTGGGATATATGAAGCTGGACTCTTGTTAGCAAATTAACAGTCTATTGCAATAATTGTGCACCATATGCTTCAAATGTGCATAAGCTACACTGAAAAGATGTTCTTACGTCAGAACATTTTAGTCAATGCACTAATAATTAATGTGTACATACTTATAAAAGGCATGCAGTATGTATCTTGTTAGAATATTGAACAGCCCTTGAGGTCTACGGCACAATGGCTTCACATTTTCTGCCTGCATTATTTATACCACAATGGTATGATTGACAAGTTTTCATATAGAAAAAATGCTGAATGTTGTAAACTTAATATCTAGTTAGAGGAAAGTGTATAAATGGTAGGAAGCTTGAACCTTTTGGAGAAGTTTGTGCAGTCCTCCAAGACAACTTTCCTGCTGGACATGGTTTTCCAAAATAACAAATAAAAAAGTTATCACCAAAAATCAGGCCAAAAAATATTAAAAAAAAATAGACTTTAACCCTAGTCCTGCTGAACCTGGATATGTCCTGCATTTGCAAACAGTGTAGATCCAGATCAGTTGGCTTCTGAAGAAGCCAACTGATCTGGATCTGCGCTGTTGGCCATTAAGTATGTGAATTTATATCAAGAATCTGGATCAAGTAATTTGATTAGCTGAAAACTAGAAATGGTCGTGACGTCTTAATTTATTCAACAGGACAAGGGTTAAGGTAGTAGGCCGTTATGCTTCCCTGCTGAAACTTTGGAAGAGTTGGTCCTGCCATTGTTTGCCGGAAGGGTCTTGCCTCACTTGAAGCAAGATCAGGGGGGTTGGGCCTTATTCTCTTTTCCATTCTACTTCTTCCTCTCTCTCTCTCTCTCTCTGTCTCTCTCTCAGGGAGACAGCTCGACATGACCAAAACATTGACGGGGGCCTTTAAGTCTCAAATCAGACAAATTCATCATAGAAATCTACACACAGTATATCAGGGCCCAGTTGTTCAAAGCTAACGACGTCGTTAGTTAACGATTCGTTAAAATTTTAATCGAGTGGTACGCAAATATGCTGAAATTTTTTGCTGAAAAAATGTGAGTGCAAAAGCTACTCACATATTTTCAGCAAAAAATATCAGAATATTATGTATTGAATCCGCTAAAACAGTTAACTAAATGACCCTTAACGAGCTAATTAAGCTAATGACGCTTTGAACAACTGGGCCCAGGTCATTTTTTTACCCTAATTTAATGAAAAATTAGTTCATGGTTTCAAAGCTCTAGATAAGGTACTTTTTTTTTTTCAGCCAGAACATATTGATAGTTTTTCTTATTTCTCCACTAAAACATGTATTGTAATAATGAAGGTTTTATTTTCTAACATTTTAAATCATCTAAATGAAAATATAAATAGACGTCTCATAAGAACTTGAGGAGGAGCTTTTAATGAAAAGGCTGTGATAATTTTTCTATGTTGTGGATACTCATTAGAAGCAACTCGATGACATGCTTCTAATGGGTACCACAACATATGTTTTTGTGGAGAAATAAGAAAAATATCAGTACTTTTGGGTTGGAAAAATCACTATGATAGATAATTTTTTAATGACCCTGCTCATCTATTTTCAGGTTGAGAAAAAACAACACTGACCACAGGTTCAGTAAAAAGGGTAATACGTAGGCTACACAGACTTTAAACTTCATCTGAAAACTACCACACAGAAGATACAACTGAGCTAGAGTTATTAGAAGTACCAGCAAAATGTCAAGAGTTCCAAATTCTTCGTCGGATGACGAGATGCGGAGGGGTTTGGAGGACCTACAGATGCAGGCAAACAAAACCACAGATGAAGTAAGTACAGTACATAGCAGTTTCAGATAAGAACCTTTTCAACCAAAAAGCAGTAATATTTTTGCTTATTTTGTCATGAAAACAGATGTTTTGGGTACTCATTAGAAGTGCCTCGGCCCTTCTTATCTGGAGCTATATAAATACCTGAGCAAGTGCTGTAGTCCCAAGTCAAATGCCACAGAAGATAGGTCCAGACAGTTTGCCTCTCCTCAAGGGATTAATACATCAATAGGTAGTAAAATGAGCTTGTTCAAATTTCATGTATGGCAAGGTAACCCAATATTTAGGGTATACTTGGTAATATTGGGTTACAGCATGTGGAAATAATTTCATATAAGATGGGTATTGCATAGGTCAAGATAAGCAGGGTATTCAGATAAATATTTTTTCTTCCTGGGATTTTTTCGCAGACGTATGGTTTGGGTAGTCATAGTAATTCAGGGTTGCACAGGCTTGAAAAGTACTTGAAAATGAAGGGCAGTCTAGAAAAGTCCTTGAAAACAAAATTTGTCTTGAAAAGCCCTTGAAAACTGACCATAGACCTTGAAAAGTACTTGAATTTCACATTTTCTTGTGTTCTAGACAATTTTAAATCTCTGTGAGAATCAAAAGTAAAGTTCCTAAAAAAATCGGCAAGTTTCGAGTAAAGACAGATGAGCAGGAGTTCCATAACTAAAGAGTTCGAATGTGCTGGGCACGAAAACAAAGTTCGAATACACATAGGTTCGAATGATTCGTACTTGATGTTTGGATTGTCTCCCTTGCAGACTGGTACTTGGCGATTTTGACAACTTTTATTACTGAAAAAGGTCAATTCAAATAACCAGACTAAACAAAAAACAAAAATGGCGTCTGCTGTTCTTTAATGTGTGTTTTTTTGGACCCTGAATTTATTTCTGTGTAATGGAAATGTATGTTTATAGCAGAGAGTGGCAGAAACGATATTCTTGGGTAAAGGAAACGAACAGTAAACATAAGGCGCACTGTCAACCTTGTAATAAGGACATCGACACAAATGGGTGAAAGTTCATTATGGTCACAGGCGCAGGGAGAGGGGCATAAGAAACAAAAAAAAGTGATGTCTCGGACATTCGTAAATTTCTCACAGGTTAAAACAGAAACTGCAATCACAGCTTAATACTTTTGGTTTTAAGAGAGTTCATTTTAACAGAAATTATCAGTTTTTTTTAGCCCAAATGTTTTCACTGGATGTGGAAGCAATGACAGTGCCAGATTTTACGAATTTGTGTATTATAGTCCTTGAAAACTTAAAATTGGTCCTGGAAAAGTCCTTGAAAAGTCCTTGAATTTGACTTGGCCTTGCCTGTATGAACCCTGTAATTGCCCTGGGGAGATGTTTCTAATAAGTGACCACAACTTTTTTTTCATGAAGAAATTAGAAAAATATATTTTTTAGCTCACCTGATGTGCTCAAGAAATAAGAAAAATATTGTAAGTTTTGGTTGAAACTGTGCCTTATCTAGAGCTATGATATTTGACTGCCTGCAACTCTTTTCACTGGAACTAGGAGATGTACAATAAAGAGGGACTGGGTCAAGTTGTTCAGTCGCTAGAATATCTATCTACAGATTTGGAGGTTGAGGGTTTGATCTCAGGCTAGTTATTCCTACTAGCTACTTAAAACTGGCATTAGCTTCTCTTGATGCTCAGAATTAAATTCAGGAAGAAGAGTTAGGACTGATCAAACTGCTGTTAGTATAATTTGCCTAGTGGTAGTATTATTTCATTGTATCTAGGGCATTATACTGTATTGAGGTGGATCTCTACAAATGCATCGTTCGGTCGCTCAGTTGGATGCGCGTCCAACTGAAGATCAGGAGGTTGCCAGTTCAACCCCAGCTAGGTAGGCAACATTCTTTCATGGGTTTGATCATGAAATATTTCCTGCTGTTATTCTCTCCCTTCCACTGATTCAAGATGGGCAGTTGTCAGTTTCTGGTGAAAGAATGTGCACAATATTTGTAACCGCTTGGAGGACTATGCCTGCCCAGTAAAAGTGTGGTTAGGTAAATTGACTGTGCTCGACATGACCCCATTGGGTTGACTGGGCAGTAAAACCTCAACACAAACTAATAAACAAACAAAGACATCAGTTCCAACCATCACACCATCATGACATGGGTATGATCACTAAAAGATTCATAGGTCTAGATAAGAGTGGGTATCAGGTCTTACGACATGATAACCGTAACAAAGGAATGAAGCATAGCTGAAAAAATATTCCGCCCTTCATGGGAATCAAACCCGGGTCCTTCCGGATAAAAATCCAATGCTCTAACCACTGAGCCAAAGAGTCGACTCCCTGACGCAGTTGTCAGAGATTGAATATATACTTAGAAGCTATGCGTAATCTGCCAAGGCAGATAATCGAAGGTAGGAGTGCTAGGTCGTAACACTCCCCCTTTTCAAGGAAGTCATCATTTATGATGACGTGAAGCCATTTTTGGCTAAGTAAAGTCCTATCCCGGACGAGCCCCCATCTTACGACATGATAGTCGTAACAAAGGAATGAAGCATAGCTGAAAAAATATTCCGCTTTCCTGGGAATCGAACCCGGTCCTCCAGGATAAAAATCCAATGCTCTAACCACTGAGCCAAAGAGTCGACTCCCTGACGCAGTTGTCAGAGATTGAATATATACTTAGAAGCTATGCGTAATCTGCCAAGGCAGATAATCAAAGGTAGGAGTGCTAGGTCGTAACACAGGTAAATAGTTTTTTTTATTTCTCAGTGAAAACATTTCTTGTGTGTACTCATTAGAAGTGTCTCAGAAGCACTTCTAATGAGTACTGACAACGTAGGTTTTCATCTAGAACTAAGAGAAATATAGATACTTTTTGGTTGAAAAAAGTGCCTTATCAAGAGCAATGATTAGATTGTTGACATCAAACATTAACTCAACCAAACAATAAAGAGACAAAGAGGTGCCATTTGTGCATGTCTGAGGAGAAAAATAAGGCTGTCTTAGTTTCAAAATCTTATCCTAATGCTTCCAGTTGCTAATTTTGGACAAAGAAGTAGAAATTGTCTATACCCAGATCCCTGTATCATTCTGTATATTCTCTGGTCAAGTACCCTGCAAGATGACAAGCTCTCTTCTACCTTTATTATGAAAAAATACCACTGGAAGATTGTTGAAAAAGAGCTGTTACTAATGCTTGCTGCCGCTCATATCTTAACCCTAGTCATTTTGAATAAACTAAGATGCTAGGCCCATTTCTAATTTTCAGATTACTTGATCCAGGTTGTTAAAACAGATACAATTAATGATAAACTGTTTCAATCAAGATCAGTTGGATCCAGAAGCCAGCTGATCAGGATCTACACTGTTTGCAAAGGCAGGACATATCCAGGTCCAGTCGGACTAGGGTTAATAAAGAAATAAAAAAAAAAATATCCAAAAATATCACCAGAAACTTTATCCTTATCTAAGCTCAGCAAATTGATGATCAGAAATTTTCACTCTGTTGTCAAAGGGAGACAACACAAAAGTCATTCACACTACCAGGTAATTCTTGGTCAAGTAAAGGGAAAACAAAAGATCTATCTGCTGTTTGGTTAATGCTTTGCATCCAGGGTGTAGATCTCAGCAGATAGCATCTTGAAATAGTTTTTCTGATTTTCCCCGGAAAATACGCTTTGACATTTTATGTCTATATATTTTTTCCTAAATTCTTGTCAGGAGCTGGTACAAAATCGCAGGAATAGATGCCACTATGCCATATAACTTGAAAATAAGCACATAATATAGCTGAAATATATATATATATATATATATATATATATATATATATATATATATATATATATATATATATATACATGTATATATATATATATATATATATATATATATATATATATATATATATATATATATATATATATATATATATATATGACATTACGAGGTATGAAGTCGTCCAAAGCGAGGAATGAAAATATAAATCGTATCAGTCACTAGTGAAATGATACGATATCAATTCACTAGTGACTGATACCACTTTTATTTTCACCAGATATACACTGATTTCACAGCTAACAATAAAATAAATATGTATATATATATATGAGGCCATGAAAAAGAGGATTGCAAATTGTTTTTGCTTTTCTTTCTATTCCCCCCCTCCCCCCCCCCCCCCTCCCCTGTGGCAGGGTATTATGGTATCACATTGGTCATCCATGTGTCTCTCAGTCCATCCATCCATCTAACACAAGAACAGTGTAGTTAGCAGGGCTACATATGCCCCCTCCCCACCCACACCCTCTTCCTTGCACTGGCTGTAGTGGAACTTGATTTTCCCAGATACCCAGATGGTCTCCATCATCCCTTTAGTGAAACCCTTCAGCAGAGTGGTTCTACCAAGTACCCAGTTTTCTAATAATTTGTTAGAATCCTTTCAGTAGAGTACCCATTTTTAGCTCGCCTAGATGAAGTCCAGGAAGAGCTATTGCACTACCCCCAGCGTCGGCTTCCACATTTACATTGAAGTTTTTTAAGAGCTTATATTTTCCAGACCATTTGATAGATTTGGTTCCTATTTGGTATGATGATAGATATAGTTCCAAAGTTTTATTCAACAATACCCCAGCTCATCACTCAAGGTCAAGGTCAGGTCAAGGTCATGGACTTAAAAATTTTTAATGTTAAAGATTTTTAAGAGCTCATATTTTCCAAACTATACGATGGATTTTGTTCATATTTGGTATGATGATAGATACAGTTCCAGAGTTTTATTCAGCAATATCCTGCCCATGCCTATGACCTCAAGGTCAAGGTCACAGACTTAAAAGTTTTATATTAAAGTTTTTTAAGAGCTCATATTTTCCAAACCATACGGTGGATTTTGTTCATATTTGACATGATGATAGATACAGGTCCAAAGTTTTATTCAGCAATACTCACTGCCCTTGCCCATAGCCTCAAGGTCAAAGTTAAGAACTTTTATATTAAAGTGTTTTAAGAGCTCATAATTATAAACCATATGATAGATTTGGTTCATATTTGGAATGATTAGATACAGGTCCAAAGTTTTTATTCATCATCACCCCCAACCATGCCTATGACCTCAAGATCAAAGTCACAGACTTAGAAATTTTACAATTGATCCCTGATAATGTTTAATTTATGACAACCATAGCACAAAAAAATCCTGTCAATATGACCAAACCATAGCACAAGAAATCCTGTCCAGCTAAAATGCCATAACATTTCCTCTTACCGTAATGATTCTAAGTATTGGGACAGATAGGCCTAAGCAAACAGTGCAGACCCAGATCAAACTTGTCCTAAAGAGCACCCCGACACTCCAGTGTAACCCCAATTCCAGGTGAGCTCTGCTGTCTGCTGACAGCTCTTTTTTATACTGTTGAAAAACAGGACATATTATGTTATGCCTCTCGGCATCCGTCTGTAAACTTTTCGTTTCCGGATAACTCCTCCTACAGTTTGCATCTGATCCAGCTGAAACTTGATGTTTTGTTAGACTGTGATGTGGAGCAGTGCATATTGTTTCGAGGTTACAGTCCACCAAATATTAACAGAGTTATGTTCCTTTGAATATATTTGTAAACATTTTGTTTCCGGCTAACTCCTCCTACAGTTTACATCCAATCAAGCTGAAATTTGATATAAAGTTAGATCATGATGTGGAGCAGTGCATATTTTCTCAAGGTTAGGGTCCACCATATATTAATAGAGTTATGCCCCTTTGAAAACTTTTGTAAACATTTCGTTTCTGGCTAACTCCTCCTACAGTTTACTTCCAGTAAAGCTGAAACTTGATATATAGTTAGATCATGGTGTGGAGCAACGCATATTATCTCAAGATACAGGCCACCAAATGTTAACAGAGTTTTTCCCCTTTGAAAATTTTTGTAAATAAATGTAGCGTATTTACCTTAACTATTTGTACTGACAGGTCTGAGCAAACAGTGTAGACCCAGATGAGATGCTGCAGAATGAGGCATCCCATCCATACTCATCCAGCAATTTTTGGACACAACAACAGGTAGTAAATTGTATGTGTTCATATTTTAGGACAGGTATGGTAAGGAGTTAAGGTGTCCAAATACTTCGGGTAAATATGATAAGAACAATATCAGGACTTTTGAGTTTTCCTTCAAAATAAGATCCCAACCCTGATAGCAAAGCACTAGTCAGCAATGCTGCAAACAAGATTTTGATTTTTTTAGTGTTCAGAGAAAATAAGGCTTGACATTCTATATGACTTGTCTGCCTAGCAGCTGATTCACATTAAATGCCAAGTCTTGTTTTCTCTTAAAAAAAAAAAAAAAAGAAATTAGATTTAAAAAAAAGAAAAAAAAAAAGAAAAGAAAAAAAAAAAAGAAATTAGATTACCATCTACTACAATTTTGCCAGCATTCTAAAAATATATATATAAATGTATCATTGTTATTATTATTATTATTATTATTATTATTATTATTATTATATCAGACAAAATAAGGCTGCGGGTATTTCATATTAATCTTTAAAGCACCATTGAAGCATGCATACAGGACTAAAAAAATGTTTTTATTTTGCCCAAAAAACAAGGCAGGACATTTCAGATGAATTGTCAAACCTATTTTCTGGAAAAGTTGAAACATTTTTAAAAATGTTGACTGCTTCAGTTTTGAATGCTTCTTAAAGGGTTAATAGGTCCTGTATTCAGAGGAGATGCCATGACATGTTTTCATTAAGAAATAAAATGTAAGAAAATATCAATATTTTTTTTTTATCTCAAAAATAACATCTTATCAACATTCGTGGCTTATGATATCACTTTATATTAGGTTATTAATATTTTTATTTTTTACCAATAACATATGCTCTGAGAATCAATATCACTAGTTAAGAAGTCAGAGAGCCTTGCACGATTTTCTGCTTGTTGACCTATGGGAGTGATTGCTTAGATCATAGCTCTGGGTAAGATGGTATGAGAAAATTTTTTCCTTATTTCTGCATGAAGATATGTTGTGGGTTCTCATTAGAAGTGCCTCATGAGGTGCTTCTAATGATACTCACAACATATGTTTTCATGGAGAAATAGGAAAAATATCAATACTTTTCTGTTGGAAAAAAGTGCCTTATCTCGAGCTATGGGGATAATAGAATATCTATAAACTTCTCAATGGATAGAGAAGATGCTTCTGCAGTGGTTTCTATAATGTGCAGAATTAATGTGATGTATCAACGCTTTTTGTGTTACGGATTTAATGCAGTTCTGACATTCAGGAGATGAATTAGTGCATTATTTCAGATAATGAGAGATTAAAGGAATAAATCTAAGAAATTTAAGAATGAATCTAAGAAAATTTTACTTAGTGTCAGACTGGATAAACAGGGCATTCTAGTGACTTCATTTCGAGGGTTGAGCGCAAGACTAGCGTTAAGTCAGATGGTTGTTTTTCCCCAGACCTAATCTCCTCACCATGAAGGCGTTATGAAGATTACTACATTTCTTTCTGTAAACAATGAAAATTTAGGTGCCATTGCTCGTACGAGCAATGACACCTAAATTTGCATTGTTTACAAAGGGGTCCAAGTTGCCCCTAAACAAGGGTTTCAAAAATATGTTTGAGTTACAATAGTCTTGCGCTCAACCCTCGATTTACAAAGATGTAGTTGTTCAAAAAATCATTAGCTTTATCAAATCTTTAACTTTGTATTTAACCCTAAAAGTGCCAAGCAAAATTTTTAGCAGATGACATTCTAATATTTCTTTTTTTTTTTTTTTTATTCATTTATTTATTTTATTTTTTTTTTTTTCAATTAAACTGAGTTATAACATTTCATATGAATCATCTGCCAAGTAATGAAATGTCATGACTTAGCTTTATCAAATCTTTAACTCAAAATTTGTATTTAACCCTAAAAGTGCCAAGCAAAATTTTTAGCAGATGACATTCTAATATTTCTTTTTTTTTTTTATTTTATTCATTTATTTATTTTTTTCAATTAAACTGAGTTATAACATTTCATATGAATCATCTGCCAAGTAATGAAATGTCATGACTTAGCTTTATCAAATCTTTAACTCAAAATTTGTATTTAACCCTAAAAGTGCCAAGCAAAATTTTTAGCAGATGACATTCTAATATTTCTTTTTTTTTTTTATTTTATTCATTTATTTATTTTTTTCAATTAAACTGAGTTATAACATTTCATATGAATCATCTGCCAAGTAATGAAATGTCATGACTTAGCTTTATCAAATCTTTAACTCAAAATTTGTATTTAACCCTAAAAGTGCCAAGCAAAATTTTTAGCAGATGACATTCTAATATTTCTTTTTTTTTTTATTTTATTCATTTATTTATTTTTTTTCAATTAAACTGAGTTATAACATTTCATATGAATCATCTGCCAAGTAATGAAATGTCATGACTTAGCTTTATCAAATCTTTAACTCAAAATTTGTATTTAACCCTAAAAGTGCCAAGCAAAATTTTTAGCAGATGACATTCTAATATTTCTTTTTTTTTTTTATTTTATTCATTTATTTATTTTTTTCAATTAAACTGAGTTATAACATTTCATATGAATCATCTGCCAAGTAATGAAATGTCATGACTTAGCTTTATCAAATCTTTAACTCAAAATTTGTATTTAACCCTAAAAGGGCCAAGCAAAATTTTTAGCAGATGACATTCTAATATTTCTTTTTTTTTTATTTTGTTCATTTATTTATTTTTTTCAATTAAACTGAGTTATAACATTTCATATGAATCATCTGCCAAGTAATGAAATGTCATGACTTAGCTTTATCAAATCTTTAACTCAAAATTTGTATTTAACCCTAAAAGTGCCAAGCAAAATTTTTAGCAGATGACATTCTAATATTTCTTTTTTTTTTTATTTTATTCATTTATTTATTTGTTGTTTTTTTTTCAATTAAACTGAGTTATAACAATTCATATGAATCATCTGCCAAGTAATGAAATGTCATGACTTAGCTTTATCAAATCTTTAACTCAAAATTAGTATTTAACCCTAAAAGTGCCAAGCAAAATTTTTAGCAGATGACATTCTAATATTTTTTTATTTTTTTTTTGTATTTTATTCATTTATTTATTTTTATTTATTTTTTTTTTTTTCAATTAAACTAAGTTATAACATTTCATATGAATCATCTACCAAGTAATGAAATGTCATGACTTAGCTTTATCAAATCTTTAACTCAAAATTTGTATTTAACCCTAAAAGTGCCAAGCAAAATTTTTAGCAGATGACATTCTAATATTTCTTTTTTTTTTATTTTATTCATTTATTTATTTATTTATTATTATTTTTTTTTTTTTCAGTTAAACTGAGTTATAACATTTCGTATGAATCATCTGCCAAGTAATGAAATGTCATGACTTAGTTTATCGGAAAAAATGAAAAAAATATATATTTCAAAATGTCATCTGCTGCAGATGTGATTGGCGCTTAAGGGTTTATTACTTTACAAAACTCTAGATAAGTTTTTTTTTTCTTATATCTTCTAAAAGATATGTTGCGGGTACTCTTTATAAGAGCCTCAACAAGGCACTTCTAATGAGTACCCACAACATTTTAACACCTCATATCTAGAGCTATGCTTTACATAAAATAACGACAGAAAAATATTAAGTAGCTTTTTCCTTGATGTGTGGGCTAATCTAGGCCTTCAGGTTTTGCATATTTACTGAGACTGCATTTCATAATAACAGGGCGCATATTTTTATGGCACTAGTAATACCAGTATGTTTAACTTCAAAGTAACTTATGGGAATTCCTGTTTCCAAATTGCAAGTGGACTTGTGAAATGTAATAGAAACTTCAGACAGATTTCTCATTTCTATGCCTAGAATAATGTGTTTTTATTGTTGAAGTTATAAAATAGATCTTGAATGACTAATTATTCCCAGATGATTACTGCTAACTTCAGCTGAATTTTTATCTTAAAATTTTATTGTGTGTCTTATTTTTCTTGTAAGGGATCCTAGAAAGAAGCTAGAAAAAAAAAATAATAATACCATAATAACCCTAAGTATTGGGACAGACAGGCCTTTGCAAACAGTGTAGACCCAGATCAGACACTGCAGAATGCTGCATCTGATCAAGGTCTAAACTGTTTGCCATACATACAGCAATATTTTAGACACATCAAGATAGTATTAACTCTAGTAATCAATTTTTGCTAACCCTAGCATCGGAAAGATATACAATTTATTTTGATATAGGAAGAAAGCCGGGACATTTCTGTATTTAATACAACTGTATAGCAGATATGCATACATTGCATTTCACGAAAACTTGAACGTTTCTATGGAGGCTCAGTTGATACTTAATAAATTTTAAGTATACAAAACCTTGTGTATTCAGGTTAAAATCATAAAAAAGAAGAAAAAAAAGTTCAAAACGAAAAGCAGAATGTTTCTTCTGTTTGTTTGTGTTGAGGTTTTACGGCCCAGTCAACCCAAATGGGGTCATGTCGAGCGCGGTCAAATTACCTAACCACACATTTACTGGGCAGGCTTAGTCCTTTAAGCGGTTAACCAGTACTGTGCACATTCTTTCGCCAGAAACTGACAACTGCCATTCTTGAATCAGCGGAAGGGAGAGAATGACCGTAGAAAATATTTCGTGATCAATCTCCATGAAAGAATGTTGCCGACCTCGGCGGGGGTTGAACCTGTGACCTCCTGGTCTCCAGTCGAACGGCGCATCCAACTGAGCCACCGAGGCTGGCGAATGTTACTTTTCGTATGCACATATGCAAACATGACGTCATTAGTGACACCCCGGTTGTTTTTTGCATTTAAGGGAGTGTACCACGATTTCCTGTCTGACATCAATGTTTAAATTTTGTTGCAAACTTCGTTTCAAATAAAACTTCTAACATTTTCTATAGCCTTTATTAGCAGGTACAGAGAAATGGATTAACACCAAACAATGTTCAATAAACTTGAAAGAAAATGATTTCAAATTTTATGACACCATTTTGAATGACACATTTTAGATTTTTCCAGATTTTTTGGGCATTCTAGCTTATGATTTTTGAATAAAAAAATATTTGATTACGAGGGTGAGTCAATAAGTAACCAGCCTAACTTATTTCCGGTTGAGATCCACCTCTTCTTTTTCGATGTAATTGCCCTCTAGTGTGATGCACTTAGACCAACGGTGTTCAAGTGCCATCAGCCCAGAAATGAAAAAGTCAGGGTTCTTTCCATTGACCCACTCCTCAACTGCCGTCACAACTCATTCATCAGACCGGAAATGAAGTCCACGGATATCCTTTTTCAAGTTTGGGAATAGGAAGAAGTCGGTATGAGCTAGGTCAGGCAAATAGGCAGGATGTGGTATCAATTCATACCCGTTTCGCTCTTCAGCATCCATTGCAACTTTGCAAGTGTGGACTCTCGCGTTGTCCTGTTGCAGCAAAACACCTTTAGAGAGTTTACCTCAGCGTTTTTCACTGATGGCGGTTCTCAGCTGGTCTAACAAGTTTGCATAGTACACTCCAGTTATTGTACTTCTCTTGGGTAAAAAGTCCAACATAATAACGCCTTTTGTGTCCCAAAATACTGTGGCCATCACCTTGCAAGCAGATGGTTGCGTCTTGAACTTCTTTGGACTTGGGGACCCAGGCCCTACCCACTGACAACTCTGAGCTTTATTCTCTGGCTCATAATAATGAACCCAAATCTCATCTGCAGTCACCAGAGGCAAAAGAAAATCATCTTTTGACCTAAAACGCTTCAACAAGGCGCTGTATACTGATGCACTGGTTGCCATTGCTCATCGCTAAGGGATTTGGGGACCCAACGGGCTGTTAGCCTGGCATACCTAAATGATCATGTAAGATTGTTGAAACGCTACCATGTGAAATGCCTAATGCCTGCGCTATTTCTTCCACCTGAATTCGCCTATCAGAGTATACCAGATCCCGAACTTTGTTACACATTTCTTCATCGGTGGCATCCAATGGGCGTCAAGACCTGGCTTCATCTTCTAAAGATGTTCTGCTGCGTTTGAATTCCCCTACCCAGAATTTAAACTGAACATAAGATGGTGCAGAAGACCCATAAACATTGGCTAACTCGCCGTGTATTTCCTTGCCTGTTTTACCTTTTAAATACAAGTACCGAATTACAGCACAGTACTCAAATTTAGATGAAAAGCTTGCCTTTGCATCACTAGCCATGTTGGACATTCAATATCTTATTAAAGAATGATTCAATACGCATGCAATTTTGTACCCATGTATAAAACATATATTGAAACAAAGCTTGAAAATTGTGACCGTCTCGGTCCATCGGAAATGGGATAGGCTGGTTATTTATTGACACGCCCTCGTAGAACACTGTATTATACTTATTTAAGTCTTAAGCAAGTAAGTAAGGGGAATCGCCGCGCATTCCTTCATGTCCATAATTTCAAAACCTTTGTTGACAAACCATACTGGGTAAGAATGTATGAAGACCAAACATAGTAATTGATGTAATTTCTGCAAACTAAACTTTTCATCAAAATTCCATAAAATACACACCGTTTTACAAAATGCGACAAGAATTTTAAACGATCACTGCCAATTTATATTCAGATGTCAGCTATACGGATTAATTTATGGATTAATTTATCGCGAGTTGGGTGTATATTAGGTTATTTACCTGTTAGTATATACATATGTACTATACGCTTAATAGAACTTACAGTTGCTTGGCAAAACTCTAAACCAGTATCATGCAAAATGCATGTGTTCCTCCAAAATGCAATTAGTTTTGCATTGCTATACAGCGGTTTTGTATGAACTAATATCCAAGCTTTATATATATAAAAATTCATCTTTCCGATGCTAGGGTTACATTTTTATACCCTGCCACAAAATAGTGGCGGAGTATTATGGTTTCACGTTGGTCGTCCGTGCGTCCGTCCATCGTCCATCCATCCGTCCATCCGTTTTTCGTTTCCGGATGATACCTTGAGTAAACATCAATGGATTTTCACCAAACTTGGTATGTGCATCGATATTGTGGAGATCTTGTTTGAGATTGCTAATGGGCAAATTTTGTCAAATTTTTACGCAGTTATCTGCCCGAGACACGCCCATATTTTCGTTTCCGGACTATAACTTGAGTAAATAACAAGGGATTTTCACCAAACTTGCTATATGCATTGACATTAAGGAAATCAGGTTTGGGACTGCTAATGAGCAAATTTCATCAAATTTTTACCGAGTTATCTGCCCGAGACGCCCATATTTTTGTTTCCGGACGATAACTTGAGTAAATAACAAGGGATTTTCACCAAACCCGCTATATGCATTGACAGTAAGGAGATCTGGTTTGGGATTGCTAATGGGCGAATTTTGTCAAATTTTTACGGTTATCTGCCGGAGACACGCCCATATTTTCGTTTCCGGACGATAACTTGAGTAAATAACAAGGAATTTTAACCAAACTTGCTACATGCATTGATATTAAAGAGATCTGGTTTGGGATTGCTAATGGGCAAATTTCGTCAAATTTTTATTGAGTTATCTGCCCGAGACACGCCCATATTTTCGTTTCCGGACGATAACTTGAGTAAATAACAAGGGAACTTGACCAAACTTGCTATATGTATTGACATTAAGGAGATCTGGTTTGGAATTGCTAATGTGCAAATTTCCTCAAATTTTTACGGAGTTATCTGCCTGAGACACGCCCATATTTTCATTTCTGGATGATAACTTGAGTAAATAACAAGGCCTTTTAACCAAACTTGCTATAATGCATTGATATTATCAAGATCTGGTTTAGGATTATTATCTGTCCCTCTGTCATTTTCTTTCCAGACATTTTCGCAACGATAACTTTAATACATAAACAAATAACTGCTATGGTGGGGTATTATGCTTGTGGTGCTTTTATTTAGCAAGAAACATAAGACTAAGAGTTAGTAGAATGGACTATTTCAAATTTGCCCTCCCATATGAAAATGTTAAAAAATCATTTTCTCAATATGTAGTAAAGACTAATGGCTAAAATTTTTAATGTATGATTAAAGTAGTAAAGCTTTTCAGTTATGGTCAAAATTTTGCCAGCAAGGTAAAATTTACATCCCCATACATTCGCATGGGGAAAAAGTTGAAAAATCATTTTCTCAAAATATATTACACTAATGGCTGCAATTTACAGTTTCAGAGTGCTGGCCAAGTCAAGGTCACCAAAATCTAATAAAATTATTAAGCAAGATAGACAGGAAAAAAAAAATTCCACAGCAACAACCACTTATCAATATCAACATTCATGCAAAATATTACAAGATTCCTAAAACTATTAAGCAAGATACACAGGAAAAACAAAAGTGTTACAGACATTAAAGAATTATAAAGGGGAATAACTATATCAGTATTGATCCCTTGACCCTTCTTTTTCTGCAGCAGCAACATCTGATGAATATGAACATTTATGCAAAATATGTTAAGATTCCTAAAAATAGTAATCAAGAGCAGGAAAAAAAAATGTGCACAAAAGGCTCACTGTTTGAATATTTATAATGTACTGACCTTGAAAATAAGGTCAAGGTTACCAAAATTTAATCAATTCTTTCCCCCATCCTGATGATGTATCTGTGCTAGTTTGGTCAAATTCCAGCCATTGGTTGAAGAGATAGTATGCACACAACATTTTACTGCATTAAAGAAATTTTACAAAGGACAATAACTCCAAGAGAATGGGCCCCTAGCCCATACTTCTTCTTATGTAGGTACACCTTATTGATATAAATGTGTCACATTAGCTTTTTTCTATCAAAATTTGAGTTTCAGAGTGTCAGATTGACCTTGAAAATGAGGTCTAAGTCACCAAAATCTAATCACTTGTTTCCCTCATCCCAGTGAAGTATCTGTGCTAGCTTGAATAAATTCCATCTAATGATTCATGAGATAGGGTGCACACAAGGGTCATTTTTAGAGTCTTTATAATGTAGTGACCTTGAAAATGAGGTCAAGGTCACAATCTAATCACTTCTTTCCCATGTCCTAAAGATGTATCTGTGCTATTTTGTTAAAATTTCAGCCATTGGTTCAAGATATAGTGTGCACATAAGCTTATTTCTATCAAAATTTGAGTTTCAAAGTGCCAGTGTGACCTTAAAAATGAGATAAAGGTCACCAAAATCTAATCACTTCTTTCCCCAGTCCCAATGATATATCTGTGCTAGTTTGGTCCAATTCCATCTATTGATTCATGAGATAGAGTGCACACAATACTCACTTATTGAGTATTTATAATGTAGTGACCTTGAAAATAAGGTAAAGGTCACCAAAATCAAATGACTTTTTTCCCCCATCCTGATGATGTATCTGTGCCAGTTTGGTCAAAATCCAGCCATAGGTTAAAGAGGTAGTGTGGACACAAACTTTTTCCAAAGCTCATTTTTTGTGTCTATAATGTAGTGAACTTGAAAATGAGGTCAAGGTCACATCTTTCCCATGTCTTAACACTGTATTGGTGCTAGTTTGTTAAAAATCCAGCCATTGGTTCAAGGGATAGTGTGCATACAAACTTTTTCTATCAAAATTTTAGTTTCAGAGTGCCGGTGTGACCTTGAAAACGAGATAAAGGTCATCAAAATTTAATCACTTCTTTCCCGAACCCCAATGATGTATCTGTGCTAATTTGGTCAAATTCCATCTATTGATTCATTAGATAGAGTGCATACAAGGCTCACTTTTTGCGTATTTATAATGTAGTGACCTTGAAAATAAGGTCAAGGTCACCATCTATTCAGTTCTTTCCCTCATCCTGAGGATGTATCTGTGCGATTTCCAGCCATTGGTTAAAGAGATAATGTGCACACAAACATTTTACTGCATTAACAATGCTCACTTTTTGAGTATTTATAATGTAGTGATCTTGAAAATAAGGTCAAGGTCACCAAAATCTAATCACTTCTTTCCCCCATCCTGATGATGTATCTATGCTAGTTTGGTCAAATTCCAGCCATTGGTTAAGGAGATAGTATACGCACAAACTTTTTACTGCATTAAGAAATTCTTTTTACAAAGGGCATTAACTCCAAGAGAATTGGCCCCTAGCCCTTACTTTCTCTTATGTAGGTACACCATATTGATATCAAAGTGTCTGCAGAAATTGATGAATATCCATCGCTGCATTTTCAAGATATATTAGGGAAAAAAAAACAGTGTCGCGGACGGACACACGGATGGACCCACGGACTGACATGAAAACAGTATACCCTACCCCCACCCCCCACCCCCACCCCCCCACCCCCACACACACAAAGTTTGCAGGGGTATAATTAGGAAAACTATTTAAGTACCATCAACATTTTGTGGGTTATCTGTCCTTGCCAGGGCTATGTACTTGTATAAAGTCGTGAAATCTTTAAACGAGTCGTGAAATCTTTAAATGTCTTCTTCTCTGAAACAGCATGATCAATTTTCACCAGATTTCATATGTGGCCTTCTGTCGAAGGGATGTTGACAATTTGATCAAACGGTTCTGCACCATTGAACCAGATGGCTGCCATGCACATATATGGTAAAACTTAAAAATCTTCTTCTCCAGAACTAAGAAAGCTTTGAGGCTGAATCTTAGTGTACAGCATCGGGAAATCATGGTTTACCAAGTTTGTCCACATGAGGAGACTAGGATGACTTTGACCTTTCTAAAGGTTCTGCACCATTGAACAAGTGGCTGCCATACCCATATATGGTAAAACACTTCTTCTCCAGAACTAAGTAAGCTTTGAGGCTGAATCTTGGTTTACCGCATCTGGGAATCAAAGTCTACTAAGTTTGTTAAAATGATGATACTAGGACGACCTTTGACCTTTTCATGGTATGGTCAAATTTATATCCTAGTTGCTGTAGCAATATTGGTATTTGCAGATATGCAATCGCTGTTTTTATCAGGTGAGCTAATCATGGCACATGGGCCTCTTATTTATGCATTCGCATTGTTTGATCTAAATCACAACAGCTGTGGCTTTTAGACTTGTGTGCTGTTGTGTAAATTGAGCAGGCTAAAATTATAGAAAAAAGAATCCGCCTTACTGTCAGATTACTGCATGTGAATTAAAGAGAAGTTTATCAAAATCAGAATTCAGGAAACTTGACAGACACTTTAATTAAATTCAGATTTCAGTGAGGCTTTATGAAATTAATCAGCCTTAGTAGTCATTACATGGTAATTATTTGTTCCTGTATCAAGACAAGATTTTTTTTTATCTCTGGATTAGCTTTAAAATTGATTTTAAGATATTTGTGAGAGACTAGACCCACTGGGGAATGGCACATTTTTTTCTGCACACAAACTGCATAAATCTAGATAAGACACTTTTTAACCATAACTGAAGATTTTTTTCCAACCCAAAAATGTTGATGTTTTTCTTATTACCATAATAATCCTAAGTATTGGGACAGACATGCCTGAGCAAACAGTGTAGACTCAGCTCAGATGGTGCAGAATGTGGCATCTGATCTGGGGCTGCACTGTTTGCCACTCATCCAGCAATACTTTAAACACATCAGCAGGTAGTCAAACAGACTTTTACAAATTATAGGACAAGTATGGTAAGCAGTTAACACTTCTCATGCTGAATGAATTAAGATGCCACGCCCACTTCCAATTTTCAGCCAATCAGATTACTTGATCCAGGTTGTTGATACAAATTCACATACATAATGGCAAACAGTGCAGATCCAGATCAGTTGGCTTCTTCAGAAGGGCTTCTGATCTGGATCTACACTGTTTGCTAAGACAGGGCATGTCGTGTTCAGCAAGAGAAGGGTTAAGTTGTCCCAATATTTAGAGTAAATAGGATACTCCATGGAAACCTATGTGGTGGGATATTCAGTGGAAGCATGCCCCCACATTTTCAATGGTGTAGGGGGTGCATATAATATCACTGCTGTCCGTATGTACGTCCTGTCCGTCTGTACAGCTAGTCCATATATCCCGTCCTGTCTGCACCTACAAAAAATGGTTCCACCGATACCTTTTGAAAACATCAGTGTATTGGAGTCATAATTTATACACAAGTATATAGTCATAAAATATAGGTTAAGTTTAATTTAGGGTAAAATCCACCAATTATTATGAGAGTTATGGCGCTTTTTCAACTTCATCGTTCTGTCAGTATGTATGAAAAATGGTATTTTATATACAGGTATATATATATGTATAATCATGAAATAAAGGTTATACATAGGTATATATAAAATCATAAAATATAGGTCAAGTTCAATTTAGGGTAAAATCTGCCAATTATTATGGGAGTTATGGCCCTTTTTAGCTTTCCTGTATGAAATTACAGGAAGAGCTATTGCACTATCCCCTGCTGGTCAGTGTTGGCGTCAGCATTAACAAAAATGTTAAAGTTTTACAAAGTTTTTAGGACCTCATATTTTCAAAATCCTCGAATGGAGTTAGTTTATATTTGGTATAATTATAGATGTTGGTCCAAAATTTTATTGAGCCCTATCCACACCCCTGCTTATGACCTAGAGTTCAAGGTCACAGATGTAGAAATTTATGTTCAAGTTTTGAGTCAATGTTTTTAAGCTCTCTTAATTTCTAAATCCTTCCATGGAGTTACTTTATATTTGACATAATTATAGATATTGATCCAAAATTTTATTCGGCACCATCCCACCCCTGCTTATGACCTAGAGGTCAAGGTCACAGACTTAGAAATTTATGTTAAAGGTTTTCGATAAAATTTTTAAGATCTCTTAATTTCTAAATCCTTGTAGGGATTTACTTTATATTTGGCATGATTATAGACATTGATCCAAAATTTTATTCTGCACTATCCCCACCTCTGCTTTTGACCTGGAGGTCAAGGTCATGGACTTAGAAATTTATGTTAAAGTTTGTGTTAAAGTTTTTAAGATCTTTAATTTCTAATTCCTCGCATGGAGTTTTATATTTGGCATGATTATAGATATTGATCCACAATTTTATTCGGCACAATTCCTACCCCTGCTTATGGCCTAGAGTTCAAGGTCACAGACTTAGAAATTCATGTTAAAGTTTTGAGTCAAAGTTTTTAAGATCTCTTAATTTCTAAATCCTTGCATGGAGTTACTTTATATTTGACATGATTATAGATATTGATCCAAAATTTTATTCATCATCATTCCCACCCCTGCTTATGACCTAGAGGTCAAGGTCACAGAAATTTGTTAAAGTTTTGCATCTTAGTTTTTGAGATCTCATAATTTCTAAATCCTTGCATGGAGTTACTTTATATTTGGCATGATTATAGATATTGCTGCAAAATTTTATTCAGCACTATGCCTGCCCTATAACCTACAAATCAAGGTCACACAGACTTAGAAATTTTATGTTAAAGTTTTACATCAAAGTTCTTAAGATCTTTTATTTACTAAGCTACTTTTCAAATCATACTATTTATACAGATAGCAGCTATAGAAGATGTTCATCCCAAATTATATCCAGTACCATGTCTTCCTCCCTTCCCCCCACCATGCACACACACACACACACACACACACACACACACGCACACGCACACGCACACAATGATCAGGATTTTTTATTTGATTGATGAGCGCGAGTTCAGGCGAGCTATCCTGTCTAGCGACAGGTCTTGTTCAACTTCATATTTTGCAAAATGTTTGTTTCCGGATGGCCCTTGAGTGAGGGCATCTTTGTCCTATTGACACATTTCCAGTGTGGAGAAATAAGAAAATTATTTATCCAAATGCTCCTCTTATCTACCACTACATTTCTGCTGTAGTTGTAATACCTGAAATATTGAAACAAGCAAAATAAAATAAATGTCTGTTGCAATTTTAATTGGCTTTAAGAATTAACTCTTGAAGCACCAAGCAAAAAAAAAAAAAAAAAATGTAGCAGATGACATTCTAAATTTTTTTGTTGTTTTTCAGAGAAAATAAGACTTGACATTTCATCTGAATTGTCAGCTTGGTCATCGCATGAAATGAACATAAACTATTAATCCCTGTTTTCAGGGGAAAATAAAAGAAAAATGTTGTCTATTAACCCTTAACCCTTGTCATGCTGAACCCGGATATATCCTGCCTTTGCAAACAGTGTAGATCCAGATCAGTTGGCTTCTTCAGCCAACTGATCTGGATCTGCACTGTTTGCCATTAAGTATGTGACTTTACAGCAACAATCCAGATCAAGTAATCTGATTGGCTGAAAATTAGAAGTGGGTGTGGCATTTTAATTTAAAATTTTCAGCAGGACAAGGGTTAAAGTGCTTATCACAACCACAGCAGATGATGCTATGAACTTTTTTTTTAAATTAAGACTTGACATTATTTGAATTGTTAGCTAGGCAGATGATTCACATGAAATGATCAGTCTTATTTTCTCTGAAAAAATGACAAAATCAGTTTCAGAATGTTGTTTCATACAAATTTGCATAGCACCTTACGGGCTAATATTTTAGTTCTACATGCATAGCATTAAATTTTAGAGATAGAGCTAAGATAATGGAAAACAACTATTGTCTGGTAATTGATTTATATTTGATTTATGTTCGAAAAAAAGAAAGCAGAAAAAACAAACATGTGAACTCGAGAATTATTTAATAGTAAGATTACCAACTGTTTATATTATAAGTTATCAACAAGGAAAACGCAACTATATAGCATTGAGGAAATAATGTAGAGTGGATATATAATGTGTTTTAACATTAGTGGATTTGAAAAAATGTAGTTGTTGTTCATAATGAGTGTCAGCGAAGTTGAGCAACCAGAAGTGTCGGAGCATGCCTTGGCGTTGCAACACCTTGAATCGGCATCGGGGAAAGTAATTATCTTCTTTTTCATAATTCCAAATTTTATTGGTATCCATTTGTATATATTTTTTTTATTGTCCCCAGCCTTTTCGAAGAAAAGTGAGGGGACATGGTATTCGGCTTTCCTTGGTGCGTGAAGAGTGGTGCATGGGTCCGAATTTGTATCCTTGTGACAACAACTCCTACAATTTTGGACTGATCCTTTTGAAACTTTACAGGTGTTTTAATCATGGTCTGAAGATTTGCATGTGCTTTTTACAGAATCCTTAAATTTTTTTTTTTTTTTCACATTTTTTGCATGGTTCCGAGTTTGTAGTGGGAACCTTGTGAGGGCAACTCCTCCAACAGTTTTATACCGATCCTTCTGAAACTTCACAGGTATCTTTATCATGGTCTGAAGATATGCATGTGCTTTTTACAGAATCTTGAAGTAATTTTTTTCAAATTTTTCACATTTTTAACTTAGACTTTTTTTCATGCTTCAGTACTGTGAAAGTGTATATGTAGTAGTTACCTTGTGAGCGCAACTCTTCCTACAGTTTTGGACCAATCCTTTTGAAACTTTACAGGTGTTAATCATGGTCTGAAGATTTGCGTGTGCTTTCTACAGAATCCTTAAGTTAATTTTTTTTCACTTTCTTCACATTTTTAATTTGGACTTTTTTTGCATGGTTCCTAGTTTGTAGTGGGAGCCTTGTGAACTCCTCCTACAGTTTTATACCGATCCTTCTGAAACTTCACTGGTATCTTAATCATGGTCTAAAGATATGCATGTGCTTTTTACAGAATCTTGAAATAATTTTTTTTTAAATTTTTCACATTTTTAACTTAGACTTTTTGTCATGCTTCAATACTATGAAAGTGTATATGTAGTAGGTACCTTATGAGTGCAACTCTTCCTACAGTTTTATGCCATTCCACTGAAACTATACAGATGTTTTAACCATAGTCTGAAGATAATGCATATGCTTTTTTACAGAATCTTGAAATTACTTTTTTTTTTTACTTTTTTCACATTTTTAATTTTTAACATAGACTTTTTTCATGCTTCATTACTATGAAATTGCATATACTAGTAGGTACCTTGTGAGCACAATTCCTCCCACAGCTTTTTTTTTTTTTTTTTATACATTTGACAGGCTTTTAGGCAGATGGATCATTAGTCATTTGTCATTGGGCCTTCTGATGCCCAAGCCACTAGCATCTACAGCACTTTGATTGCAATAATAAGCTTGTCCATAGCATATCTCTTAAAGTATTTTACTCTTTCACTAACATAACCCTCCCACTACTGCGCATCTTCAGGGAGCATTCTTCAAATTCACCGATGCTCTTGTTTGGAAGATTTTTAATAGGCGGGGGACATAAATTCCCTGAATTTGCTTATTTCTCTGGAAAAAAATGTATGTTGTAATAAGAAAATAAATGGCATTTCTTGTTGGCATTGTTGTTAAAAAAAGTGCCTTTACTGAAGGTGAGTATATGCATTTGTATTTTTATGCTCCGTGAAGGGTGAGCATATAGTTACCACATTTCCATCAGTCTGTCTGACATCTGTACTTCTAGCTGTTGCACAGGAGCATTCCTGGAAACTATTGAAAATAATCATAGACCACTGGTGGAGGACAATAAGAGGAAGTACATTGTGTAAGAACTATCACTCTGCCTTGGGCAGTAGTAGAACTATATCCTCTGCTTGTTTATTTTTCTTTGGAACATATATCTCAAAAGCTATTGAAAGCAGTCAGATGATGTTTTGAATATTAATAGAATGAAATGAGAGGAAGTGCATTGAATGTGTAAGAATTACAGTAAACACTTTATTCAACACTTTTTTGGCTTAAATTTTGCATTTTATGCAAATTTTAGGACATTACCATAGCATAACTTTACCTTATTTCACCTTCTTTGTTCTTCAAAAAGATTTGTTTAATTTTGTTTACCACTTGAGATCACATGCCTCAAAACTTGGCTTCCATCAGTACATGCATCTCAACACAGATTGACCGGCACAGTGGCTCAGTGGTAGAGCGTCCGCTTTGTGACCGGGAGGTTGCGGGTTCGATCCCCGGCCGGGTCATACCAAAGACTTTAAAAATGGTACTAGCTGCTCTTTCGCTTGGCGCTCAGCATTAAGAAAGTAGAGCTAGAACTGGTCAGCTCAGTGTCAGTATAATGTGACTGGGTGGAATATCATGTCAAAGTGTCTGGGGCGTGATATTTCAGTGAGGCAGCACTCTAAAAGTGAGCATTGAGCTCCCTGCCACATCCAGACACCGTCGCGATATGACTGAAAAAGGTTGAAAGCGACGTTAAGCCCAAATCAAACAAACAACACAGATTGCTCTTTCACTTGGAACTCAGCATTTAGAAAGTAGAGCTAGGAATTAGAACTAGTTGGTGTGTAGTCAGTACTATGTGACTTCAAGGAATATCATCGTATCTGGGGCAGGATATTTGAAAGAAGCAGCACGCTAAAAGTGAGCAGGGAGTGCCCTTCACAAGATACCTTTGCAATATGACTGAAAGAGTGTTGAAAGTGTCCTTAAACCACAATAAAAGAAACAATCAACAGTGCTTGCACCCCACCAACTTAGATCACCTGCCTCAAAACTAGCTCGCTGTGACCTACTTTGCAGAAATGTACCACATGTGATGTTTTTGGATTGGGATCTATTCTATAAGGAAAGAATTTGCTCTTAGAGGGAGCAAATTCTTTCCCTATAGAGTGGACCCAGAGGGAGCAAATTCCTCCATTATAGCCGGATCTGGTAACATTCCTTTGTGGAGATTGATCATGAAATATTTTCTATGGTTATTCTCTCCTTTCTGCTGATTCAAGAGGGGCAGTTGTCAGTTTCTGGCGAAAGAATGTGCACAAGTACTGGTAAGTCGCTTCGAGGACTAAGCCTTTCCAGAAAAATGTGTGGTTAGGTAACCTAACTGACCAGGCTCAACATGACCCTAATGAGTTGACTGGGCCGTAAAACCTCTACACAAACAGATTTTTTCCCTTATAGAGTAGACCCCTTTGCATCTCAGCTTTCGCAGACCCATAAACCCTTTATCTGTGTAGGCACTGCACCACTCGAATCATTTGTCACAAAGGACACAGCTGTAAACCTACCACCCAGTATTTGGCAAGCACTGGCAAGCTTAGCATGCTGGCTGGAGTTATCTAGCTTTATAAACTCACTAAACTTTTGTTTATTGTTTTTCATTTCAGTCGCTGGAAAGCACCCGGCGTATGATGCACATGTGTGAAGAGGTATGTATGATTTTATTTTGGGCAGATGAAAAAGTGTGGTCATCTGTTTATATGTAATGTATGAAGCCCCAAGATATTTTTACGGATACTACCGTAAAATTAGATTTTTAGGTCACCTAAGCAAATGCACAGGGTGGGCTATTGTGATCACTTTCTGTCCGTCATGTGTCGTCAACAATTAGTTTGCACTCTGGAGGTCACAGTTTTGACCCATTATTTTAAGTAATCATCATGAATCTTACTCAAAATGTTTGTCTTGGTGATTTCTAGGTCAAGTTTGAAATTGGGTCACTTGGGATCAAAAGCCAGGTCTCCAGGCTTAATCACAGAGAACCTTGTTTACACTCCAGAGGTCACAATTTTCAAGTAATTTTCATGACTATTGCTCAAAGTATTTGTCTTGATAATTTCAAGATCCAGTTTGAAATTAAGTCACTTAGGGTCAAAAACGAGGTCACCAGGCCAAATCAAAGGAAAACCTTGTTACTCTAGAGGTCAATAAATCAAGTAATCATCATAAATTTTTCTCAAAAATGTTTGTCTTGATGATTTCTAGGTCAAGTTCAAAACTGGGTTGCTTGGGGTCAAAAACTAGGTCACCAGACCAACTCAAAGGAAAATCTTATCACTGTAGAGGTCACATTTTTGAAGTGATCATTATGAATCATGCTCAAAATGTCTTGTGATGATTTCTAGGTCAAGTTCAAAATGGTCACTTTTGACCTAGATTTCATGGTCCAGTGACTTCCTTTTTATATTTAGGTCATTTTCTCGATAAGTATTGGTCCTACAGCAGTCATACTTGGCATTTGCATATATCTTAGCATGGCCTCATGAGTGCAATCATCTATATTTGACCTTGACCTATATTTTGTGGTCCACTGACTTTGTTAAGTTTTTGTGTTTTGGTTCAATTCTCGGTTACTGTTGGTCTTACAGCCAGTGATACTTGGCACACGTATACACCTTAACATGACCCCTTGAGTGCATTCATCCATAGTTGACCTTGACCTATATTTCCAGTCCATTAGGCATGCTACATTGATTTACTTGCTAATATCATCATGAATCTTGGTCAGAATGTTTGCCTTGATCATTTCTAGGTCAGGTTCTCTAAGTGCTATGATACTCAAGATAGCAATACATGGCCATCATGACCCACTTGTTTGTACAACTTATGCAAATGTACCAATCCTGATGTTATTCTTAGCTTTTGCTCAAAGATTTTCCCCAATAATTGGTCCAAGACATAAATGTAGTGCTGTTTTTAAAACTCTTAAGATTTGTTTTTGTGGACCAACTCTACTAGTTGTGAAAGGCATTTTGGAGGATTGGTAGATAGCTTGGTTATTGTCTGCTTGGTAAATAATACAATTTAAAATATTTTTGAACAAAAAAAAAAAAAAACAGTTTGTAATTGGGCAGCTTTTTTGAAAAGGTCATGCTAACTGAGCCCATATTTAGGTCTTCTGTCACCACTAAATTTAGAAAACATATTTGTCAGATTAATTTATTATTATTATTATTATTAGCAGCAGCAGCAGCCAAAACTGTGACAAAAGTGTAAAAATGATAATTGCATTGGTCAAGTTAAAAGAGTTATTTGAAAAGCACTACCAGAGATAATTATTTCTCTATAAAAACAAGTTATAAGTACTCATTAGAAGTGCCTCACTCAGGTGATTCTAATAAGTACCCACAGCATTTTTTATTGAGAAATAAGAAAAAAATGTTGAGGTTTCTTTTTTTGAAAGAAAAAGAAAAGAAAACATACCTTATCTACAGCTCTATACTACAGGGCCCAGTTGTTCAAAGCATCATTAGCTTACCAAGCTTGTTAGTGGTCAAAATGTTAACTGTCCTAGTAAGTACAATATCTCATTGAAGGTATTTTTGCTGGAAAAATGTGAGTAGCTTTTGCAAATATAAAAGCTACTCACATTTTTTCAGCAAAAATATTAGTGTATATGCCATATTTATTAGTCAAAGTTTTAATGGTACATTAACTAACGATGTCATTAGTTTTGAACAACTGGGCCCAGATTGGCATGTGCATCTGCACACATTCAATAATACCTCTTAGAACATACAAACAGTAGCACTGTATGCATTTGATGAAGATTGGTCATTGCCAGTAATGACAGACGAACTGATTATACTGCAGATTGGCATATGCATCTGTACAGATTCAATAATGTCTTCAGTTTTTTTTTGATGATCGCTAGATTAGATTTTATCACTGCACATGTCGAGGGTTGAGCGCAAGACTAGTAACTCAAACATATTTTTGAAACCCTTGTTTAGGGGCAACTTTGACCCTTTGTAAACAATGCAAATTTAGGTGCCATTGCTCATACGAGCAATGGCACCTAAATTTCCATTGTTTACAGAAAGATATGTTGTAATCGTCATAACATCTTCATGGTGAGGAGATTAAGTATTGGGAAAAACAACCATCTGACTTGCTACAGTCTTGCGATCAACCCTCGATGTATGGCTGTGTTAGGCTCTTTCCACTGGAAGAAATCCATCTGGTAATACCATATTTATATAAGTATTGGGAAAGACCAGCCTGAGCAGTGTATATCCAGATCAAATACCACAGGGTGTGGCAGCTGATTAGGGTTTGCACTGTTTGCCAGTCATCCACAATTTTCAAGTACATCAGCAGGTTCTAAAATTGAGTTATCAAATTTAGTGTTGCCCTTAGAGTGCTTATAAGAAGTGCAGCAGACAACATTTTGATTTTTTAAAAATTATTTTTATCCGAGAAAATAAAGCTTAGCATTTCATGCAAGTCATTCTGCTAGGCAGACAATTCATGCTTAGCCTTATTTTCTCTGAAAAATAATAAAAAATGGAATGTTGTCTGCTACAGTTTTGAATCTGTACAGATGCATATGCCAATCTGCAGTATAAACAGTTTTGCTCAGCGCTTTAAGTGTTAAAAGAAGAATGGCTAGGAATTAAGATATCCCAGTATTTATGGTAGTTACGGTATAGAAGAAGTCTTAGACCTGTAAACTGATGGTCTTGTGTTTACCTCCCAATTTTATGCTCACTTCAATGGTAAACAGAGTAAAGAGCTTGCAATTCAAACTCTTGTCAATTTGGATGAGCAAGGAGGTAAGATAATAGAGAATATAACCCTAATGTGAAAAATAGAAATTGTGTAATCATATTTCCAGATAAGGCTTTCTTTTTCAGCCAAAAATATACTGATATTTTTCTTATTTCTTCATGAAAACCTATATTGTGGGTATTCATTAGAAGCGCCTCGGTGAGGCGCTTCTAATGAATACCCACAACATACGTTTTCTTAGAGAAATAGGAAAATATATATCTGATACCCCTCTTATCTGGAGCTATGGTGTAACTCTGTACCCTGACAAGCTAAAACTTCACAAATATTCTCTGGTCTATGTTCTAATAGAAATTCTTCCACAAAAGCATTTAGGTTTGGAGAGTGCTGAAATTTTAGAAATAGTACACTAATTCAGGTTTGGTGAGTCTGGTACCAGTTTTTACCTATTTTGTAAGGTAATGGTGTAAACCCTGATCATTCTGTGCATCCAGGTTTATATTGTTCACAGTCCCACTCTGTGCAACTGTATTAGGATGAACTCTGCAGATAGATTTTTATATGAAAAAAAAAAGACTATGTGTCTGTGAAGTTTAGCTTAGACAAGTTTTTCATGTTCACCTTCATTATGCTGAAGGCAGAATTAGTCAAGTCATGAGAAAATGTACTTTAATGGCTTCCAGGGAATGCTTGGATGAGCATGCACAATTGGACAGTCTGATGAGTTTTTACTCTTTGCTGAAAAAACAAAAAAAAAAAAAAAAAAAAAAAATCCTTAGAGCATCCTGCAAAGACTGCTGAGACTTCCTACATGTTCAGGCAGGTGCAAGTGTTTGCAGATTGTGCAAACCATAAAGTATATTTTCTTATTTTTACACCTGACATTTCATTAAGATCATCTCTTGCTGGTAATGATTAAATTCAGCATATGAAAGGTTGATTGATCTATATTGTGCAATATACTGGTTGGTACCCGTAGCTTGCCTGCGTGAATACAGAGAAATTGTTAAGAAGGAGTATTTGGTGATAATTCCCGGATAACTTTTTAGCTCACCTGAGCACGAAGTGCTGATGGTGAGCTGTTATGGTCAGTCTGTGTCCGTCGTCCGTCATGCGGTATCAGCAATTGCTTTAACCCTTAAAATGCCAAATAAACCTGCATCTGAAAATATCATCTGTTTATGTCGTCTGCTGAATATTCTTGCAAACTTTTCAAACCTACTTTTTGCATACAGGCAAACAGTGTGGACCCTGATCAGACTGCTCCTAGAGAAGCAGTCTGATCTGGGTTCATACTGTTTGCAAAAAATGACTTTTAAAATCACAAGCAGATGACATTAAGCAGATGGACGGCCTCAGTGGCTCAGTTGGATGCGCCGTCCAACTGGAGACCAGGAGGTCGTGGGTTCAACCCCCGCCGAGATCGGCAACATTCTTTCGTAGAGATTGATCATGAAATATTTTCTACGGTCATTCTCTCCCTTCCCCTGATTCAAGAAGGGCAGTTGTCAGTTTCTGGCGAAAGAATGTGCACAATACTGGTTAACCGCTTAGAGGACTAAACCTGCCCAGTAAACGTGTGGTTAGGTAAACTGACCACGCTCGACATGACCCCATTGGGTTGACTGGGCCGTAAAACCTCAACACAAACAAACAAACATTAAGCAGATGACAATTGTTATGATTGGCAGTTTAAGAGTTAAAAGCGCCTACTCCTCCTACACCCCTGGGCCAATTGACTAGAAACTTGGTAAGAAGCATCGGGGTGACTTGTAGATCAAAAGGAGCTAAAATCGTTCTGATTGGAAATACAAGATGGCCGCCATAGCAGCCATCTTGAAAATCTAGTTTTCGCTTCTTCTCCTGAACCCAAAGGCCAAGTGACTCAAAACTCGGTAGGAAGCATCGGGGTGACTTGTAGATAAAAAATAGCTAAAATCGTTCTGATTGGGTATCGAGGATGGCAGCCATTGCGGCTATCCTGAAAATCTATTTTTCTCTTCTTCTCCTGAACCAAAAGGCCAACTGACTCGAAACATTGTGGGAAGCATTGAGGTGACCTGTAGATGAAAAGTAGCTAAAATTTTTCGGATTGGAAATCCAAGATGGCCACTGTAGTGGCCATCTTGAAAATCTATTTTTCGTTTCTTCTCCTGAACCAAAAGGCCAGTTGACACGGAACTTGGTAAGAAGCATTGGGGTGACTTGTAGATAAAAAAAAAAAAAAAATCGTTCTGATCAGAAATCCAAGATGGCCGCCATGGCGACCATCTTGAATATCTATTGTTCACTTCTTTTCCTGAACCAAAAGGCCAAGTGACTTGAACCGGAGTAGGAAGCTTTGGAGTGACTTGCAGATCAAAAATTGAAAAAAAAAAAAAATTGTTCTGAGTGGAATTCCGAGATGGCTGCCATGGAAATCTATTTTTCGCTTCTTCTCCTGAACTGAAAAGCCAATTGACTCGAACCTTGGTAGGAAGCATAGGGGTGACTGATAGATCAGAATAGCTAAAATCGTCCCGATTGGAAATCCAAGATGCCACCATTTTGAAAATCTGTTTTTGACTTATTCTCCTGAACCAAAAGGCCAGTTGACTTGAAACTTGGTAAGAATCATCAAGGTGACGTAGGTAAAAAATAGCTAAAATTGCTCCAATCTGAAATACAAGATGGCCCCCACAGCTGCCATCTTGAAAATCTATTTTGAACTTCTCCTGAAACGAAAGGCCAATTGATTCGAAATTTGATAGGAAGTATCGGGGTGACTTGTTGATCAAAAATAGCTAAAATCATTCTGATCAGAAATCCAGGATGGTTACCTAGCAGCCATGTTGAAAATTTATTTTGAACTTTTTCTCCTGAACCAAAAGGGCAATTGACTAAAATCGTTTTGATTGGAAATCCAACATGGCCACCATCTTGAAAATCAATATTGAACTTCTTTGAACCAAAAGGCCAATTGACTCAGACTTGTCTGGTAATTGGGTGAGCAATACAGGGCCATCTTGGCCCTTTTGTCTTATTTCTCCATAAAAAGCATAGGTTCTGGGTACTCATTAGAAGGGCCTCACTGAGGCGCTTCTAACGAGTACCCACAACATATTTTTTTTTATGGAGAATTGGAGAAAATTATCCTAGAATTATAGCCAAATCTCCTTAACGATTCCTCCGTGAATATACCACCTGTAGCACTGTCATTAGTATCTCATAGCTCAGATAAGAAGGGTTTCCACATGACATTTTTCTTATTTCTCCACAAAAACATATGTTGTGGGTACTCATTAGAATAGCCTCACTGTTGTGATACTCATTAAAAGATTGTAACTGAGGTGCTTCTAATGAGCACCCCCAGCATATGTTTTTTATGGAGAAATAAGAAAAACACCAATATTTTTTTATTGGAAAAAAGTCCTTATCTAGAGCTGTGAGGATCTCATAGCTCGGAGATAAGATGCTTTCTTTCTACTCAAAAGGTTTGGTAGTTTTCATATTTCTCCACAAAAACATAAGCCAGGGCCCAGATGTTCAAAGCATCGTTAGCTTAACAAGCTCATTAGTGGTCAAAATGTTAACTGTTCTAGTAAGTACAATATCTAATTCACAGGTATTTTTGCTGAAAATGCAAATGCAAAAGCTACTCATATTTTTTCAGCAAAAATATTAGCGTATATGCCATATTTAATGATTAAATTTTTAACAAATACGTTAACTAACGACATCGTTAGTTTTGAACAACTGGGCCCAGGTTGTGAGAAAAAGGCTCTTTGGACTTACCATAGAATAAATCTTACAGTGTGCATGCTTGGCCCCTGAGCAAGGCCACGTCTAGCTCTTTGGCTGAAGTATCCTTTAGCCTACTGCTTATGTGTGTGAACAGCACAGGTTCTGGTGAGACTGTGAATGCACAGGCTTGCTTGAACCTTTGCTGTTGGCACATGCTATAATGGCTCTTTTCCCATGACATGGCCCATATGTTATAGGTGCAATTGCCACCTGATGCCAAGTAGCCACAGCATATACTGACATGTAGAAATATGGAAAATGTCCTTCTGAGTACCACTCTTATCTATAACTATGATACCTGCTGGAAGTCAGACATACATACATTTGAGCTGGGACACAGCCAAAACTTACCTAACAGCACACAAGCAGCAAAGACCAGGACCATGCTATCCATGCATTTGAAAGTAGTAGAAGAGTAAAGATTTATTAGATAAGTCTATGCACCAGCTAGTTTACGCATACAAAATGTGTGGCCTTCAAAGAGTAGCAAAATCCAAATAGAGAATAGGACTGTGATGAGCTTTAGGTGTCTGCTTGTGTATGTTACAAAATTTGTTGTACCCAGCTGTTTTAGGCTTTATTAAGAAATAAATTTTACCATACAAGTAAACAATTGTAGCTCTTTCACAACATTGCTCAGACAAGAGTGTCTGTGTAAATATTTTTATTTCTCCACTACTAATCTTGCTGGGGCATATCCAGTGAGTACCTATCCTTCTTTGAGAAGTAAAAATATCATTATATTTTAGCAAGAAAAAACCTGAGCTATTTCTCACAATACGGTTAATGGCCTAAAATTTTGTACACAAACATTTCTGCTATAATGACATATTCAAACAGTGCAGATGCAGATCAGACTGCTTCTGAAAGAGCAGTCTGGTCAGGGTCTACACTGTTTACCCTTCATTTCACCAAGTGGTATGTGAAACAAACATTTGAAAAACAAAAATTATATCCAAAAAGCATAAAATTAAGTTTTCAAAACTTAAGGATATCAATTGTAATATAAACTTGTCCAGATGGATGTCAGTGATGGACATACTGGCCATCAAGACATTGCAACTTGTATGGTCAAATTAACCTAGCCTTTGTTTATAATGTATTTATGTCATGACAAAATCTCTTTACCATATACATATATGCAATATGTTGACATACTCTGCCTTTCTGTTGTTTCTGGATGTCGTGAATGTAGGCCAAAGAGGCAGGAATCACTACTCTTGTCTTGTTGGACGAGCAAGGAGGTAAGATGCCAGTTTCAGTGATGCTACAAATTTGTCGTCGACTGGCTGCTCAGTTCTTTGTCGTTGTAAACACATTTATGTTGTAGCATAGTTTACACAGTTCTTTAAGATATTTTTAATCCTTGTCTCGATTTCTTACCATCATATTATAGATGTGTCAAACTTTACCATCCAGGGCCCAGTTGTTCAAAGTTTTGTTAGCTTAAGCTCATTAGTGGTCAAAATGTTAACTGTCCTAGTAAATACAATATCTAATTCACAGTGATTTTTGCTGAAAAAATGTGAGTAGCTTTGCTTTTGCAAATGCAAATGCTACTCACATTTTTTCAGCAAAAATATTTGTGAATATGCCATATATAATGATCAAAGTTTTAACAATACGTTAACTAACGACATCGTTAGTTTTGAACAACTGGGCCCAGATTTTTAAAAATCTCTTGAACTAGAGTTCTGTATAATATTAGCCATATAGTATTACTCTAGCATCAGAATAAAAGCTCCAGTCTGATAAAGTGATAATTTGGGATCATTTTCAGCTCGCCTAAACAAAGTCACCAATGTCAGTTTCAGCACATGCCTTGTGAAAATTGCATGCAAATATTTTAAAGAATTACCATAAAATTTCCTTGTAACATAATTCCTAATGATTACATAGGGTTATTTTTCCACTCATTTTTCTAAGACCTGCTGTTTATTTTATGAGAGGTAAGGTACAGCCTGCAATTATTTTTATGAGAGGTAACGTGAGGCCTGCCAGTAGTTTTATGAGATGTAAGATAAGGCCTGCCATTAGTTTTATGAGACCTAAAGGTAAGGCCTGCCATTGGTTTTATGAGATGTAAGGTAAGGTCTGCCATTATGTAGTTTTATGAGATGTAAGGTAAGGCTTACCGTAAGTTTTATGAGACATAAAGGTAAAGCCTACCATTAATTTTATGAGACATAAAGTAAGGCCTGCCAGTAGTTAATTGAGATGTAAGGCCAGCCATTAATTTTATAAGACGTAAGGTAAGCCCTGCCAGTAGTTTTATGAGATGCAAGGTAAGGCCTGCCAATAGTTTTATGAGACATGAGGTAAGACCTGCCATTAATTTTATGAGGCATAGGTCTGCCAGTAGTTTATGAGATGTAAGGTTAGGCCTGCCAGTTTATGAGTCATAAACTACTGGCAGGCCTTACCTTATGTCTCATATATTAATATGAGACATAAGGTAAGGCCTGCCAGTAGTTTTATGAGATATAAAGTAAGGCCTGTAAGTAGTTTTAGGAGACGAAAGGTAAGGCCTGCCAGTAGTTTTATGAGATGTAAGGTCTGTTATTAATATATAAGGTAAGGCCTGCCAGTAGTTTTATGAGATGAAAGGTAAGGCCTGCCAGTAGTTTTATGAGACATAAGGTTTCCAGCAGTTTTATAAGATGTAAGGTAAGGCCTGCCATCAATTTTGTGAGACATGAGGTAAGACCTGCCATTAATATTTTGAGGCATAAGGTAAGGCCTGCCAGTAGTTTATGAGATGTAATGTTAGGCCTGCCAGTAGGTTTTTTTTATGAGATGCAAGGTAAGGCCTGCCAGTAGTTTTATGAGATGTAAGGTAAGGCCTGCCAGTAGTTTTATCAGATTTAAGGTATGGCCTGCCATTAGTTTTATCAGATGTAAGGTAAGGCATATCAGACATAAGATAAGACCTGCCATTAGGTTTATGAGACATAAGGTAAAATCATGCCATTTCATGACACCTAAAGTAAGGCCTGTCAGTAGTATTATGAGACATAAGGTAAGGCATTCCATTAATTTAAGGAAACCTATGGTAAAGCCTGCCAGTAGTTTTATGAGACGTACTATAAGGCATGTCATTAGTTCTGTGAGATATAAGGTAAGGCATGCCATCAGTTCTACAAGACATAAATAAAGTCTTGGCCATTGGTTGTTTGTTTGAAATCTAAGTCTTGTCAATGATACAAGCATACAGAAAGATAAGAAGGGTATCTAGATAAAAGTTTTTTCTTACTTCTCCATGAAAACATGAGCACTTATTAGAAGTGCTCAAAGTGCCTTTCGGAGATGCTTCTAATGATAACCCACAACAAATGTTTTCATGGAGAAATGAGAAAAATACCAGGGCCCACTTGTTCAAAGCATCATTAGCTTAACAAGCTCGATAATGACAAACTCATTAACTGTTGTAGCTAAGGTATTTTCAAATACATTGATACTTTTACTGCGAAAATGTGAGTAGCAAAAGCTACTCACATTTTGTCAGCAAAAATATCAATGTATTTGGCATATTTTCAGTGAAAAGTCAATGTATTTGCTATATTGTCAGCAAAAGTCAATGTATTTGCAATACTTTCAGCAAAAAATGTCAGTGTATTTGCCATATTTCAAGATAGAAATTTTTACATCCTCGGCCCAGTTGTTCAAAGCATCGTTAGTGTAACGAGCTTGTTAGTGGTCAAAATGTTAACTTTTCTAATAAGTACAATATCCGATTTACAGGTATTTTTGTTCGCTGAAAAAATGCGAGTAGCTTTTGCAAATGCAAAAGCTCTCACATTTTTTCATCAAAGATACTAGCTGTATGCCATAATTAATGATCAAAGTTTTAACGATACATTAACTAACCATATCCTTAGTTTTGAACAACTGGGCCCTGTTAGCTAAGAACCTCATTAAGTTTTGAACAACTGGGCCCAGGTAAGTTTCTGTATACACAGCCTGATATGGACCTTCTATGCTCTTTTCTAAGAAGCCTGAATGCTTCTAAGGCAAGTCAAGGTCCAGATTAGCTGTTGCTGATGGGCAGTCTAACCTGAATCTTTCTGTTCAAAAATATACCAAGAAAGCTTTTTATTGCTTCTAGCTTGTCCGTTCGTTCGTTCGTTCGTCACACTTTCTGGTGCAAAGCATAACTTAAGAACCATGTATGCTAATGTTTTGAAATTTCATAATTGGATTCCTCATGAAAAAAAGAGGTGACCCATATTTTTTTTCTTATCTGTATTGTCTCCCATTTTAGAGTTATTGCCCTTTAAATAAAATAACATTCAAATCTCGTTAGCAAGATGTCTCAAAAAGTATTTGGGCTAGAGTCTTGATATTTGATATACTGATTGGGACTGAGGAGGAGATAACCCGATTAAATTTTCAACCCATTTAATGAAATTTTGTTGGAGTTATGGCCCTTTGCAGTTTTTGGCAATTTGTTGTCAAAATGTGCATAGCATAAGTTTAGAACCATGTATTTTAATGTTTTGAATTTTCAAATATGGATTCCTCATGAAAAAATAGGTGACCTGTATTTTTTTTCTTATCCAAATTATCTCCCATTTTAGAGTTATTTCCCTTGTTATAAAATAACATAGAAATCTCTTTAGCAAGATATCTCAAAAAGCATTTGAGCTAGAGCTAGATATTTGGTGTACTGATTGGGACTGAGGAGGAGATCACCTGATTAAATTTTCAGCCAGTTTAATGAAATTTTGTTGAAGTTATGGCCCTTTGTGATTTCTGGCTGTTTAATCTTGTTGCTTTCATGTGCATAACATTAAATTAGAACCATGTATGCTAATGTTTTGAAACTTCATTTATGGATTCTGCATGAAAAAATAGGTGACCCATATTTTTTTCTTATCTGAATAATCTCTCATTTTTGAGTTATTGCCCTTTTAATGAAATAACAAGATATCTCAAAAAGTATATGAGCTACAGTCTTTATATTTGGTATACTGATTAGGACTGATGAGGAGATCACATGTTTAAATTTTCAACCAATTTAATGAAATTTTATTGGAGTTATGGCCCTTTGCAATTTTTGGCAATTTGTTGCCAAAATGTGCATAGCATAACTTTAGAACTATGTATGCTAATGTTTTGAAATTTTATATATAGATTCCTCATGAAAAACTAGGTGACCCATATTTTTTTCTTATCTGAATTATCTCCCATTTCAGAGTTATTGAAATCTTGTTAGCAAGATTTCTCAAAAAGTATCTGAGCTAGAGGCTTGATATTTGGTATACTGATTGGGACTGAGGAGGAGATAACTTGATTAAATTTTCAACCAATTTAATGAAATTTTAATGGAGTAATGGCTCTTTGCATTTTTTGGCAATTTGTTGCTTTCATGTGCATAGCATTAGTTTAGAACCATGTATGCTAATGTTTTGAAAATTCATATATGGATTCCTCATGAAAAATAGGTGACCCATATTTTTTTTCTTATCCAAATTATCTCCCATTTTAGAGTTATTTCCCTTGTAATAAAATAACATTGAAATCTTGTTTGGAAGATATCTCAAAAAGTATTTGAGCTAGAGCATTGTTATTTGGTAACCTGATTAGGACTGAGGAGGAGATCACCTGATTAAATTTTCAGCCAGTTTAATGAATGTTTGTTGGAGTTATGGCCCTTTGCAATTTTTGGCCATAGCATAAGTTTATAACCATATATGCTAATGTTTTGAAATTTCATACATGGATTCCTCATGAAAAAATAGGTGACCTGTATTTTTTTTATTATGCGAATTATCTCCAATTTAGAGTTCTTTCCCTTGTAATAAAATAACATCGAAATCTTGTTTGGAAGATATCTCAAAAAGTATTGAGCTGGAGCCTTGATATTTGGTATTCTGATTGGGACTGAGGAGAAGATCACCTGATTAAATTTTCAACCAATCAAATGAAATGTTGTTGGGAGTTATGGCCATTTGCAATTTCTGGCTTTTTTATCTTGTTGCTTTCATGTGCATAGCATACGTTTAGAACCATGCATGCAAATGTTTTGAAAATTCATATATGGATTCCTCATGAAAATATAGGTGACTCATATTTTTTTCTTGTCTGAATTATCTCTCATTTTACAGTTATTTCCCTTTTAATAAAATAACATTGAGGTCAGACCTGTTGTAATTGTAATCAGTAATCATGATTACATGTAATCGATTACAAGTTTTGAGTAATCGAAATGTAATCTGTAATCGTTGATTTTTATGATTACAAGTAATTGTAATTGTAATCGAATACATTGCAAAACAGCCTGTAATCATGATTACTTTGACGATTACAATACGATTACAATATGGATATTTAAATAAAATAAGTCAGAAGGAATAGAATTGAAAAAAAAAAAAATCATTTCTGGTATGACAACTTGACAAGAAACAAGAATATTGGAGATAATTATTTTGATTTGTATACATTTAATGACTTAATGACTCTGTATTGGTTTGTTTAAAACAATCAAAACATCTTTGAGATAAAAGAAAATTTAAAAAATACATCTTCGAGATCAAAGGAAATTGAAGTTTCACACATGGATTAGCTGATATGGATTAGCAAATAATCAAAGTAATTAAATTGGCAAACATTTGTAGTCTTTCATCTATATATCTCTACGTTTTTGTTTGGATATAACATGGTTGTTTAATGGTGTATTATACTTTCGGACTGACAGATCAAGGCAAACATTGCAGATCCAGATCAGAATTGACTAATCCATGTGATAATGGTAAAGGCAAGTGCCAAAAGAGGCATATTAGGTGCAGCTTTGAATTTGTGCAGTCCCACCAGAGCCTTCACTGTCTCCACACATGTAATATGGAAAATGAAAATTTTAGTGTTTTTACAGTAACTTACTGACTTATATAATTTCATGTTTATTGTGTGCATGCTGTTAACAATGTCTCTCATGTCAGATGACCTACTGTAAAAGTTATATACATTTGGACAATTGTTAAGTGG
Source organism: Anodontia alba (assembly GCA_964016985.1). Taxonomy (NCBI): domain Eukaryota; kingdom Metazoa; phylum Mollusca; class Bivalvia; order Lucinida; family Lucinidae; genus Anodontia; species Anodontia alba. Next base: position 26,370,470 of record OZ024823.1, on the reverse strand, counting down.
CTAAAGTTGACCTGTCATAATTTATAGTTGGAGTGTGGTCTTGTCATATATTTCTGCATCTAAACAATGACATTTGAATTTGAAAGGATGTAGACCCTGATGTACTTTTTCTTCATTGTTTGCATAGGCCTATTTATCAAGTATCCAGATACTTGAATTATTTATGGCATTTACTAAAACTGGCCCAATTATACCCTTCTGTAAAGTACCTGTGTAAAGTTTTGACATATTGCCTGAGGACATTGACAGGTTTTGAGCTGGTTCTTTCATACAGGCAGAGGACCAAATAAGAGGAGTAAATTAGTGATAATTCAGGGATAATTCTTATCTCTCAATGAAAACATATGTTGTGGGTACTCATTTGAACCATCTGAATGAGACAGTTCGAATGAGTACCCACAACATACATTTTCATTGAAGATAAGGAAAATTATCCTTCAATTATCAGCAATTTACTCCTCTTATCTGGTCTACCGACAGGTAAAGCAATGTCCTATCAAAACTTATTCACGGCAAATTTTAAACTGTACAGCCCCGGGCCAAGATCGATTTTTTTTTGTCCCACCCCCACCCCCATCCCGATCAACCACCACACTACATTTTTAGATAGAGAAGGGATTGTTCTTTCCTTTGTTCCATTGAATTTAATAATGCAGCTTATGTAAATTAAACTTATTTATAACAGATAAAAACTTGATTTAATTCCATTGTTATTTTCATTTTTATATATCAATGCTTAAGATGAACAGCCTGACAGAATTATATTGCACCCCAGGGAGTACAACAAAAGCCAGGCACTATAAGTCTTTGAACCAGCTCATGGTACCAAGAGGAAGAGTAAAAAATAACCATACATCATAGAAAATGTATAGTAAATGGAATATCATAAAAAAATGAATATATGGTATAAAGAATATGAATAACATCTTGTCAGAAGATATAGCATGCCATGCAGGAAGCTTTGAAAGAACAATAAAACAGATTATTAATTTAAACTAGAATTTTTTTAAACATGGAACAACAAGAAAGTAATTGTAATTGTAATCAATTACATTGCAATGTAATTGTAATTGTAATTGATTACATTCAGGAAAGATATAATTGTAATTGTAATCTGTAATCATGAAATTACAAAGTAATTGTAATTGTAATCGAATACATTTGAATGAAATCGGTAACAGGTCTGATTGAGGTCTGGTTAGCAGGATATCTCAAAAAGTATTTGATCTAGAGCCTTGATATTTGGTATACTGATTGAGAAGCCAACTGATCTGGATCTACACTGTTTGCAAAGGCAGGACATATCTAGGTTTAGCAGGACTAGGGATAAGCTGATACTTGGGCTTATGTTAGATACTGTTTCATAGTGTTATTCATAACATGTCCCTTCTCCTCTATGACCTTGAGATCAGTGTCACAGATTTGGAACATTTTTCCTTCATGCTTTTGTTCAATTCTGATTGTATTGTTGACTGTTGACAGACGCTAGCTATGTTGTCATGCAACAACTCTTGTTCCCTGTTAACCCTTGTCATGCTGAATAATTTAAGATGCCATGCCCACTTCTAATTTTCACCCAATCATATTACTTGATCCAGGCTGTTGATGACATACTTAATGACAAACAGTGCAGATCCAGATCTGTTGGCTTCTTCAAAGCCAACTGATCTGGTTCTGCACAGTTTGCAAAGTCAGGGTATATCCAAGTTCTGCAGGACTACGGTTAATATCGCCTCCAGCTTGACTAACCCTTTCACCCTGATTTTCTGAGGTAGACTCTTCCATCTTTTAGGATTTGGACATGTCCATTGTTGTAAATCGGCATGTCAGTAAAAATCCAGATCAGAATGGCAAACAATGTAGATCCAGATGAGACAGCTCATTATGAGCCATCTCATCTGGATCTACACTGTTTGCAAAGATGCCTGTTTGGGTTTACAGGGCTGAAAGGGTTAACCATAGCCTAGCTACTAGGCCAGTATATAAGTATGTTTGTCACTTTTTGTTTACTTATTATTTTTTTTTCTTTTATATTCTCCTTTGTGATTTAATGTTTAGATGTTTAACTAGTCTATGGGTGAACTTTTCTTCTGTGGTTGTCTCGGAAATATATTAGAATTCCAGACCATAATATCTATAGACTAGCCACAGAGCCAAAAATAAAAATAAATATATGTATTTCTAAGCCTTTGGCAATGCTAGGTTAACCCGAATTATTCTCAAATTCCTCTGAGCAACATCAGTATGTAACCTAGTGACCAACTAAAATATTTAGTGGCAGTATGATTCTGACATTGGTTCTGATTTTTGGAAATTCAGCAGGGATAAAATTACACCAGTAATATATATGATAATGGTTTTCTTGATTTATGCTAGAATCCTGATGCCATGATCCATTTAATTTTAGTCCAAGACTCATGCACTTAAAACCATAATTATTATTGATGAGCAAGCCGGTAAGCCAGGGAAAAGAATTTCAAAATGTTAGTGTTTTTGTTGTTGTATTTATTTGTTGTGTTTTTTGTTAATTTTAATTGTACTTTTGTGAATTAGTCACTGTCCTGCTGCACAAAATAAGCAGATTTATAAAAGAATCTTTAACCCATTTATGCCTAGAATCCTATAAAAGGGACATTGGCAAACAGTGAAGACCCAGATCAGACACTGTAAAACATAGTTTGTGATCTTGGTCTACACTGTTTGCATTAAATGCTGGAGTTTCTATTAAAAATGGTTTTAATAAAAATTAACAGACACCCCTCCTATTGGAAATGGACATCCAAAGACTTGAGGTAGAAGTGTACACTTGGCATAAATGGGTTAAACCTTTAACATGGCTCTAGATAAGAGAGATATTCAGAAAAGTGTTTTTCTTGTTTCTACATAAAAATATATTTTGTGGGTGTTCTTTATTGAGCTATGTTTTAACATGCTGTAGGCAACTTCAGCAGAGATAATCTGTCTCCTGAGAATAGTTTTTAATAAAACAGCATGAAAGTTTTAAGAAAAAAATATAAGAAAAATATTCTAATATATATATATATATATATATATTGGCATATTGAAGGTTTAAGTGTTGACTGCTAATTTAAGTGAAGATTTATTCTTTTGTTGTATATCATATTGTGGTTGTTCTGTAAGTGTTCTAAAATTTGAACAGAAAAAAATTAATAAGGTTCATATTGATTACCTCTCTGTATCAATGAAACAAAGGGAGGTAATCAGTTTTGCAAATAGAGGCAATTTAATTCATGAATAATTATACCCCCGACATACAAAGTATGTGGGGGTATATAGTTTTCGCTTTTCCGTTCGTCCGTTCGTTCGTACGTATGTTCGTTCGTCCGTACGTTCGTTCGTTCGTCTTTCCGTCACAGGGTCAAAGTTTTTGCGTTAAAGTTTATAAGACCTCATATTTTGAAGACCCTTTGATGGATTTCGTTCATATTTGGCATGATGGTAGATATAGGTCTAAAGTTTTTATCAGCACCATCCCCACCCTGGGGGTGACCTTGAGGTCAAGGTCACGGACTTAGAATTTTCATAAAAAAGTCACAGGGTCAAAGTTTTTGTGTTAAAGTTTATAAGACCTCATATTTTGAAGACCCTTTGATGGATTTTGTTCATATATGGCATGATGGTAGATATAGGTCTAAAGTTTTTATCGGCACCATCCCCACCCCGGGGGTGACCTTGGGGTCAAGGTCACGGACTTAGAATTTTCGTGAACAAAGTCAAAGTTTTTTGTGTTTAAGTTTATATAGCTATATCATCAAGACCCTTGAGGAATTTCATTTATATTTGACATGTTGGTAGATATCGGCCTAGCTTCTTACTCGGCATGATCCCCACTCTGAATGTGACCGAGGTCAAGGTCACAACTTAGAATTTTCATATAAAAGTAAAGGTTGAGCTGATATAGCTATCAGCAAGGAATCTGTTTGTCTGTCCGTCAGTCCGTTGAAGTATTATTCGTTTATACTTTATTTTTGTCTTAGGATCAAAGTTTTTGCGTTAAAGCTTATAAGACCTCATATTTTGAAGCCTTTGATGGATTTCATTCATATTTGGCATGATGGTAGATATAGGTCTTAAGTTTTTATCAGCACCATCCCCACCCCAGGGGTACCTTGGGGTCAAGGTCACGGACTTAGAATTTTCATAAAAAAGTCAAAGTTTTTTGTGTTTAAGTTTATATAGCCATATCATCAAGACCCTTGAGGAATTTCATTTATATTTCACATGTTGGTATTGGCCTAGCGTCTTACTCCGCATGATCCCCACACGGGTGTGACCGAGGTCAAGGTCACAAACTTAGAATTTTCATATAATAGTAAAAATTTTTGCGTTTAAGTTTAGGTAGCCATATCATCAAGACCTTTTATTTAAATTTCATTATCCCCTAACTGAACGGTTGAGCAGATATAGCTCTCAGCAAGAAATCTGTTCATCTGTCCATCTGTCCTTTGAAGCATTATTTGATCATACTTTATTTTTGTCTTAGGGTCAAAGTTTTTGCGTTAACGTTTATAAGACCTCATTTTTTGAAGACCCTTTGATGGATTTCATTCATATTTAGCATGATGGTAGATATAGGTCTAAAGTTTTTATCGGCACCATCCCCACCCCGGGGGTGGCCTTTAGGTCAAGGTCATAGAATTTTTATAAAAAAGTCAAAGTTTTTTGTGTTTACGTTTATATAGCTACACCATCAAGACCCTTTGAGGAATTTCATCTATATTTGACATGTTGGTAGATATAGGTCTAGAGTTTTACTCAGCATCGTCACCATCCCGGGGTATGACCTTGAGGTCAAGGTCACAGACTTAGAAATTTCATATAAAAGTAAAAAAATTTGCATCTAATTTTATATAGCTATACCATCAACATCAAGACCTTTTGTTGAATTTTGTTATCCTCCTACCGAGAGGTTTAGGGGATATAGCTGTCAGCGTGGAATTCATCCATTTATCCATCCATCCATCTGTCTGTCCATAAATGCATTATTGTGCACCCCATAACTCCTAACTACCCTTTGAGCTATTTTCAGGAAACTGTCAGGTTGTAGAGGGCATTTGGTAGGGTGTCAGGTACAAGAAAGACAACTCTAACTGACTTGGTCCATGAGTTATCTCCCCTTGTCTCCAGAATTGTAAAAATTTTGTGCAAACCATAACTTTAAAACATGTTAAGATATTTTCATGATACTTCACCAGTATGTATAGGACATTGAGTAGGCATATCACATTCAAGAATGACTTTCTGACTCCATTCTGCAGTTTTCTCCCTTGGTTATTTAAATCTTATGCAGGCAATAACTCTAAAAATTCTTTAAGATATTTTTGTGATACTTTACTGATATGTAGAGGGCATTGAGTAGGCAGGTGACCTTAAAATTTTCATTAAAATTTATATAGCTATATTATGAAGACCCTTTTGTTGTTTTCATTAATATTAAGCATGATGGTATATATAGGTCTAAAGTTTTTCTCGGCACCATCCCCAAGCTGGGGCATGGCTTTTAAGTCAAGGTCACAGACGTTTCATACAAATGTCATTTTTGCTTATATTATAAAGACTGATTGATTTCACTAGTATATGGTGATAGTTATAGGGCTAAAGTTTTATTAAGCTCAATCCCTGCACCTGTGCCTGATCTTTGAGGTCAAGGGCTTCATATTATGTGTGATTGAAGTTTTTCAATGTTATAACATAAAGCATATAACTGCCATCTCCAGAGTCAAAGCTACATACTTTGTGCTCTTTAAAAACTGGCGGTAGCGCTGATCGGGGGTATACGTGCCCCACTGGGCACTTTGTCTAGTTAGTTTCGGTAAATGTCCTAAAATTTTGTACACCAAAGTAGCTGACAAAATGGCATATGCAAACAGTGCAGACCAAGCTCAGACTGTTCCTGAAGAACAGTCTGATCAGGGTCTGTACTGTTTGCCATGCCACTAAGTATTTTAAGAGATAACTAGTGTTCAAAGTTTTAGGCCATTTACCATACTTCTCCCAAATAATTCTTAATAATTTTTCCTCTAAAGTTAAACTCTTTACTGTTCAAATTTTTAGAACTGTTCAATATCTCCTCCTTATTGTGTAATTTAGCGTTAGAATACAGTCAGGTTTGTAATGAGTTTTCACAACAGACATCTTTATCCAAAAGAGAGATAAGTTAAAATAGAATTAATATGTGGTCTTAACAGTATCATTAATAATGAAGAGTAGTTTAAGAGTCGTGACTGTATTAGATTATGATCAGATGAGCAAAAATTTGTAAATTATACTTTAATACGATGACTGCGAAATCAAGAGAAAAATACATTAAGTAATTTGGCTCTAGTTCTGTTTACTTGGAGAAATAAAAAAAATAAAAATAAAAAAAAATAAATAAAAGTAACATGTTTCTGATGTTTCTGCTACCTAAGTGGACTGGCCATCTTTTGCCTCTCTCTGCTATGTTTAAAGCCAACAGAGTCTGTTAACAGATGAGATTTTTTTCTCTATTTATGAAATGAATTTCATTCTGATGAGTCCTTTTTTTTCTTTTTTTATTCTTTTTTACAAGAACATAATCAGAAACTATTATCATTCAGTTTGTTTTGAGCTAATTCTGCCTGCACTAGTTGAAGGTTAAAATAATCCTCTGGTTCAAACAAGTGGAGATAATTACAGATCTGGCTGTTCATTGATGTTGTGTTAGCATGCTTTGATATTGTTATTATTTCACTTGGTTTCAGAGTCAAGATGTTGGTATTAAAACACTTGTTATGTTGGATCAACAAGGGGGTAAGAACCTTATAACACAATTAGGGTATTCATAGCTCCAGGTATGGGGAATGACCTAAAATATTGCATTTTCTGCACTTGTTTCTTAAAATACTTGAATACTGAAGGAGCAGTCTGATCTGGGTCTGCACTGTTTGCATATGCCATATTATCAGAAACTTTGGTGTACAAAATTTTATGACAATTACTGTAAGGTATTTATTTCAGCCAAACATCTGTGATATTTGGTCTTATTTCTCAAAAAAAAAAAAAAAGCATACATTATTGAGTTCTTATTACAAGCACCCCAATGAACTTCAGCTCATCCACATAACTTTATCTTAGAGATTGAGCATGCAATATTTTCTATGGTAATTCTTCCCCCTCAGCTGTTTCAAGAAGGGCAGTAGACAGTGACTGGTGAGAAGTATGTGACCAAAAGAACTTGTTATCCACTTAGAGGACCAAACCTGTCCAGGAAAAAGTGTGAGTAGGTTTACTGGTCAGCTCAACATGACCCTAACAGCATTGATTGGGCTGTAAAACACAGAATCAAACAAATCAATGTTGTGTGGCAGCTGAGCTGCATCTACACAGTTTGCTCAGGCTGACTGTCAAAAAATTTGGGGTCAGTATGGTATATTCAGAAATTACACTTCTTACAGAATTACTATGATCATTCCTATTATTGTAGGAATATACCTCAGAAGGGAATAGTCTTTCGTTAATGTATTCTGATATGGATATGATAACACTTAATGCTTAGCATGCTTGGTGCAAATTTCAGCAGATGACATTTTGAAATATTTTTCTTATTTTTCCCAGAAGACATATATGCAGGCATTGGCATTTCATGCCCATTGTCTCCTAAGAAGACAATTTGCATGAAATGTCAAAGCATGTTTTCTGGGAAAAATAAGAAAAATATTATCAATTCATCATTTGTTGAATTTGCCTATAGAGTGTAAAGGTTATACATGCTTGCTTAAAATGGCTGTGTGACATGAAACAGCTCTAATCCCAAATCAACATGCTTACTGCTATTAGCAGTACTGCTTACAAGTATGATACGGGTTAAGTTATAAAACTTTTTTCATGCTCAATTCAGCTGAGTATGAAAATTTTCTGTTAATAAATATGAAAATGCCAACCATTGTTGGCATTTTCATATTTATTAGCAGAGAAATTTTTCATACTCAGCTTTGTTTAGCAAGAAAAAATTTGCGATTATTAGTAATTAGAGATTTATTAACATGAAAATTTCATGCTCAGCTGAGTTGAACATGAAAATATTTTTATAACCTCGGGGGCCTGGGCACAGCATTCCCTACAAGATTGCATGTACACACAGCCAAGACTCAGATCAGCCTTTGCATCCATACAGGCTAATGTGCAGGCTGATCAGTCTTTGGTGTTGACCTGAAGATGCTATGACTCCTTGGCTACCCAGAGATTACCCTTCAGAGTCTCAGATTAGACTCTGCAGATGCACAGGCAGATATGTCTTCACTGGGTACATATGCAGTTTTGTAGGAAATGCCATGACCAGGGTCATATTTTATTTATTATGAAATGAAATGAACATAAGCAGGGATCCAGATAATTATTTTCCTATTCCTCTGCTAATGAAAAAAATAAACATGGGGTCTCATTTGAAATGTCATGACAAGAAACTCCTGTACCAGCAATATACATTTTTGTGGAGAAATAAGATAAAAATCAGTATGTTTCTTAACCTGTTGTAGTCTGGAGACCCCTTAAAGGGTAATTAGCAAATAGTGCAGACTCAAATCAGATGTGCATAAGGGAATTCATTCAATCTACAATGGGTTAAACCTTAATTACCAGTATGTTATTTCCTCTCTTTACCTCCTCAAGTAATGTATATGCTATTTTATGGCCATTTTGTATTTTCACCCATTTTTCATTATCATTATCATTGATATTCCCTGCCATACACTTACACTGATGTGATTTTCTTTTCATTATTGGTGTTAAAGACTTCTCAGAGTTATGATGGCTTTTTGATGAAACTGCTCAATATCTGACAGAAAATGGTATCTCTTTCTATTCTCATTAATATTGGCCAAATATTCAACCAAATATCTTAACCTATATACTACTCTCTGGACTATTTCAGCAGATGACAAATTAATGATATTTTTCTTAGAAAACAGGCTGTACATTTCATGCAAATTGTCTCCTTAGGATGCCAAAGCTTGAGGACCAGCATGCTAAGCAAGATACTTTATAGGGTCAAAATACTCTAGGGAAAACATACAGTCGAACCTCAATGGATCGAACATATTTGGGACCATGGAAATTTGTTCGAGACAGGGGTATTTCGAACCACTGAGGGTTAATCATGACACCAGTTCAGGAAGCAAATAGCGATAATTTAGGGAAATCTTTCCGATTTTCTACACAATGATTGTATGTTGAGTGTACTCATTTGAATTGCCACGATGAGGCAATTCTAATGAGTACACACAACATAAAATTCCATGATAAAATAAGAAAAAATCCCTAAATATTTGTTTTCTTGAGCTATTGGAAGGATTTTGTAGGGACTGAAAAAAAGAGTTCGAATCATCCACGGTAAACGAGCCATCCAGGTTCGAGCCATTGAGGTTATACTGTATTATATGTTGGTTATATATTTTTTGCCAAGTACTTCAAAAAAATTCTTCTACAGGAAAATGTCTGAATGTACATTGTGGTGGTCATCTGCATAATATGGCATAGTGCTGATCTGGGCCCAGTTGTTCAAAGCTAACAATGTCGTTAGTTAACGATTCGTTAAAATTTACATCGAGTGATACGCAAATATTCTGAAATTTTTGCTGAAAAAATGTGAGTAGATTTTGCAGTGCAAAAGCTACTCACATTTTTTCAGCAAACAATATCAGAATATTGTATATTGAATCTGCTAAAAAGGTTAACGAAATGACCCTTAACGAGCTCGTTAAGCTAACGATGCTTTGAACAACTGGGCCCTGGGGTTTAGCTGAGATCTAATTTTTGTGCATTATACTGAAGTGCTCAAGGTGAGCTGTTGTGATTGGTCAATGTCCATCGGCAGTCGTGCTGTGTTCTGCAGCATCTGATCAGTTGCTGCATTCAGCCCTATGTGATCTGGGTCGTGATCTGGGTCTACTCTGTTAGCTTAGGCCTGTCTGTCCTGTTACTTAGGGTAAATTTGGTTGTTAGCAGGGTCAGAATGGTTCAGAGAGTTTCTTTAACAAGAAGGCCTGTGGGTATTCATCTACATATTATGGCACAATACTAATCTAGAGTTATGCTGTGATCTAATTTTGGGACAGTATTGTGACAATATTTCCTTCTGGGAGACATGATCTTAGATCTTAGATACATGGGCCCAGTCATTCAAAGCATCTTTAGCTTAATGAACTCATTCATGGTCAAAATATTAAATGTTCTAGTAAGTAAAATATCTAATTCACAGGTATTTTTGCTGAAAAAATGTAAGCATATTTTGCGTATTTAATGATCAAAGTTTTAACGATACGTTAACTAACGACATCATTAGTTTTGAATAACAGGACCATGGTTACTTAGTTGTAATAGCCAGAGATAAACACATCTATTGTTTTCAGCTCTTTACTACTCAATCTCTGGTTGGCTCTTCAGAGCCATGATTGAATTCATGAGTCCTGTACTAATGCACAAATGTGCTTAGTGCCACGTAGCACTGCAAATGATTGTTATGGTCATGGTCAGTCATGACTGAGGAACCAATGGCTTCTAGATCAACATTTTCATGTCATATTTACTCTGAGAGTACTGACCGAACAGTGTAGATCCAGATCAAATTTCACTGCCAAATTTGGCATCTGATCTAAGGCATCCACAGGAAGTCATCATACATGTCAAATCTCACACTGTGAGATAAAATCTCACAGAATTTGGCCCATCTGGAAGGCAATTCCCTTAAAATATTAAAATCTCACAGAATTTTCAGACCATTTCACAACAGACTTTATGAAGAAATAAACATAAAACACACACTTTTCTGGTTTTCAGAAGCTTCTTAGATGAAAGAAAAAGATATTAGACTATATTGGGGGAGCTCCAAAGTGATGTTTAAGAAAATCTCACAGAATTTTGTCAAATCTCTCTTAAGATTTTGCCTGTCTCACAGATTTAAGTCCACAGCTTATGGCATGTATGATGCTGCCATCCAACTTTCTGTAGTATTCTACTTAACTGGAACTATCTCCTGGAAAATGTTCTGCTAGTAGGTTGAGGGTATACGAGGGACAATCAAAAAGTTCTGGACCCCTGTACTTTGGGAATGACCAAGAGCAGAAATTGTGCCATTATTTCTCAATAATAATCTCTCTTTGCCTCGATGCACTTTCTCCAACACTGTTCTAGTTTGCTTTTCCCTTCAAAATAGAAGCCTTCTTCCTGGTCGCCCAAGTACTCATCAACAGCATCTATGATGCCTTCATTGCTACCAAAATTCCTACCATGAAGGTTAGTTTTCAGATTTGGAAACAGATAGGAATGAGGAAGGACCTCGAAGCTGCATTTAGTTACACCAGCCATAGCAACTGGAGAGGTGTGGTCTGATGCAGTTTCTTGCAAGAACAGAACGCCTTGAGTCGACTTTCCTCTTCTTTTCTTCACAATTTCCTGACCTAGCCTCTTTAGTTCTTCAGCATAATATGCACCATTTATTGTGCGACCATCAAGATAATCTGCCTTGATAATGCCTTGACTATCCCAAAAGATAGAGGCGATCATCTTCCCTGCTGAAGAAACTCTCTTCATTTTCGTAGGAGTGGGTAAGCCAGGTGCTTCCATTGCATACTCTGCATTTTGGCCTTAGGATCAAAGTGATGGACCCAAGTCTCATCTTGGGTCACAACGATGCACAAAATTCCTCGTGGTCATCTTCGTAGAGACAGGAGATATCTAGAAATATTAAGCCTGCTCTTCTTCTGATCTTTGGTCAACATTCTGGGACCCATCTAGTTGAGACCTTGGACATCCTTAAGATATCTGTCAAGATAGACTGAACTGCCCCAAAACTTATGCATACTTGTCTATTTATATCATGCAGGCTTTTTCTTCTGTCACACATGATCAGACTGTGCACAAGCTCAACATTTTTGTCTGTAATAGCCTCTTAAGGGCTTCCAGACCATTTATAATCCTCCATGCTCTCCCTCCCTCTCATAAATTCAGTAGCCATTTCTTCACCATGCTGTAAGAGGGAGACTCATCCTCAAGCGTTTTAATGAAGTTGTCATGAATTTCCTTTGGGTACGTGCCCTTCTTACAGAAGTACTTGATGACTGCTCTCACCAACTTTGTCCATTTTCTCAGTTTAACACACCCTTCCCCTGTTTGCTGCAAAATCAGTAGCTTTGAAATTTGATTCCTTCTACCAAAGATGTTGAATAAGATAAAGTTATCAACTCAGATTGGGTTTCATTTCAATTTATTCATTCTAAGTATATCTGGCCAAGAACTTCTTGATCGTACCTTGTACAGTGTAGCTCCAATATATCGCGGTATTGCGGGTCCATAACCCTGAAACCGCGATGTGGTCGGAGCGCGATATAAGTCCCGACATGTACCATGCATGTATAACGGCGTGCATAACACTCGCTTGGTTTGTCGCTGTGGTAGTTTGCTGAGACATCACGGATAAATGGCATTCAGTTATGTTGTCACCATATTTCCTAATTAAAATTGGATTAGAATTGCTCAGTGGAATAATTTACAATGGTGCGCTATGTCTAACAAGTAATTCCAATCGAAACCAGCTGATAAACAACGTTTGAAAACAAGAAATCATCGGATTGACAATTTAGGACGCCATTTTGGATACTCTGGCGAAGGGAAGTTACTCAATTGTGCTAAGGTAACTTGAGTTGCTTCCCTTGGCTTATATTGCGGGCGCAAAAAAAAAAACAAAGTTAATTTCTTTTTATTTATTTTTTTTATTGTTTGTTTTTGTTTTTTTGACGCAGTTGTTTTCTTCTAAAATATTTATATCTACAGAAGTGTAAAATAAGCGGACTACGATCTGTGTATGTTGGACAGAAACATCGTAAGACTACTGTCTTGTAAAATTTGCTGGTGTTGAAAAGGAGGTGGACCGTTTTCCCCTGCTGAGCAAAATTAGTTTGTGGGCATCATTGACTCATTGAGCATTGAGTAGATCTATGTACTAAATGATGATAATGATTACGACAATTACGGCGATATAATTTATTGTTTGCCAATTATAATCAACGTGTGCACTGATTGACACTAAGTGGATTGTTTATCATATAATACCTGACACGCGACTTAGTGTCGGGATAGGTGCGAAAAATCAGTTACCGGAGGCGGAACACGTTCTTTTGTTTTTTTTTCTGAAGTTAAATAAAACAACAAATATTTTATGTTTTTAAATTTTTTTTTTTTTTTTTTTGCTTATGGAAAATTTGGGAGCCATGGCCTATTCGCGATATACTGGATTTCGCGAAATAACGGACCGCGATGTATTGGAGCTACACTGTATTTGTATAGTGCAGCCAAATAGGTTTCAGCAGGAGGAGTATCATGCTGCCTGGTGCTTTCGTTTAAATATTTTACCTGAAAATAGGATTTGACATTTCATAGAAATTGTCTCCAAATAATGCCAGACTATATTTTCAAGGTAAAAAAAAAAAGGTATCATTAATATGTCATTTGCTGAATTTGCCCAAAGAGTGCTGTAGGCTAGTGTAGGCTAATGGTAATGTCAAGCTGCAAAGAGAAAGTAAACAAAACGTGACATATGGCATTGTGAACAATTTGTGTTAGGTCCATCCTTAGGAAATATATCGCCACTGTCTTCCTCTGCCTGCAATTAAATGTTTAATGCATTTCTGTCTTAAAGCTACTCCAAATTGATCTGAGCAGTTAAGTACAAACCCACAGAATTATTTAATCGGCTTTTGAAGATAGAGTTTCAAGATCTCGTACTTCAAATACCTGAATTTGCATATATATATGGTTCAAAATAAATTGTGAATTTTGTAAATTCTTAGATGAGGGCAGATAGTATTAAAGTGCAGTAACTTAAAAATTTCTTTCTTTTTGTTGCAAACATTCTTTGATGGAGAGCTTACCATAACTGAGAAATGAAATTATATTCTCCTCCATCCTGAACCCGCCAAAGGGGAGGGGGACATTTTTTTTTTTTTTTTTTTTCTTTTTTTTTTGGTGCAGATCTCATTGGTATCAGCTTGGCACAGTATTTTTTTGTCCATGCATTATCTCATGAACTATGTAGTGGATTCTTAACAAATTTGTGTAGATATATTACTGGTACTAGATGATGAACTGATTTGGATTTGATGACCTTGATCTAATTTTCAAGGTCACTGCTGGACTAAAACTGTCAAATTCAAGCACACTTCCTTGTCTATGCAATACCTCATAAACCAGTAGATGAACTGGTTAAGTTTTGGTGACCTTGACCAAATTTTCAAAGTCACCACAGGACTTATGGTATTAAGATAAAGCATTTCAATGCCCTATCCGATAACCACTTGATGGATTCTGGTCCAATTTCCAAGATCAATGTTAAAGTAAAGCTGTTGAACACTGTATCTCATAACCATTTGATGGACAGACCTGGTATATAGTACAACAGGGATTGTCTTAATTTAGGTCTTAATTGAATCTTGGTGACATTGTTCCAGACCCAGTCAGAAGCCCCAATTTTGCAGCATCGTCTGATCTGCATCTACAGCTTGGTTAGGCCTGTCTCACTGACTACTACAGGTACATTTGGTATTCGCTGCTTATTTTCAACAGTATACTGTTTGATCTAACTTAAAGTACTGTGGTAATTGATATGGAGAGAAAAATCTGTTGTGGTGAATTTAAAGTACTTTATTCAATTAAAGATTATTTATTGCACCATATTTTGGCAGATCAAGTCTTTTTCAGGAAAGGTTAAGATGAGCTTCTTCATTATCCCCAAGCTTTTTTAAAAAGGCGTTTTGGATATTGTTCATGCCTCATCCATCCGGGCCAACATAGAGGTTTAAGGGGCTATATTTTGTCCAACCTTATGGGTTTATTCCGTTAACACTGCAAGCTCATAAAACTTACTGCTTAGGGACTTTTTTTAGCTTAGGGGCTTTATGGGAGTTCATAATGGGAAAAGCTCATAAAGCGTATTTGTTAATATGGGCCAACATCCAAGGCTTAGGGGTTATTTTGGACACATTCGGACTTAGTGTCCAGGTTTATTCCATTTAAAATGCATTACCAGCCCCTAATCAACCAAAAAATAGCCCCCAAACCTCTATGGAAATTTAACACTGAGGTAGCCCCTAATCCAGAAATGTTGGTATGTTCAGCCATCCATCCATCTGTCTGTCCATCATGCTATCTCCTAAACCACTGGCGGAATTCTACCAAACTTGCTACATCAATTCCCCTCATGGTAAGGGTGTGGAGGAGCAGCATTCTTTTTCTGTGTGTCCATCCGTCAGTGCGTCAGTCGTCTGTCCATTTGTCTGTCACACTGTCTCCTTCTAAACTACAGGGCAGAATTCAACCAAACTTGCTACATCATTTCCCCTCATGGTTAGGGTGTGCGAGAGCAATGTTATTTTTCCATGTGTCCATCAGTCCATGTGCAAGAGCAGCATTCTTTTTCTGTGTGTCCGTCCATCGGTGCGTCCGTCGTCCATCCATCTGTCTGTCATGCTATCTCCTCTTAAATTACTGGGCTGAATTCAACCAAACTTGCTACATCACTTCCCCTCATAGTAAGGGTGTGCAAGAGCAACATTTTTTTCTGTGCATCCATTGTCCGTCCATCTGTCCGTCATGCTATCTCCTCCTAAACCACAGGGCAGAATTCAACCAAACTTGCTACATCACTTCCCCTCATGGTAAGGGTGTGTGACAGTAATTATTTGTCCATGTGTCTGTTGTCTGTCCATCTGTCCATCATGCTGTCTCTTCCTAAACCACTGGGCAGAATTTAACCAAACTTGCTACATCACTTCTGCTCATGGTAAGAGTGTGCGAGCGCAACATTAATTTTCCATCCATCTGGTATCTATCCGTCTGTCTGTCACGCTATCTCCTTGTAAACCACTGGGCAGAATTTAACCAAACTTGTTACATGACCTCCCCTCATGTTAAGGGTGTGGGAGTGCAAGTCCATCCATCTGTCATGCTATTAGCAACAAGCATGGGGATTTGCAATGACGCGCTATCAACTGCACATTCTAGTTCTTTTTATGCTGTACAGAATTTGGAGTGTCCATCCCTCCGTCCGTCCATCTGTCCGCCTGTCAGTGCTTCATAATTTTGTGTCTGCTCCATAACTCTGATACAATTTGAGATACATTCATGAAACTTGACAGTAATGTAGAGCACCATGAGACAATGTGCAGAACACATGAACCATAACTCCGGTTTGCCTACTTATGCAGTTATTACCCTTTGAACAGTGAACATAGCCATTTCTACCATGTACTCGTATCCGCTCCATAACTCTGACACTGTTTGTGATATTTTCAAGAAACTTCACACAAAAATAAAGCACTATGAGATGACATGCAGAACACATGAACCGTAACTCTGGTTTGCTTACTTTTGGACTTATTACCCTTTGAACATATCCATCTCCACCATGTACTCATGTCCGCTCTGTAAGTTGAATGAGACATTTTCATGAAATCACACAAATGTAAAGCACCATGAGACGATGTGCAGAACCCAAGAACCATAACTCTAGTTAACCTTCCTTTAGAGTTACGGCCCTTTGAACATTGTAAATATTGAAAATAGCTATTTCTACCATGTACTAGTGTCCACTCAAGTTGGAAATCGTTCCAGATATTTTGATGAAACTTCACACAAATTTAAAGCTCCATGAGAGCATGTGCAGAACTCATGAACCGTAACTCTGGTTTGCCCTACTTTTAGTTATTGCCCTTTGAACATTGAACAAAGCCATTTCTACCATGTACTTGAGTCTGCTCTGTAAGTTAAAAACTGTTTGAGATATTTTCATGAAATTTCTCACAAATGTAAAGCACCATTAGAGGATGTGCAGAACACAAGAACCGTAGCTCTGGTTAACCTACTGTTGGTTATTACCCTTTGAATATAGTAAATATTGAAAATGGCCATTTATACCATGTACTTATGTCAGCTCTGTAAGTTGGAAACTGTTTCATATATTTTGAAAAAACTTCACACAAATGTAAAGTATCATGAGAAGAGGTGCAGAATATAAGAACACTAAATCTGCTTAACCTACTTTTGGAGTAATGACCCTTTGAACATTGAAAGTAGTGGTTTCTGTAACTTGGAAACTGTTAGAGATATATTCTTGAAACTTTATTCAAATGTATATCACCATGATTTGATGTGCAGAATACTAGAACCATAACTCTGAATTACCTGCTTTTGGAGTTTCTGCCCTTTTGACATTGTAAATAATGATCCCTGTCATATACTTGTGCCCTTTGTATAATTTGGATTTTCCAGAAATCTTGCAAAAATGTAAAGCAACATAAGATGACATGTAGAACACAAGAACCATAACTCTGGCTTAATTAATTATTAGTTATGGGGCCTTTGAACATTTAAAATAACAGTTTCTGTGATACACTGGTAAAGTTTACATGAATATGAAGCACCATGAAGGGATCTGCAGAAAACAAGAACTGTAAGTCTGGTTTACTTACTTTTTGAGTTATGGCCCTTTGAACATTGAAAATAGTCAGCTCAGTCATATTTTCATGTCAACTTTATTTAGGGAAAGACTAATGCACCTTCCCTTGATTTCATTTTTGACAGAGTTATGGCACTTGTTTGATTTAAGTGCTGTGGTGGGGCATGGTGTAGTGCTTGCAGCACTTCTATTTAAGTTTAAACTTAGCACTAGATCAGGTGCCTTTTCAGTCACATTTTTAGTAGTGATATTTTTTCATATACGTCACAAAAAAACAACAAAAAGCTATACATTTTCGGATGTATTAGAAGTACCTCGCTCAGTGGCTTCTAATAAATATCCACAATATAAAATTAAAAAGAAAAAAAAGTGTTTACCAGTATTCCATTTTACTAGATCTATGAAGTATATTGCATCCTTTACCACTCTCTGGGCAGTGCCCCCATAGCCTTGTGGATAGGAGAGTTGACTCTAATCTATTAGGTTTCTCACTGCTGTGGTTCAAGCCTAACTCGGGTCACATGTGGGGGAGCCAAGTTGTGCTTATGAATGGTCAGGTGGTTTTTCTGTGGGTTCTCTGGTTTTCGCCCACCTTTGATTAACGATCAGCTTGATATAAGTGAAGTATTCTTGAAAGGGCAGTAAAATCCAAATCCAAAAAAAAAAAAGAATTACCACTCTCTGGATAAATTCAGCAGACGACAAATTGATATTTTTCTCATATTCCCAGAAAATAGGCTTTGACCTTTCATGCAGACTGTCTCCCTAGGAGACAATTTGCATGAAATGTCAAAGCCTATTTTCAGGAAAAATTACACAAAAAAAAAAAAAAAAAATATTTCAAAAAGTTGTCTGATGAAGCCAACTGATCTGGATCTGCACTGTTTGCCATTAAGTTTGTGAATTTATATCAACAATCTGGATCAAGTAATCTGATTGGCTGAAAACTAGAAATGGGTGTGGCATCTTAATTTATTCAGCTTGACAAGGGTTAAAGTTGTCAGGAAAAGCAGTGGGTGGCTGAGTGGTTAGCACTCCTGGCTTCAGATCACGAGGTCCCAGGTTTAAATCCCACTAGACCCCTGGAGGAAGAACACAGCTCATGACTGTACTGTGCTTTGCTGCATAGAGCCTTTCATCTTCACACTTCCATCTTCTCGATATGATTGAAAATTTGTTGAAACGTACATAAAACACAGAACCATCATGATTTGGGCTGTGCCATGTGAAAACCTGTCTTTGAGCATATGTGGACAGAGAAGGCCTGGATCAGCCTGTGCATCTGTGCAGTCTGATCAGGGCCTTCACTGTCCGCTTACAGAATCATTTTGACACAATAGAATGTATCAATGGAAAATAAATACCTGAATGAGACATTGCATATGAGGGGGATGAATCTAAATCTAAGCCTTTTGTGCTTGCCGGAAGACATGTTTTTGCTTGGCGCGGCCCATTTAAACCTGCCAGGGAGAGACATCAACTACTTTGTGGGGTGGTCAGGTGTGGCAGAGGTGTTGTGTATCTGAAGTAATTTGGCTTACAGTTGGGCAAGGCCTGCTATCCTTGTAGCAGGTAAGGATAGAGGAAGAATGTTTTTATTTCTTCTGTTTCTTCACTTTCATTCCTGTTCCTTTCCTAATAATAATAATTTCCTGTCCCTCTCTTTCATCTCCTCTATTATCTCTTCTATCTCATTTCTCCCTTTCACTGGCTGACAACACAAAATGATCCACAAGGGTTGACGTCATTAAACCCCAACACAGTCAATAAAAACAACTACTGTAATGAAGCACAATTCTAGATAAAGGACTTTTGTCTGGACCAATAAGTTTTTGTCAATGTCCTAAATATTTGGACACCAAACTCCTTATCATAAATATCCTAAAATTTGAACAGGCCTGTTTGCCTCCTTGATAATGTGTCTAGAATAAGTTGACAAAAGTGCAGACCCTTATCAAATTGTGTGAAACATCTGGGCCCAGTTGTTCAAAACTAACAATGTTGTTAACATATCGTTAAAATTTGATCATTAAATATAGCATATATGCTAATATTTTTGCTGAAAAAATGTGAGTAGCTTTTACATTTGCATTTGCAAAAGCTACTCACATTTTTTCAGCAAAAATATCTGTGAACTAGACATTGTACTTACTAGAACAGTTAACATTTTGACCACTAACAAGCTTGTTAAGCAAATGATGCTTTGAACAACTGGGCCCAGATCACAAGGTCCTGGGTTCGAATTCCACCAGAGGTAGAATTTAGCTAATGATTGTATGGTGTTTCATTGCGCAGAGCATTTGATTATCAACCCATCATCATCTGAATGTTAATTGAAAGAGCAGTAAAACACCAAATCTCGATCACCCACACCACCAAACTGTGAGTGTTTGCTCAGGCATGTCTGTCCAACTATTTATCATAAATTGTACAGTCTCAGTCAAAAATTTGTCATTTAGTACACATTAAAATTGCCTCACATTCATTTTTTGGAGAAATAAGAAAAGTATTTATCTATATATCTGTATGCAACTCTTATCTGGTAAAAAGAAATATCAGTACAAGCCACTAATTAGAAGAAGCCCTAACACTTTGCATGCTGGGTTAAAATTTCAGCAGACATTTTGAAATATGTTTTTTTACTTTTCCTAGAAAATAGGATTTGACATTGCATGCATTCCTTAGGAGACAATTTGCATGAAATGTTTTCTAGAAAATAGGATTTGATATTTCATCAGTTTGTCATCTGCTGAATTTGCCCATCATTAGCATGGTAAGTGTTAAAAGAAGATTCATTCAGTAAATTAGATTGTAGCACAGAGGAACATGATTAAATTCTAGCAGAGCAAAATAAAGCACTACCATATATACCATAAGTATTCTGACAGAGCAAACAGTGTAGACCTAGCTGAGACACTGCAGAATATGGCATCTCAACAGAGTAAACACTTTTTGTCACTCATCCAGCAATTTTTAGACAAAACCATGAGCAGTGCATTGTAGTTCACATTTTAGAACAAGTATGGTAAGGAGGTGAGATGTCCAGATACTTAGGGTAAATACGATATGTAGCAGGAATTAAGTATTTGAAACATTAGATGCCATGCTTTTTTTTAAATTGAGTCTCATTAGTGTTAAGACTGTCATGTTGAAACATCATTACACTTGCTAAGAGAACTACTATGTAATTATGTGAAATCAGAAGAGATAAGGATGGGTCCGTATTTGGCATGGAAAAAAAAGAACTACAAACAGAGCTCTAGAATGTAAATATTTTTTTCTTAATTCTCCACAAAAATTTATTTTGTGGGTACTCAGAAGTGCCAGCCTTATCCCATTTTGGTCTGAAGACCTCCAAAAGGGTAACTGGCAAACAGTGCAGACCCAGATCAGATGCTGCTGCATGCAGCATCTGATCAGGGTTTCCACTGTTTGTAAACACATATAGTTTATCCATTTTTTTCTAGGAATATTTAAATCAGCCTGACATATCTAAAGTTGAAATTTGACTCTTCCAATATATATATTGTGCAGGGAGTTTATTCAGTCTAAAATAGTTTATAGATATATAATTTCCAAGAAAGTTCAGGATGAGCTTATGTTGAGCTCAAGCAAACTAGATTATGGTTACTAATAGTAAAGTTCACCACTAGTTTTTAACTTGTTGACAAAATGCAAGCTCACATCCTCCTAGATTCAAACTCTTTTAGGCTAGCTACAAGTGTGCAGTGAACTTGTTGTGAGTGCACTGTGAGTGTGCAGTGAACTGCAAGTCTTTGTGAGCTTGTGCAAGCTTATTGTGAGCTTATAGAGGGCTTTTGTGATAAGCAATAAGGGATAACTTATTCTGTTCGTTTGTTAGTAAGTGAGTGCCATTAGTTCATGTAGTTACTGAGAAATAGGTCAATATATAGTTTTCAAGATACTGTGTGAAACATGAAATATACGTCAAGGTCCGTGAAACATGAAATATAGGTCAAGGTCAGATATGGTTCAGTGCATTCAGATGCCCTTCAACAAAATGGTTTAATGCAAATATGTACCAAGTATCATTTCTGAATACACTGTTCGTCAGTTGCTCGGTTCTACCATAGTTTACTCTGAATATTTGGACATCGTCACTTCTTAATGTACCTCCCCCTTAAAATTTAATAAATTTGTGTTAAAATGCTTCGTGAATGGTTGACAGTATAAGTATAGTCTCTGATCAGACTGCTCCTAGGAACAGTATGATCTCGGTATAAACTTTTTTCACTTGAAGCATGTTTGTATATTAGGCTAAATACTGTTCACTCAATCACTCCAGGCTACATAAGAATCGTACAATTTCACTTATTAGGACTACAGAGATAGTCACAGGCTACTTTTATTTATTCATTTATTATTTTGTAGCAAAGATTAAGTTGGCAGTATACATGAACAGTGACTAATGAGTATATGCTACATCAAAACATTTTGGCAGAGAAAGTAAAAGCACTGCTCTGAATAACTATAATTTTTGGGTAAAAGTTCTGATATGTTTCAGGCTTAAATCGTCACTTGTTCAGCAGCAATTTTTGGACACATAAACATGAAGTAAAATGGTGAAAATTTTAGGATAAGTATTGTAAGTAAGGAATTAACTCTTTCCTTCCTAAACCAATATAGATACTTTTACAAATAGTGCAGATCCAGATGGGATGGCTTGTAACGAGCCATCTCATCAGGATCTGCACTGATTGCCATTCTGTTTTTGATTCTTAACTGAAACCCTATTTGCATCAATGTTCAAATTAAGAGATGGAAGTGTCCATGTCAGAAACTGGGGAGTGAGAGGAATAAGGTGTAGTACTTAGGTAATTGCAGTAGGTATGCAGACTGATCAAGGTGATAATTAGGTACAGGTCTTTGAGATGTTGAATTTTTCTTGCAGAGCAACTTGACCGTATTGAGGAGGGCATGGATCAGATTAATCAGGACATGAAGGATGCGGAGAAGAATTTAGAAGGAATGGAGAAATGTTGCGGACTCTGTGTACTTCCGTGGAAAAAGTAAGATACAGCCATTTACAGCAGATTGTAAAGGATGAGTCTTTGGAAATAATTCTGGAATACTCTCATTGCTCCATAAAAACATGTTGTGGGTACTCATTAGAAGTGCTTCAACAAGGCACTTCTGATGAGTACCTACAACATATGTCTTTATGGAGAACTAGATTAAATACTCTTCCTTAACCCTTTGAAGACTGGAGACCCCCTAAATGGGTAACTGGCAAACAGTGCAGGCCCAGATCAGACGCCACAGAACATAGCATCTGATCAGGGTCTCCACTGTTTGCAAATAGTTCAACCATTTTTCTTTAGGAACATCTACATCATATAGCCTGACATAGCTAAAATGGAAACTGGACTCTTCCAGTATATAGTGTTGAAGAATCTATTCAGTATTTAATGGGTTAACAAGTCCTCTGATTTCTTCCATATATGGGCAAGATGTGTCTGACAAAACTGAACTTAGTTTATGCTCAGAAAGTGATTTTTCAATGAACCCAAGCAAAACCTATAAAAAAAAAAAAAAAAAAAAAAGATCATCCATTTCATAAGATGTGGGAGATTTTCTGAATAATTTTATTCAGGGACATATGTTTCATAAATTCATATTTGAAAAGATATCCTGAAAAAGCAATTAAGATAAAAAAAAAATCCACTTTACTTCCCTGCAATAGTTTGTGTACATCTACTGAGTTTGCAGTTCATGATTAAAAGGTGTGATCAGGAGGGAATTGCTGTTTAGAATAACCTTACTGCCCTGGGAGTGTTATGGCCTTGACAGATAAATAGCCTAGAATCTTTTTTCTATTTTTGTGGGGGAAAAACATACATTTAATGAAAGCTATAAAGATAGTGTTGAAAAGAAATCATGGAAGTCTCATGAGATTCATCAGAACACAATTTCCTGTAGATGGTTTCTATTCTCTGGCACACAAATGAAAATGGCCGCACAATTTAACCCTAGTCCTGCTGAACCTGGATATACCCTGCCTTTGCAAACAGTGTAGATCCAGATCAGTTGGCTTCTGAAGAAGCCAACTGATCTGGATCTGCACTGTTTGCCATAAAGTATGTGAATTTATATCAACAATCTGGATCAAGTAATCGGATTGGCTGAAAATTAGAAGTGGGTGTGGCATCTTAAGTTATTCAGCATGACAAGGGTTAAGACTGCTCAGAAGGATAAGTAGACAATATAGTACTAACTAATGCTAAAAGCTGAAAATGACCGCCATTTATTATTGGAGCTGTACCATGAGAAAAGGTGTCTATGACATAGCTCCAAATAAGGCATTCTAATTCAGCTGAAGAAGTGTCCGAGTGGCTGAGTGATAAATAAGCGCTTTTGACTTCAGGTCCTTTGTTCAAATCTGTCTGGAGGCAGAAGTCAGCTTATGACTTTATGGCACTTCATTGCACAGAGCCTTTCATTATCACCCTTCCATTATCTCTATATGGCTTAAATAATGTTGAAAGGGATGTAAAACAACAAAACCTTATTATTTTTCAACTGAAAAGTACTGGCATTTTTCTTATTTCTCCATAAAAACCTATGTTGTGGGTACTCATTAGAAGTGCCTCAATGAGGCACTTCTAATGAGTACCCACAACATGGGTTTTGATAGAGACATAAGAAAAATATTATATGGATACGCATGCTTATCTGGAGCTATGCTTTGAGTCATAGGCAAACAGTGAAGACAAGATCAGCCTTTACATCCGTGCAGTCTTGTCAGGGCTGCCACTGCTTCTTGATAGATTCTACCATGTGCATTGATTCTGTATGCTTAAAAGGAAGGCCCTGATTAGACTGTAAATGTACAGACTGATCTGGGCGGGCCCCCGTAGCCTAGTGGATAAGAGAGTTGACTCTTAATCCATTAGGTTTCTCACCGCTGTGGTTCGAGCCTCGCTCGGGTCATATGTGGGAAAGCCAAGTTCTGCTTACGGATGGTCAGGTGGTTTTTCTCCGGGTTCTCCGGTTTTCGCCCACCTTCGATGAACGATCGGCTCGATATAAGTGAAATATTCTTGAAAGGGCCGTAAAACCCAAATCAAAAAAAAAAAAAAAAAATACAGACTGATCTGGGCCTTCGTTATCTGTATATCCCCAAAGGCCTCTTTTTATATGGCCCTACACCTATCAAGAAACAGCTTTATTGATTGACCAAACTTTTTATGTCACTGCTTTATGAAAAGATATACTCACCCTGTCAGGGATCATAATTATTACCATAATATGAGCCGGAATGTGAGAAAATGTACCTTCAGACATGTGTGCCAAGTGAAAACTCAACTCAGTCTGTGCATCAGTGCAGTCTGATCAGAGCCTTTTTTGTCTGAATAAAAAAAAATACATCTTTGGCTGTCCAAAATGTGTCTATGGAAGATTCTGATCAGACTGTGCAAATGCTTTGAATCTTTGGGTGTAGATGTCCAACAATACATTTTCCGACATTGAGGCTTATATGTTGAAGCTACGGAAAAGAATCATATTACATATGCGAACAGCAAAAATTCAGACCAGACTGCACATTTGTGCAGTCTGGTCTGAATCATTGCTGTTCATTAGCTAGGTTTCCTGCTCCTCTGGAATAAAGGGTGAACATCAAAGACCATGTCTGGACTGTGTCAAAACACAAGCTGGTCTCATATTTACTATTCATGTAATGTTGTACGGATCATTTTGCCTGGTGTTACCTCATATTTGATACAGCATAAAACGCTATCTTAGAAATCTATTGACTTATTTTACCAGTCCATATATTTCCAAATGGGAACAGGTCCAAAGAAATCACTTAGCTATGATATAAGTCATTTGATGTAATAAGAGCAGCAACATCCAAAAAGGTAACTATCACATGGGGAGTACACCAGGAGAAAAGGATTCTTATCACATAGCTCCAGATAAGACAGGGGTATCCTTGTGATATTTTTCTTCTTTCACCACAAAATCATATGTTGTTGGTACTCATTAGAAGCACCTCGTCGAGCGGGGCACTTCTAATGAGTACCCACAACATATGTTTTTGTGAAGAAATAAGAATACTATCAGTACTTTTCAGTTGAAAAAGACTATTCTAATGAGTATGTACATTGTTGTTATGCAGATTTTTAATGCTACCAGGCACCTGAGGCACATAGAGGCAGTGGTGATTGTTATGTACATGTATTTGTACAGCCTTGCTTTCATGGATCACCCATGCACACATGGTGCCGCTGTCTGTTTCCAAGCGCTGCCCTGTCCACTTTATACTCAACCCAGGACATGTCGAGTATGAGCAAGGCATACTAATGGTCTGTAAATAGTCTCAACTAGAGTGGGATTCTAACCCATGATATCCCGCTTGAAAATCTAGTGCGCTAACCACTAGGCCACCCAGCCCACAAGTATGTTCATATTGCCTTTTTGTGAAGAAGTAAAAAAAAAAGTCAATATTTTTTGGATCTTATCTAGGGAGCTATGAATTTCAGCCTCATTTCTTCATGCTACAATGTTGAAATCAGTGTTTAAATAAGTCAAAATACATAGATCAACAGAGAAATTCATACATATTTATGGTTTTCATTTTTGCAGAGACACATTGCAGACTAAATGGTTTTCAGAATGTGATGGTTTCAAGTAAAAGCTGCAAGGTCATCCTTCTTAGGAATGTTTGCTTTAATTCGTATCAGTTTTTACAATGCTTTTATTTCTCTCCAAACAGAACATAATCTTATGACATATGCAACCAATACAGTTTAAGGTCAGTGCATCCACACAGTACTGTATACTAACAGAATGTGTAAGATTCATACATTGTGTGAGTGACCTGTGTTGACTCAATCAGACTGTATGGGTGCACAGATAGATCTGTCTGTGTTGATTGCGCATATGATTAGCACGAAATTTACTGTTGCTTACCTTGTTGCACACAACACAGAGGAAATGTAGGAGGAGTATTTGGTGATAATTCTGGGATAATATTTCTTATTCATCTTTAAAAACATATGTTGTGGGTACTCATTTGAAATGCCTCACTGAGGCACTTCTAATGAGTACCCACAGCATATGTTTTCATTGAGAAATAAGCAGAAATATCCCAAAATTATCCCCAAATACTCCTCCGTAACAACTCTGACAACAGTAACCAGACATTTCATCTATTTATATCTGCCTCCACCAGAGGATGGGGAGACACATTGTTTTGGGCATGGCTCTCTGTCTCACAGGCAAAAGAGTATGTTACATTGTTATGCATATCTTGAATACTTTGACTTTAGCTTTAGTCCATCCACAATACCCAATAAAACTGAGGCAACTTTTTGGGTATTATATATAGTTGGGTTCTTTGACAGTTTTGTACACAGGAATATATATAATGGGTGATCCCAATAAATTTTCATTTGTCCAAACAACTGGCCATCTGTCCATCATAACTGCTCCATAAGTTTAAAACCACTGAAGTTATTTGCATGAAACTTTGAACAAACTTTAAGCATAATTAGTTGTTGCACAGAGAACCATAACTGTTTTCATTTTTAATGGCATTGTACCTTTGTAATTTTTTCATATGGAATTAGTGTCTGCTGCATAACTTGAAAACCACTAAAGATATTTTACAAAACTAAGTACAAATGTAAAGTATTATCAGACAATTACTGGGGAACAAGGACCTTTACTCTCTTTGTTGTTTACATTTAACAAAGTAGTGCCCCTTGTAAATTTTTGGTATGGAAATCTTTCATATGAGGCAAGAGTTTGTTGTGCTTACTATCGGTATGGCATGTGGGATCTGCTTTGAATTGTTTCCTCTAGTCTATCCTGTCTTTCTTTTCTCTCTCCCTCTCTCTTTATTGTTGACCGTGCCATTAAATCTCAGCTCAGATAAACAATGAGTTGATTCAGATGTGATGCTAAGCCATGTTTTCAAGGGTTGTGTAGTATGGAGTGTTACTAATTAGAAGTCCAGATAAAATAAAAATTCAAAAGATGCTTTTGTCAGCTTTAGAACAAAACATACTGTGGGCAGGGCTTGAGAATCAATCAAATACAAATTGGTTTTAAGTTTTTACTGCATTTCTGGACACATTAAGAGATTTTGCTGATCTTGGGTTTTGGCAATTTCCAAGGTTCATAGTCTCCTATATGTGTTCATGCATCAACTTTCTTTTTTTTTTTTTTTGTTTCTAAACACAGAAGAGAAAGTTGATGCCCATTTATGAATGATGATGACTAGCATGACTAATAAAGCTAATATATGTTGAATATCTCCTACTTCATAGTGACAGGCTAAATATAACTCTAGTTTTCTGAATATTTTGTGATCATAGCAGCTGTTGTTAAGTCTAGTGGGAAGGCCATAATATGTTAGTTACCCCATACTTCAATATGGGCCATGACAAGCATAAAAGCATTTTCCAGCATCCGCAGAATGTGGGGATTCACATCAACCTGCCCATGTGCAAGGTCTCATTTGGACCTTCATCCAATGATTCTGGCAGGGACAGCAAAGGCCCTGATCAAACTGTGCGTCTGTGCAGTCTGATCTGGGCCTTAGCGGTCAGCACATGACCCAAAGGCATACCGTATTCAACCTAATTACCGCACTGTGCACTTTGGTTTTTCAAAAGCACTGAGAAAACTTGTAGTAAAATGGCACACAACAGAGGACTTCATGAGGAGTGTATTTAATGATGCTTATGCGATATCATTTTCTGTTTTCTTTATAGAACCATATGTTGTGGGTACTCATTTGAATTGCCTCAACTTGTTGAGGCAATTCAAATGAGTACCCACAACATATGTTTTCATAAAGAAGTAGATAAAAGTACACTGGTTGTAATTTTATAGATTACTAAATTGCTTGACTGTGTGCTTATAGGAGCATGTGCAGTAATAAGGTGGAATACGGAATTTCCATTGGCATGGCTCATAAAGCGCTGACATTATTTGTTTTCTTGTCCTTTGAGCCTATTGGGCTGATTCAATGTCTATGAACATAATAGAGGGTATGAGGGATGTTGTATTTGTTCATTGCCCCTCATGGACAGACTTAGTCAAATGGATTCCTCTGTATTCTGATTTTGATTTGTTCTGTATTTGCAAAGGATCCCTTCAGTATTTTTTTTTTTTTTTTTTTTTTTTTTCTGAACAATTTGACAAAGTTTTTTTTTTTTTTTTTTTTATCATGGATGTGAATATTAGTCTGTCCATTCTGTACAGTCCATTAATGGTTTGTATCATTTGCCATAGATATTATGTATATGAAATTAGCAAACAATGAACAACTGGACTTCTGCACAGCTGATCTGGTCCTGCATAATCTGAATAAGCAAAAAAGTTTATATAGTGTTTTTCACAGCTCAAATGTCTTTTAACCTTTACTACTCTCTAGGCTTAGTCAGCAGACGACAAAGTGATAACATATATATATATATATATTTTTTTTTTTTTTTTTTTCTAGAAAATAGGCTTTGACAGTCCATGCAAATTGTCTCTATTGCATGAAATGTCAAAGCCTATTTTCTAGGAAAAGTATGAAAAATATTTCAAATTGTTGCCTGCTGAAATTTGTACCCAGAGTGCTAAGGGATAAGTTAATGCTAGAACAAAACCAATGCTGATTGTGCCATGTTCGGATGTGTTTTCAAGTCGTCATCAAATACCCTGATCCTTTTATTGCTTTAACTGATCACTGACATGCCATTCAAGTAACAACCATCTGGATTGAGTATCTGTGAAAGCTGTATAGATTATTCAGTTTTCATACCCATTTCAAGGGACTGACATTTTCTAGCTCTCTGCTTGTGGGTACTTATTGGAAATACCTCACTGAGGTGATTCCATTACATACCTTATTTTGGTGAATTATCATCATATTTTTCCCTGAATTAATAGGTCTAGAGTGGGTATCAGGTAAATATTTTTCTTATTTCTACATGAAAACATACATTGTAGGTACTCATTAGAAGCGCTTCACCAAGGTGCTTCAAATAAGTACCATAACATATGTTTTTGTGGAGAAATAAGAAAAATATCAGTACTTTTGGACTGAAGAAACCATCTTATCAAGAGCTATGCTTATTGAGAGGTACAATGTACTTCAATTTGTCTTTTGGACTATTTTGCCTTAATAATGTTAGCAAACTTGTTTCATACCAGGGCAAAGAATTTTGAAAAGAGTGGGGATTACAACAAGACCTGGAAGGCGTCAGAAGATGGTCAGGTGAATACAAATGGTCCAAGAGTGATAGTTGATGCTGGCAATGGTGTGGGGCCAACTGGTGGCTTCATTACAAGGTATGAACAATGTATAATTTCAGGTAAGAGTAGCCACATAAATATCTCTCTTATTTCTCCACAAAACATATATTGTGGGTACTCATTAGAAGCACCTCAGTGATGCTTCTAATGAGTACCTTCAACATACATTTTCAGAAATAAGAAAAATATCTAGGCCCAGTTGTTCAAAGTATTGTTAGCTTAACAAGCTTGTTAATGACAAACTTGTGAACTGTTGTAGCGAAAGAACAACTGGGCCCTGGTATCTTATCATCTTAAGCTCTGATGAACAGGCTTTTACACATTCAAAGCAGAGTTGAAATAATCACTAACCAAAGAGAAGCAGTCTATCATGATAGCAGTAATGAGAGAGGTATACAGATAAATATTTTTTCTTGTTTCTTGTGTACTCATTAAAACTGCCTTGCAGTTCAAATTATCTGTATGTTTTGATGTTGAAGTAAAAAAAAAAAATCAGCACTTCTTAATTGAAAAACAAACAACAACAACAAAAAAATCTTTTCTAGCAATATGAATGAAAAGGAGTCTACACTAAAAAAAATTTCAGAAAGGTCTAGGTGTTCAGGAAAGTACACAGGCAGATGTGAAAGTTGTCTCCCTTGTCAGAAGTGGCAGAAAATTTTACCAGGTGTAGCCATTTACCTTCAACATGCACATGTATAGTCTAATTAACTCTTTCACTGCCACAGGCGATAATAACAGGCATTTATAAACAGCATAGATCCATATGAGATGGCTCATAATGAGCTGTCTCATCTGGATCTACACTGTTTGACATTCAGTCTTTCAACTACACTTATAAACTTCTTTCCAAGCGGTAGTTTGTTAAAAAAAAAAAAAAAAAAAGCAGACGACAAATGTGCTCCGAAATTCGGCACCGAAAGAATTAAGACACATTATATTTATGGAGTAAATTCAGCAGAAAAAGACATTTTTTTGTTGTTGTTTTTACAGAAAATGGGAATTGACATTAAATGCAGATTCTCTCATTAGGAGACAATTTGGATGAATGTTGGAACACTGGGAAAAAAAAAAAAAATAAATAGATATTATCTGTTGGAGTTTGACCCAGCATGTGTTAAGGGTTTACATTTTGGATGGATTTGCAGGCTGTTTTCTGGTGGCATTTTGTATGTCTGATTTGCTGCAATTCAGATTTTATGAGAAAATGTACCTTCTGACATTTGCTCAACAAAGACCAGTCTGATCAGTCTTTGTTGTCTGCTTGAAAAAACTTTGCATCTTTGGCTATCCAAAATATGACCAGTGAAGATTCTGATCAGACTGCAAATGCACAGCTGATCTTAATCTTTGCTCGGTGCACATGTTCGAAGGTACATTTTCTGACATTATGGCATTGTGGCTCTTATGTTTTAAACATACTCTTTTGCTTGTAGAATAACAAATGATGCCCGAGAGGATGAAATGGAACAAAATATGGGTGAAGTCAGCAATATGTTGGGTAATTTAAGAAATATGGCTGTTGATATGGGTAATGAGATCGGCTCACAGAACCGACAACTTGACAGAATAAACCAGAAGGTAATATATACATGCAATTATGAGGCTTTCTCTGGGAAACTCAACATTTTTCTCTCTGTGAAAAAGAAAGATTCAGGCCAGCCTGCACATCTCTGCATTCTGATCAGGGTCTTTCTCTTTTCCTACACCATACATAGCTCTAGATGAATGAAAACAGAGAGTAATATTGTCCAATTATTTTTTGGTTATTTTTACAACATAGTGGGGAATCATTTGCTTTGCCAGAAAATTTCCACTAGTTTCTTCTTTACAAAAAGAATTTTGTGGGTACTTTTTAGAATTGTCTTAGTGATGTGATATAATGAGCACACGCATCATATATTTTGGTGGAGAAATAAAGCTACAGTTAACCCTTCTCTTGCTGAACACGACATTCCCTGTCTTAGCAAACAGTGTAGATCCAGATCAGTTGGCTTCCTAAGAAGCCAACTGATCTGGATCTGCACTGTTTGTTATTAAATATGTGAATTTCTATCAAAAACCGAGATCAAGTAATCTGATTGGCTGCAAATTAGAAGTGGGTGTGGCATCTTAATTTCTTCAGCAAGGCAAGGGTTAATAGGTATAAAAGTAATGATCATGCTGTGGCTCCAGATAAGACCCATTTTCTTCAACAGAAAAGTGCTGATATTTTTCTGGGCCCAGTTGTTCAAAGCGTCGTTAGCTTAACGAGCTCGTTAAGGGTCATTTCATTAACTGTTTTAGCGGATTCAATATACAATATTCTGATATTTTTTGCTGAAAAAATGTGAGTAGCTTTTGCACTGCAAAAGCTACTCACATTTTTTCAGCAAAAAATTTCAGTATATTTGCGTATCACTTGATGTAAATTTTAACGAATCGTTAACTAACGACGTCGTTAGCTTTGAACAACTGGGCCCTGATTTCTCCACAAAAATATATGAGGTGCTTTTAACCCTTGTCATGCTGAATAAATTAAGATGCCACGCCCACTTCTAATTTCCAGCCAGTCAGATTACTTGATACGGGTTTTTGATAGAAATTCACATATTTAATGACAAACAGTGCAGATCCAGGTCAGTTTGCTTCTTCAGAAGTCAACTGATCTGGATCTACGCTGTTCACTAAGACAGGGCATGTTGTGTTCAGCAAGAGAAGGGTTAACACATTGTAGACTGAATAGACTGTCCCACACTGTATATTAGAAGAGTCCAATTTCAATTTTAGGTATGTCTGGCTATGAGATTTAGATATTCCTAGAGAAAAATGGCTAAACTCTTTGCAATCAGTGGAGATCCTGATCAGATGACACATTCTGTGGTGTCTAATCTGGGTCTGCACTAGGGTCATCAGATAACAATGGGCTAGTGAGTACCCACAACATAAGTTTTTGTGGAGAAATAAGAAAAAACTATTTTGTGGATACCCTGTCTTATCTGGAGCTAGGTTTGCAAACACTTCCTTTGTCTAGACGTATCAGGCTATGCTTACTAGTTTAGATATTCACTGGTTACAGTTGGAAAACTGATGAGTTTCTCACAGAAAGCCTCATTATATACAAATCCTGGTGGGTAAAGTATTTTTATGATTGGTGTGATTGTTTCCTGGCTAATATCTGTTGTAAATTAAACAAAAACTTGTTTTTACAGTGTTTTCAGCAGTTCCATCAATAATGTAATATAGGGTACTTGATGTTATTATTAATCTTTAACCCATTTTAGACTGATAAACTCCCCCCCCCACTACATATTGGATGAGTCCAATTTCAATTTTAGGGATATCAGGCTATGTGATTTAGATATTCCTAGAGAAAAATGGATAAACTATTTGCAAACAGTGGAGACGCTGACCATGTCTGGGTTTGCATTGCTTGCCATTTATCCTTTTGGGGGTCTCCAGACTAAAGTGGGTTAAAGCAGTAAGCAGACTTATAGCATAGGACATTGTTTTTGTTTTGTTTTTAACTATTTTTCAGAGAAAATAAAACTTGGCATTTCATGTGAATCATCCAAGTGTCTGGGTGGCTGAGTGTTTAGCATTCCCGACTTTGGATCACAAGGTCCCAGGATCCTGCTGGGGGTGTTATTCAGCCCATGACTGTAAGGTGCTTCATTGGGCAGAGCCTTTCACTATCACCCGCCGATACCCTTGATATGACTTAAATAATGTTTGAAAGGGAATTAAAACACTCATTCTAATGCACTCGCGTATGTAACGCGACATCTGATTGGATAACGTCAAAAATTTGCGACGGTATATTCTGCGATATACTGTCGCAAATCCGACGTCATCACGTAACGTCGCTTCTCATTGGCTGGCATTTGGTTTTACGCAACTCGAATCACTTGTCGTTTTGTGCAAATAGTACATTTTTTCAATAGAAAAAAATGAATAAATGCATTAGAATGGGGATAACTGCATCAAATTTGTCATTTGAGGAGGTAAATCGGCGGTTTTACGGTCGCAAATTACGTTTTACGGCTCCGCTGACGCGTCGCCGTAAAACGAAATGTCCGACCGTAAAACCGCCGATTTACCTCCCCAAATGCCAAATTTGGAAGCAGTTATCCCCTAAATCATCATTCATGTGAGTCGTTGAAATTATGAAATGCCAAACCTTTTATTCTCTGAAAAAAAATAAATAAATAAAAAAGAGCCAGCAGAAAACAAAACCTACAATAAGGAGTGTGACCAGCAAAGACTCAGATCAGCCTGTCCATCTGTGCAATCTGATCAGAGTCTTCACTGATCACGTGTGTCTTCTATAGCCTCCAGGCTATTCAAAGAGGAATGAACAAGAACTCTTGTCATACAGGGTGGATGTATAGGCTGATCTGAATTTTCGCTGGTCACACAGGTCTTATTGTAGGTTTTGTCATGCGCTGGCTCATATGTCTTCTGCTGTAGTTGTGATTAGTGCTTCAAGAGTTAAGAACAAATATATTGGCACTTTTTTCAGATATCCAAAAGCAGGCTTTTCTTCTTTTTTTTTTTTTAAACCAAAAATCGTTGTTTTTCTTATTTTGCATCAAAAAACACCTTGTTGCTCATTAGATTGACCTCATCAAGGTCCATGTATATCTTGTGAGTACAGAAAATGTATGTTTTTTATGGAGAAATAAGAAAAATATGCAAAGCCCCATATAAGGCTCTTTTTTCAAACAAAAAGCACTGATATTTTTTTGTTTCTCCACAAAAACATATGCTGTGGGTACTCATTAGAAGTGCCTCAGAGGCACTTCTAATGAGTACCCACAACATATGTTTTTGTGGAGAAATAAGAAAAATATTTACATGATACCGCATTTTATCTGGACCTATAAATATGGATCTTCCTGTAAAAGTAAGGATCTTATCTGGAGCTGTTGCCGGCCTCGGTGGCTCAGTTGGATGCGCCGTTCGACTGGAGACCAGGAGGTCGCGGGTTCAACCCCCTCCGAGGTCGGCAACATTCTTTTGTGGAGATTGATCATGAAATATTTTCTATGGTCATTCTCTCCCTTCTGAAGAAGGGCAGTTGTCAGTTTCTGGCGAAATAGTGTACACAATACTGGTTAACCGCTTAGAGGACTAAGCCTGCCCAGTAAACGTGTGGTTAGGTAAACTGACCGTGCTCGACATGACCCCATTGGGTTGACTGGGATAAAACCTCAGCACAAACAAACAATTTTATCTGGAGCTGTGCCCACAGACATCAGTTACCAGATTTGGAAAAAATAAAAATTTTTCATAGAGAAAAGTTTAGAGCAAAATGACAGATATCAGTGATTATAACTGAAAGACGGATCATTCATTGGAAAATTGAAATGCTGGGGCTTTGTCGTGTCATGATAAACATTGTCTTATGACATATTCCATACCTCCAGATAAGAGGGGTATTCAGATAATTTTTTTTTTTTTATTGGTACCAAAAAGATTTTTGATTTTTGCACAGAAATGCAATATGGGTACTTGTTAGAATTGCCCCAGGAAAATGATTTTGACTGGTGTCCACAGCTTCTACCATTGTGCCAAAATAATAAACTAGCCACAGCTGCAGATAGGAGACTCATTAGCCCTCAAGTCCCAAACACAACAACAGCTGAGGACATTCTAAATTATACATATAAGGCTCTACATTTGAACCGTCAGCTGATCTAGCAGATAATTCACATGAAATGGCAAGCCTTATTTACTCGAAAAATAAAAACATATATATTTTAGAATGTCATCTGGGCCGCGCCATGCGAAAACATCTTCAGGCGTATGCAGAAGACAGTGAACAGTGGACAGTGAAGGTCCAGATCATGCAGACAGTGAAGGCCCTGATCATACTGCGCATCTGCGCAGTCTGATCAGGGCCTTCACTGTCCGCTTACAGACTCATTGGATACTAAAGAATGTATGAATGGAGAGCAAAGAGCTGGGTGATGCTTTGCGCATTGCAGGATGATCTGAATCTACACATTTTGCTCATGACTGAAGGCATTTTCTCGCATGTTGCAACACATCTGCTACAATTTGAATGCACTTTAAGGATTACAATGGCAGCCAGTTGTAATCAGATACTAAATATATTTGTTTATTGGAAAGAAATATATTGGTCTCAAATCTTCTGATTGTCCGGTTCCCAAGTGACACATCAGACTATTGGGTTTAAAGAAATACTAACTAACTTTACCCTGTATGTTTTCCTGCCACTTCTTGTATCTTTTCATTCCTGGCTTGTGCATCATATGTTGTGATACCTCCCTGTAAATGTACAGTAGAAGACAGAAGTGTTCTCACAAATATATTTACCCAACTAATTTTGTACAACTCAACCGAACTTGGTAGATTATCCACCATTTTTATCAGGGAGACACCTTATGTAGCTTCCCGTTTATTACTTTCCCCACTCACAAATCCCCCTTCTGAAAAGGGGTCTACTCTAAACAGAAAGAATTTACTTCCCTTGGAAGCAAATTCAATCCTTTTAGAGTAGATCCTTTTTCAGAAGGGAGGCAAACCATTTTGAAAGTGTTACCTCCCCAAAAGAGTGTACATTTTCATTAAAACAAAAATTAATGGGAACACTTTTTGCTTCTGAGCTGTACTTCAGTGGTAATGGTATATTTTTGTATGCCATGTCATGGAAGAATCTGCCTAATGTTATAAACAAACAGTGAGTGTCTATACCAACTGTGCATGTATCTGTACTGATTACTGCTTAGATTCGGCAGTGCAAAAAGATTGTGTGTGGAAACGTTGATTGTTCTGAGCACACAGTACTATGTTCTTGTCCAGGATTTGGTTTTCACACTGTCGCCATAAGGCAGGTTTTGCTAAGACATAAGACAGGTTTTGCTAAGACATAAGGCACGTTTTGCTAAGACATTGCTTATAACTGAATGAGTTTTATTCTTGGGCCACATCAAGCAAAACAGGACTTATAACATTCAAGGTTAAGATCACCCTTCAATGCAACATAGCTCAAGATTAGACACTTTCTTTAACCCATTATAGACTGAATATATTACTCTCACACTATATATTGGAAGAGTCCGATTTCAAATTTAGGTACGTCCGGCTATGAGGTTTACATAATCTTTGAGAAAAATGGCTAAACTATTTGCAAACAGTGGAGACCCTGATCAGACAGAATGCGGCATCTGATCTGGGTCTGCACTGTTTGCCAATTACCCTTTTATGGCTCTCCCAACTACAATGGGTTAATGCTTAGAACTCTAAAATTTTCAGCAGACAACGTAATGAAATATTTTTTTCTTATTTTTCCCAGGAATCAGGATTTGACATTTCATGCAAATTGTCTCCAGTGGAAACAGTTTGCATGAAATGACAAATTCAGTTTTCTGGGAAAAATAAGGAAAATATCACCAATTTGTTGTCTGCTGAATTATCCAAGAGAGTAGAAATATCAATATTTTTCCTACTTCCCACAAAATTACATCGGAAGCGCTTCTAATTAATACTTACAACATATTTTTTCTTTGAAAAATAAGAAAAATATTATCTTGATACCCTTTTATCTGGAGCTATGTAATACAGTCTAATCATAGTCCTTACACTTTGACAGATTTTGCGAGAGATCATCCACCAGTCAAACAGCTTGGCCCTGATCATAGGTTTTATAGCTCCAGATAAGCGGGGTATCAGGGCCCAGTTGTTCAAAGCTAACGACATCGTTAGTTAACGATTGGTTAAAATTTATATCAAGTGATATGCAAATATGCGGAAATTTTTTGCTGAAAAAATGTGAGTAGCTTTTGCAGTGCAAAAGCTACTCACATTTTTTCAGCAAAAAATATCAGAATATTGTATATTGAATCCACTAAAACAGTTAACGAAATGATCCTTAACGAGCTCGTTAAGCTAACGATGCTTTGAACAACTGGGCCCAGGTTAATTATTTTTTTATTTCTCCATGAAAATATATGTTGTGGGTACTCATTAGAAGTGCCTTATTGAGGTGCTTCTAATGTGTACCCACAACATATGATTTATGCAGAAATAAGAAAAATATCAGTACTTTTGGTTCAGAAAAAGTGTCTTTTCTGGGACTATGCAGGTTGATCTTTGCTGATGGTGTATCTGCTATGGGCCATTTTTACATGATGTGTCTTATATCTATACATGTCTGCCCTTTTCCTTGAACTAAATATTATGTATAATTTGAGAAGCTCTGTGGGACAACAAGATTTCTCAGATACCAGTGATCATACAGTTCCTGATAAGATGATTTTGTTTTACCAGATAAAGTGAGAATTTTCATGATAATGTAAGATATTTTTGTTACTTTTTGCAACAAAACTTGTCTTGTGGGTACCAGTTGGACTTGCCTTACTGGGACAGTTCTAGTGGGAACCCACAGATTTGGTTTTGGGTGCAAAAAAAAAAAAAAAAAAGAAAATTTTCTGAATCCTCCTATTTTATTGATATGTTTTCACATTTCTTCATGAAAACATTTGTTGTGGACATTTATAAGAATTGACTCATTGAGGCAGTTCTAATGACTACATATACAAAAATATTTTTCGTGGAGAAACAAGAAAACTAGTTCTGTTGATACATCTCTTATCTAGAGCTTTGAGATGAAAATGCATGGATACTGACCCGAATCTTTATTGTTTATGCGAGGAATATTGTTGATTTCTTCACATTACCATATTTAACCTACATATCCTGACACCATGTCTTACATAGCTCCAGACAAGGTTTTGTTCAACCAAAAAGTGTTTATATTTTTCTTATTTCTCCGTGAAAACATATGTGAGGTACTTCTAATGAGTACCCACAGCATATGTTTTCATGGAAAAACAAGAAAAAATATTTTCCATATACCCCTCTTATCTGGAGCTATGTTCTTACCATACTAGTCCTAAAATTTGAAAAGCTCCATTTTACTGCCTTTTGATGTGTCTTAAAACTGCTATAGGAAACAGTGTTGACCCTGATCATGCACTGCATTCTGCTGTGCCTGATCTGGGTCTACACTTTTTATTGAGGCTTGCCTGTTTATAATTGTAAAATGGACATTCAGATTTTAGAACAATAGCTATGCTTAATTTGGAAAGACTTGTTTGTCAGCATGTAAATAACCAATGACCCTAATGATTCATGATTGTATTCTCTGTAAAGCTATTAATTTGAGACATGCTAGGTGAAAATTATCCTTGTTGTGTATGCTAGCAGTGAATACTCACTGAGACATAATTGTCATGTAGAATACCTTCACAATGCTTTCACCCTTCCTTATGCTGAGGGGACTGTTCTACCACAATTCTTTGGAATGGTCTATTTCCAATAGCAGGGCATCTGGTTAGTTTTTATTATTACTATGTTTTACAGAAGTTCCTGTAGTTAATGCAAATTGTGTAGACCCAGGTCAGACATTGCATTCTGCAGCTTCTGATTTGGGTCTGCACTGTTTGCCAGTTATCCTTGAGGTCTCCAGACTGAAATGGGTTAAAGTACCAAGGCAGATAAATTTTCATAAAAATTGGATGTATGAACTAGCATTGACCATTGTAATGTGTTTTGGTTAAAAACACATATACTTCTGCATTTGTGAGGTACTCTTTTCCAAGAAAGATATAATAGGCACCACTAACTATAAATTCTTTGACTATGTTGCATGCTTGCACAAGCCAGAAAGAAGAATATTGGTTTCCCCCAGTATGTCTCAATTTTCCTGACATACATTGTGTATCATTGTTCTAACCATTGTCAACCTAATTAATTACCTAACCCCATAACTCTCAATAAGATGGTGCTCAGATATCTTATTTCTCCACAAAAACATATAGGCAGTGCCATGCGAAAACGTGTTTTCGGGCATATGTGGACAGCAAAGGCCCGGATCAGACTGCGCATCAGTGCAGTCTGATCAGGACCTTTACTGTCCACTAACAAAATTATTGTATACTACAGAATGTATGAAAAGAGCAAATTCCGGATGACACTTTGTGCATGCTCAGGATGATCTGTGTGCATTTTGCTCATGTTTGAAGGCTTTTTTTCGCTTGACACAGTCCATATGTTGTTTGTACTCATAGGCAGTGCCATGCGAAAACGTGTTTTCGGGCATATGTGGACAGCAAAGGCCCGGATCAGACTGCGCATCAGTGCAGTCTGATCAGGACCTTCACTGTCCACTAACAAAATTATTGTATACTACAGAATGTATGAAAAGAGCAAATTCCGGATGACACTTTGTGCATGCTCAGGATGATCTGTGTGCATTTTGCTCATGTTTGAAGGCTTTTTTTCGCTTGGCACAGTCCATATGTTGTTTGTACTCATTAGAAGACTTCTGATGAGTACTCACATCTTACATTTTTGTGAAGAAATAACTTGAAACCAATACTAGTTTTTTTGAATGAAAAAAAAAAAAGCACCTTATCAAGAGCTATGCTAACCCTATGTTTTAGCAGTGTTCTTACCTAACCTAACCATAATGCCTTGTTTCAGTCGGAGTCTAATGAAGTGCGGATCAAGGAAGCGAACACACGAGCAGCCAAACTACTCAAATCTTAAACGACGACACTTTTCATAAAAAAGTCAGACTTCTGCTTCTAATTGCCATGTTTTAATTTCATTTGATTTTAGAGTTCTGTCTTCAGTTATCTTTTTTTCGTTTCAGTCCAGTTTTTGTTCCTGTTTTCTTACATGTATTTTTGTTGTTCAAGAGTTTTGGGAGTTGCGATTGAGCAGTCAATATATATTAAAAGTTACATCATATAGCTTTCTTCCCTTCCAAGTATTCCAAAAAATTTAAAAAAATAAAAGGTCTTCCAAGAAGAGAAGTAGGTGTAATGAACAAGATGTAGATGACACACACATGCACACACATACACACACACACACACACAAAAAAAAACAACAAAAAAACAGCACTTTAAGGGTGAACTCCCTTAAGTCAGACATTGCACAGACATGTCAATAAATAGTCCATTTCTCCAGTGTTTTGACATTTATTTGGCAGCAAAATTTACAGACATAGCATTGTACTTTATGGTGAATGCTTTTGTTGAAATTCTGTTCATTAAAAACAAGTCCTATTTTGGGCTAAAACAAATAAAATGTTGAAGAAATAAAGAATTTGATGTGAAATGGCATCATCTTTTATTGGCTTTTATCCAAAGCCTGTCAAAATGCACTTTTTTTGCATTGATCCGGTTTTATTTGGAAACTTTATGCAGTTTTATTTATAAATTTAGTATGAATGAGAATCATAGACAGTTGTAAACATTTAGTAGATGACATAATTGTCACATTTGATTGATTAACACTTACCTCTTAAAAAATATTGGAAAACAACAAAAAACAACTGCATAATAATTTATTTTTTTCTGGTAATGGGGAAAAGTTTCTGTGGAAATAATCTACTGACATTAAGTTAATATCTTAATGACAGAGTTCTGTCTTTGACTTAGCTCCATTTAAGAAGTGTGACCAGAAAATTATTTTTCTTATTATTGAATGAAAACATATATTTTGTGTACATATTAGAAGCACCTCAGTGAGGCACTTCTAATTAGTACCCACAACATATGTTTTATTGAGAAGCAAGGAAAATATCCATACGTTTTGGTTGTGAAAAAAATATCCTATCTGGAGTTTTGCTTTGATTTGAACAGTTTATTTCTACAGGACTTACCAATACTCTGAATGAGAAGTTGAAAAAGAAAGCTAAACTTAACCCTTGTCCTGCTGAACCCGAGTGTACCCTGCTTTTGCAAACAGTGTACATCCAGATCAGTTGGCTTCTTCAGAAGCCAACTGATCTGGATCTACACTGTTTGGCATTATGTATGGAAATTTGTATCAAGAACCTGTATCAAGTTATCTGATTGGCTGAAAGTTAGATGTGGGCATGGCATCTTAATTTATTCAGCATGACAAGGGTTAATAGTGGGGAAGAGTTATATATAGAGCACATTATAGTCAATCTCAGTTATTTAATGTACATAAAGAATATACTGTATTAAGTATTCAGGCAGACATACCTGGGCAAGCAGTGATGACCCAGATAACATGCAGCATTTTGCATCTGATGAAGATCTACACTGTTTGCTACTCATCCAGCAATTTTCAACACATTAACAAGTAGTGAAATGAACAGGTTCAAATTTCAGGACATGTATTGCAAAGAGCTAAAGTGTTTTGATTTTAACAATTTGCATGCTGGGTACATTTCAGCAGAAGACGTTTTGAAATATTTTTCTTATTTTTCCTAGAAAATAGGATCTGACACTTCATGCAAATTGTCTCCTGTGTGGAGACAGTTTGCATGAAGTGTCAGAGCCTATTTTCTAGTAAATACAAGAAAAATTTCATCAGTTTGTCATCTGCTGAAATGCCCGTACCGCTGTAAGTGTTAAGGATGAATACAGTATAGACTTGATTTCTTATATTACAGGGCATGTTAACTAAATTGGAATTTTTTGTTGAATTTTCAGTTCTCCTTTTGCTAGATATTGTTGTTGTCTTCCTGTGGATTTTCTTTTACCACTTCATAGCTCCAAATAAGACCTTTTTTTAATTTTTTATTTATTTTTTTTTTTTTTTTGAGAAAATAGGAATAGGCTATGTAAATTGTCTCCTCTGGGGATGATTCAAGTGGAATGTTAATTCATTTTTCTGTCTGAAAAAATGAGAAAAAATGTCACAGATATTTTGCCAGCTGATGTCAGGATAACATCCTAAGTGTTAGCTGAAGAACAGTGATACTTTTTTCCCCAAAACATGTGGTACTAATTAGAATTGCCTCACAGAGTACCCACAATGTCTTTTTTAATGGAGAAGTATGAAAACTGTTTATAATGCTACACTTCTCATTTGGAGCGATGCTTAATCCTTGTCATGCTGAATAAATTAAGATGCCACACCCACTAATTCTAATTTTCAGCCAGTCATTTTACTTGATCCAAGTTGCTGATACAAATGCAAATACTGAATGGCAAACAGTGCAGATCCAGATCAGTTGGCTTCTTCAGAAGCAAACTGATCTGGATCTACACTGTTTGCAAAGACAGGGCATATCCGGGACCAGCAGGACAAGGGTTAAGTTTTCAAGTCCACTTTATCACATAATGATAAATGAAGCAGGGGATTTTGATAGCTGGAAAGCCTTTGTTCTGCTATATTCATGTAACTAAGGCCCAGAACAATTTCTTATGTGGCTGTGTGCAGGTCTGGTGCAGGTTTGCTCTCCACTATAAATTTGCAAAATTTTGTAATGAATTAGTGTGATACGGTTTATTATAAGTACCTATGCAGTGTTAGCTATACTTTATTCATCAGTATGAAAAAAAAATACCATCGACTGTAAAAAATCATGCAGAAAGTAGTTTTGCAGCTATTTTTCAACTGATGTGATTAAATTAGCAACAAAAAGCAATAAAGCATTTTCTTTTTAATGTAAGAAAGTCATTTTACTGCCAGAAGTCATTTTCAATGGCAGAAGTTAGACCAATTTTTGATGGGTTAATTTTATGGTGAACATTTAAGGAGAAAACAAGACATGCAGATGTACAGATTGGTCTGGTGTTTTGTATCACTGCAAATATTTATGCATTCACAGATGACTTGTCAAAGACAAGTATTTTGGTAATAATTTGGGGATATTTCTTCTTATTTCTCCATAAAAATATATGTTATGGATACTCATTAAAAGCACATCAGTGACGCATATTTAATGAATGTTTTTATGGAGAAACTGTAGAAAATTATCCCAGAATATTATCAAGTATTCTTCCACAACCCTCTGATTTCTGGAGCTTAAAGATTTGACTATATGACTTCATAGTGGGCAGACAAAAAGAGTTTTCA
The DNA here is from genome assembly GCA_964016985.1 of Anodontia alba. Classification (NCBI taxonomy): domain Eukaryota; kingdom Metazoa; phylum Mollusca; class Bivalvia; order Lucinida; family Lucinidae; genus Anodontia; species Anodontia alba. The sequence continues at coordinate 26,326,855 of OZ024823.1, read as the reverse complement.
CCAATGCTATCATAATTTCCCTGCCTTGTGTTGTTTGCTTTTTCTTCTGTCTTGAACTCTTTGCATGCTGAAGAATTTAGTAGATAACAAATTAGTGGTATTCTTTATCAGCAAATGCCGATTTATCCTAAATGGGCCATGCCAAGAAAATATGTGTCTTCAGGGCATATTGGAACAGTAAAGATCTAGATCAGCCAGTGAAGCTGCACATTCTGATAAGGGCCTTTGTTATACATTAACCCTTTAATGCTGAATAAATTAAGATGCCACACCCACTTCTAATTTCCAGCCAATCAGATTACTTGATTTGGGTTTTTGATAAGTATTTAATGACAAACAGTGCAGATCCAGATCAGTTGGCGAACTGATCTGGATCTACACTGTTTGCTAAGACAGGGCATGTCATGTTTAGCAAGAGAAGGGTTAATTTATTTTACACTATCCAATGATATAGTCTGTAAGTGGACAGTGAAGTTCCTTATCAAACTGCACGAATGCACAGAATGATCTAGTTTTTGCATGGCACTATGTAAGGAATAAGTTCATTAGACCATCTGTTGATGTTCTAAAAACTGCTGGATGAATGGCAAACAGTGTAGACCCTGATCAGATGCTGTGTTCTGCAGCATTTGTTCTGGGTCTACTCTGTTTGCTCAGGCCGGTCTGTCAAAATTCTTAAGGTATATACAATTTGTCTCCTAAGGAGATAAGGCACTCAGGATTCAGAGAAATAATCCTGTTTGGATCTATAGTGTTGTATATTTAAATGTAACTCTAAGAGGAATTGTGCATGTATATTTTACCAGTCCTTTATTTCATGTGAAACTAGGGTACCTTGGTGATAGGAAATATAAAACTATCGTGTTATATGAAACGATATCCAAAATAGCTCTGGATAAGACTCATCGTCAATCAAAAATTGTAAATATTTTCTTATTTCTCCACAAAAACATATGTTGCGGGTACCTATCAGAAGTGTCTCAAGAAGGTATTTCTGATGAGTACCCACAACACATGTTTTCATGGAGAAATAAGAAAAAGATTTACCTGATGCCCTCTTCTTATCTTGAGCTGTGATCCAGGCTGTTAATAAAGTTTTATTTTGGAGATAAAATAATTGATATTTATTCTCGTTTGCCTGGAAAAACGTACATTGTGGAAAGGTAAGGAAAATATTTCACTCTGTAGAGTGCTTATTGGTAGATAAGGCAACTTACATACAGTCAGTGTGCGCTCAGGCTGGTCTGCATTTGATCTGGAGGGACTTTGTCATTTCTTCACCAATTTTTTTGGAGATAACACTGGAACCTCTCTATAAGACTGTCCATTACAAGGTGGTTTCAGATATATAAGGGTTTAAAGTGGACCCCAGAAGTGTTGTTGCCAAATAAAAATGTATAGATTATATAGAAAAATGACCACAAAAATGTATATATATATATATATAGAAAAATTACTACAAAAATGTATAGATTATATAGAAAAATGACCGTTTATGGTTCTATATAATCTATACATTTTTGTTTGGATACAACATGGTTATTTAGCTAACACTGGTTTTGCTTTGGATCCTAGGAACAGTGTTAAAAAGAGGTTTGAGGTGTATTATAATTATAGAGTAGAAGCCCTCCAGATAGGAACTGACCTACTGATGTAGACCCAGATCAGCTTGTAGACCTGTAGTATATGTGAGCATACAATGATTTTTAACAGTTTTCACAACTTGAAAATTTACTTTTTCACATTAGTTAGAAGTTTTCAGCTTCCACTGCAACAGATGTTGTCACTATTTATAGTTCTAAATAATAGTGTACAGATAAATATTTTCTTATTCACGCATTTAACCCATTTATGCCTAGCGTCCCTTAAAAGGGACATTGGCAAACAGTGTAGACCTAGATCAGATGCTGCAGAATGTGGTGTCTGATCAGGGCCTGGGTTTTCACTGTTTGTATTCAGAACAGAATTTTCTCCAATATATGATAGTGCTAAAAACAAACCAGACCCCTTCCGCTCATTCAAGAAGGGCAATTGTCAGTTTCTGACAGAAGAACGTGCACAATACTACTTAGAGGACTAAGCCTGCCCAGTAAAAGTGTGGTTAGGTAAACTGACCGTGCTTGACATGCCCCCATTGGGTTGAATGGGCCATAAAACCCCAACACAAGCAAACAAACCAGACACCCCTTAACCCTTGTCATGCTGAATAAATTAAAATGCCACACCTACTTCCAGTTTTCAGCCAGTCAGATTACTTGATCCAGGTTGTTGATATAAATTCACATACTGAATGACAAACAGTGCCGATCAGATCAATTGGCTTGTTAGAAACCAACTGATCTGGATCTTCACTGTTTGTTAAAACAGGACATGTTGTGTTCAGCAAGAGAAGGGTTAATTAATTGGAAATGAGTGTCTAAAGGGAGAGGTAGAAGAGTCTTCTAGGCATGAATGGGTTAATGGAGAAATAAGAGGATTGAAAAAAAAATTGTCTTAACCCTTAAAGTGCTAATTACAACTGCAGCAGATGAGTTTGATTACTGTATTTGATCTAATTACTGCACTGTGTGCTTATGTTTTTCAAAATTACTGGGAACTCTTATAAAATATTTTTCCACCTACTAAAACTACGCTTTAAAAACTTGATCTGCAAATGACATTTAATGGTTTTTATACAATGTTTTTTTTTTTATCTGATTTTCTTTTTAAAAGCATATGTTGTGGGTCCTCATATGAATTGCATCGACAAGTCGATGCAATTCAGATGGGTATCCACAACATATGCCTTTATAAATAAGTTGACTAAAAGTACACTGGCTGCAATCTGAAGACTATGGAATTGCTTGACTGTGCGCTTTTGGGGTTTGTGGGGTAATTAGGTCAAATACAGTATATTTCAGAGAAAATAGGACTTGACCTCATGTGAATTGTGTGCCTAGCAGACAGTTCACATGAGCTGTCTAATCTTATTTAGGCAAACGATTCACATGAGATGTCAAGATTTTCTCTGAAAAATAAATTTAAAAAAATTAGAATGTCATCTGCTACAATTTTGCTAGTACTTTAAAGGGTTATTAGCTGCATCTATGCCGTGATCATTTGTTTTAACCCTTGTCCTGCTGAATGAATTAAGATGCAACACCCTTTTCGAAGTTTCAGCCAATCAGATTACTTGATCCAGATTGTTGATATAAATTCACATAATGAATTGCAAACAGTGCAGATCCAGATCAGTTGGCTTCTTAGAAGCCAACTGATCTGGATCTACACTGTTTGAAAAAGCAGGGTATATCGGGGTTCAGCAGGACAAGGGTTAACATTTAGCGGTATTCCTGTTTGCTAATATGCAGGATACCTCAAATTTCTTCACAGTTCTATTCATTTAATACAAAAAATATTATGGAAGCGTCTAAGTAGCTAAGTGGTTAGCGCTCCTGACTTTCGATCGCCAGGTCACCGGTTTAATCCCGCTAGAGGCTGAATTCAGCTTATGACAAAGGTGCTTCATTGCACGGAGCCTTTCATTATCATCCTTCCATTGTCTCAGTATGATTTAAATAATGTTATAAGGGACATAAAACACCATACCATTATCATCATCAACAAAAGTATTAAAGTTTTATAGTAGGTCACTTTATAGAGGTATTTTAATTATCAAAATTTAGCAGATGCTTTGGGTAATATGGCCTACTACTGCTACTGGTAAAAATTAGCAACTGACATGTAGAAATATTTCTTGTTTTTCTGGCTTGACATTTCATTTTGAAATGAAAGGGATGTCATTCCAAGCTAAGCATAACACTATTTTGATGTCTGCTAATAAATCTCCAATTGAGTTATACTTGATCTTCATCATCATCATCATCATCATCATAGACAGGTTCACCATAATTTCCATGCTCATATCCTTAGTATTTTTGTAAATCATATTTTATTTTTTTCTCCCCACTACATCCTTAATTCTGATTGTATGATCTGTAAACTTTGAAAATGAGCTTTATAATTTGTACATCTAGGAAAGAGGCATACCAGTCTTTGCGTTCCTTGCAGGGCCTTCTCTGTCCATCAGTATATCATATATAGATGCCAATGATTCCGAATGATATGCTGATGGGTCATCTTTGTCTGCATATACGATAAGGGACCTTTTCTCTTATTGTAGGACATTATGATTTGATTGTAAGTAGAGCATCACAGTGTTGAGACATGAGCTAACAATGTAGACCCTGATCAGACTGCTCCTGTAGAGGTATTCTGATCTAGATGCAGCAGAAGACATTAAGGAGGAGTATTTGATGATAATTCCAGGATAATTTTCTCCAGTTTGTCATAAAAATGTATGCTGGGGGTATTCATTAGAAGCTTCTCCCCAAGGTGCTTCTAATAAGTACCTACAACATAGTTCTCCATAGATACATGTTTTATGGAGACACAGAGAAAATCATCCCAGAATTATCAAATTTCCTTCTTGCCAAGACCTCTGACTCAAGCAATTCTCTACAAAGTAATTACAGTGTTTCTAGTTTGTTTTGTAGTTGTTTCTTTGATCAGTTCATTTTGTTTTAAATTGTCTAATGTTAATTTTCTTTTTTATTTTTATTTTAGGCTGAATCAAATGCAGACAGAGTGGAAAGTGCAAATAAAAGAGCTAATAAAATCCTAAGAAATCAATGATGACATTAAACAACTATCTGTGTACACTTAGTGGAATCTATAAATCTTAGATTAAAACTTAGCTTGCTATGGGCAAATTCAGCAGACAAAAAAATGTGACATTTTTCACATTTTTCCCAGAAAATAGATTTTGACTGTTCATGTCAAATCCTATTTTCTAAGAAAAATGAGAAAAATATTTCAAAATGTTGTTTGCTGAAATTTTTACCAAGCAGGTTGAGTGTTAACATTTAATATGCTCATGGTTAAATTAGCAGCTAACATTTGTTGATCAGAAACCTTAACCTATAAAGTGCCAATAACAACAGCAGCTGATGGCATCCTAAATACTGTCATTTTTTTTTTCATTCTTTCAGAGAAAGGGAGGTTTTATGTTTCATGTGAATCATCTCCTAGGCAGAAGATTTGCATCAAATATCAAGCCCTAGTTTCTTTGAAAAAATACAACAAAAAAAAAAAAACAAACAACAGGACCCAGTTGTTCAAAACTAACGATGTTCTTAGTTACATATCGTTACGACTTTGATCATTAAATATGGCATATACACTTATATTTTTGCTGAAAAAATGTGAGTAGCTTTTGCATTTGCAAAAGCTACTCACATTTTTCAGCAAAAATTCATGTGAATTAGATATTGTAATTACTGGAACAGTTAACATTTTGACCACTAATGAGCTCGATAAGCGCATGATGCTTTGAACAACTGGGCCCTGTATTTTAGAATGTCATCTGCTGCTGTAGTGGCCAACACTTTAACTCTTAGAACATGGGGTAATAATTTCAGCAGAAGAAATTCTGAAATATTTTTCTTATTTTGTCCAGGAAATAGGCTTTGACACTTCATGCAAATTGTCTCCTTAGTGTCAAAGCCTATTTTCTTGGAAAAATAAGAAAAATATAATCAATTTGTCATCTGCTGAATTAGCCCAGAGAGAGGTGAAGGTAAAGGGTTACCAATTTAAACCATCTCAGAAAGGGATGATTTGAATAAAATATATATAAATGTTAGCTGCCGATATTAAGAATTTAGCTTGCTAAATGTTAATTCAAAACTACAAAAAAAAAAAAAAAAAGGACAAAAAGTTACCAGATATGAAAGAGCTGTCCGAGGGTTACAATGGACCATTACTTCTGATTGGACAATACTCAAGAGTTTTCTAGAGAAGAAAATAACAGAGTTAATGTTATCGTAGTTATTTACTTTCTGGATAAAAGACTAAACTTTCAAAGATGGTTATCCATGTACAGCTTTTTTTTTTTTTCTTTTTTTTTATTATTATTATTTATTCTGTATAATTTGATCTAGATTGTTTGCTAAATTATGGCAAAATTCCTGATTCATGGCTTGTGTTTGGGCGTCCATTATTTCAAAAAGGGGTGTTTGTCCGAAAAATCTTAACAAAATGGGGAAGCAGTATAGATCTTGATGAAATGGCTTATTATAGTAAGTCGGTTACCAGTTCAGTATGAACTGCAACATATGAAAATGTATCTTCTGATGTGCATCCAACAAAAACTCAAATCAGCCTGTGCCTCAAAGCAATCTGGGCCCAGTTCAAAGCTAATGATGTCGTTAGTTAACGATTTGTTAAAATTTACATCCAGTGACTCACATTTTTTCAGCAAAAAATATCAGAATACTGTCTATTGAATCCACTAAAACAGTTAAATAACCGTTAACGAGGTCGTTAAGCTAATGACGCTTTGAACAACTGGGCCCTGATTAATCTTTGTTCTCTCATTGAAGAAACATTGCATCTTAGCCATCCAAAATGTACCCAGTGAAGATTTTGATCAGACTGTGCAAATGCATTCTCTTGGTCATTCTTTTCTGTTCTAATGGACTTGCCTAAATTCAGTCTGCTTATGGGGAAGTGATACACCTTCAGGGGAAGCAAATTTGTTGAAATGTTTTTGCTTCCCTTCTGAAAAAGGCTCTACTCTAAAAGGAAAGCATTTGCCCCTAAGGGGAGCAAATTTGTTGCATTTAGAGTAGAACCCTTTTCAGAAGGGGCTTGTCATGCAGGAAGGCAAATGGGAAGTCACAAAAAAATGTCTCCCTTGTCAACAATGGTAGAATATCCTCCGTGTATTAATTCCTCTTTAGGTTATAAGGGGCAAAGGTTGTTGTTGTGTGGAGTTTTAACACTACCAGGCACCCGAGGCACATGGAGGCACGGCAATTGTTATGTACATGTATTTGTACAGCCTTGCTTTCATGGATCACCCATGCACACTTGATGCCGCTGTCTGTCACCAAGGGCCACCCTATCCACTTTATACTCAACCCAGGGCACGTCGAGTTTGAGCTAGGCGTACTAATGGTCTGAAAATTGTCTCGACCCAAGCGGGATTCAAACCCACGATAGCCCGCATTAAAGTCGTGCACTAACCACTAGGTCACCCAGCGCACAAGGGGCAAAAGGGGTTAGAAAGTAACATTTATACCTGTTAACTTCTCCTTCAGGATGAAACTTACTACACAGTTTAATCCCTTGGAATTAACCAGTTAACATTTTGAATGTTGACTTTAACTATTAAAGGCAAGTGATATTTTGAAATATTTCTCGTTTTATATGAGAACAGGATCACATTTGTAAATACAAATATTAAACATTTCTGAAGCTATTGCCTACAGCAGGCTAGAGGTTAATCTGCCTGAGATTTGGACCAGGGGTTAATAGAGGACTTTTGCATGGCTCTAGATAAGCTGCATTTTTGAACCCAAAGATTGATATTTTCTATTTTTCATTTTTATTTTTTTTTTTTTTTTTCTCATTTCTTCACAGAAGAATTTGTTTGTAATGAGTACCGCAATATATATTTTCGTGGAGAATATGAAAAATATTAACCTGATATCCCCGCTTATCTGGAGCTATGTTCAGGAATTTCAACGAAGACATCAGACTGGTCACTGTGGTACAGGTCCTCGCTGTTCACAATATACACTTGTAGCCCTTACAATACTGTTTTGGAGTAGGATGTGAGGTGGGGCGAGGAAGCTGAAGGAATAATGAAATAAACAGTTATTTCATTCACATATGTGTTCTATTTAATTTAGAAAAAAAAAAAAAATTCAGTTATGTTTAAGAAGAACAGATACACTTTCAAAGGGGAGGTAACTCTGTCAAAAGTGTTTTGACCCTTTTGAAAAGGGTCTATAAAAGGAAAGAATTTGCTCCCACAATAAAAGGAAAGAATTTGCTCCCGTGGGAGCAAATTCTTTCCTTTAAGAGTTGACCCCTTTTCGGAAGGAACTTGGCATGCAATTAAACAGGAAATCACAAAAATTATCTCCCGTGGCAAAAATGGCAGAAAATCTATTAAGTGTATCCAGTCCTCTTAACTTAAAATATGTGCAAGAAAAGTCAAATAAGCCAGGCCATGTTATTATGTGCCCTCTGGGTAAATGCGGCCAGCGAAGACGACACAGGCTTCTGTGTTTATGTACAGAATCATTGAATACCGTAAAATATATGAATGTATAGCAAAGCCCCTTATTAGACTGAGCAGCTTCCCTGTCTAATCTCGATCTTTACTGGTCAATCTGCCCTTATGACACCATTTCTCATGACCATAGATTAACCCATTGTAGTCAGGACACCCGTAAAAGGATAATTGGCAAACAGTGCAGACCCAGATCAGATGCCGCTGAACGCGGCGTCTGATCAGGGTCTCCACTGTTTGCAAATAGTTTAGCCATTTTTCTCTAGGAATATGTAAATCTCCTAGCCTGGCATACCTAAAATTGACATTGGACTCTTCCAATATAGTGTGGGAGAGTCTATTCAGTCTACAATGGGTTAAATGAGCCCTGTAATGGGGAAAGAACTATGATTACATATTAGAACAGCATAGGTTCAGAGGAGCCTGCACACCCATGCAGTCTTATCAGAACCTATGCTGCTTGCCCATGTAAGCAGTAAGTCAAGGGGGAACTTCAGCCAAAGAACTAGATGTGGCCTTGTGCACTGAAAGATTGATCTGATGGAAAGTCTGAAGAACCTTTTTCTTGCAATGTTGCTCAAATGTCTTCTGTAAAGTGGTGTACAGACCCTAACATCTTTCCTGTCTGTGTAATTTAACCCTTGTCCTGCTGAATAAATTAAGAAGCCACACCCACCTCTAATTTTCAGCCAGTCAGATTATTTGATCACGGTTGTTTATATAAATTCACATACTTAGTGGCAAACAGTGCAGATCCAGATCAGTTGGCTTCTTCAGAAGCCAACTGATCTGGATTTACACTGTTTGCAAAGGCAGGGTATATCCGGGTTCAGCAGGACAAAGGTTAATTGTATTCATCTATTGATGTAAATAGAATATGGAGAACTAATGTAAATGTATATTCAGAAAGGGACCAGTTATATTTTAGGCCATATTGGGCGATAATGTGTCTTCAAGGCTGATCTGGGCCTTGGCTATCAACCCCAAAGACACATTTCACTCATCATGGCACATATGTAAATTTTGTCTAATACTGAAATATGTAAATTTTGTCTAATACTGAAATATTTTATGTGGATGTGCAATTTTCATTCTGCATTTTCTCATAGCTCCAGATAAGGCACATTTTTCAACCAAAAACTGTTGACATTTTTCTCATTTCTCCATGGAAACATATGTTGTGGGTACTCATTAGACGCGCCTTGCTCAGCCCCTTCTAAAGAGTACCCGCTATATATGTTTTCATTGAGAGATAAGAAAAGTATTATCCTGTTACCCCTCCTATCTGGATCTTTGATTTTCTAATTGGTTATGTGAGCTTTTACTATTAGTATCTTGATAATGATGTACTATTGTGTAATCTTATTTAATTTTCCCAGAAAATAGGGCTGGACAGGTCATGTGGCTTGATTCCTATAAGGAGACAACCTCAAATGAAATGACAAACTGATGATATTTTTTTACTTATTTTTCCCAGAAAACAGGATTTGACATTTCATGCAAATTGGAGACAATTTCATGAAATGTCAAATCCTGTTTTATTGGAAGAAGTAAGAAAACTATTTCAGTTAACAACAGACTAGTCGCAAAAAGATCACAAGAGTAAATGATCTGAGTCTGGTGGGTGACTGATCAATGACCTTGGAGCAACTAAACCAGTCACAGCACGGCTTTTGGCATGAAATTGGTCTGGGAGTTTGCTGAGACTCCTTCATGACCTTGCTGAAACCTCGGTGACTGACAAATGTTTTGGTCACAGACTGGTCACATCACAATCCCAATGTCTGTGTAAACTGGGTTTTACCTAATTTTGGACTCAAACTACATATGGGGCATAAAGTTCCATGTGTGAAGGATTGTAAAAAGGGGTTTGTAGGATATACTTTGTCTGTGAAATCAGAGATCGCATTGTATGTCTGAACAAGGCTGTAACAGTGTGTACACAATTGTGAACTGTCTGAGCAAAAAAAACAGTCTTAGAAAGAAGGGTGATTATACAGGCTGATCTGGACTCTCTTAACAAAGGCCCAAACACCAATTTTTTTTTTTGACACATTTCAGTTCTCCTCTAGAAAGAAAAAAAAAGAAAGAAACCAAATAGTACACAAAAATTACTGTATTTGTTGTGATTTCAAGAGGCATTGCTCCAGATAAGACATTTTTACAAACATTACGAAAACACGTCTCTATTCAAATGTATAGGAAATTTCACCTCCAAAAACTGAAAATTTTCAGATAAAAAACTTTGATATTTTTCATATTTCTGCTCAAAACATAGATTATGAGTACTCGTTAAAACCACCTGTTGGCGAGGTGGTTCTTACAAGTACCAACAGTCTATGTTTTTGAGCAGAAATAAGAAAAATAATGTATACCACTGTAAACCCCAGTTTTACTATATAAAAGTGGGGTTTAAGGGGGTCAAAATTATATAGGCATGTTTTCGTCATGAAGGTATTGATGTTTTTTTTTCTTATTTCTCCAAAATATATGTTTTTATTGAGAAATAAGAATGGATTTATCTAGATAGATTTCTCATTTGATTCTGTTTTGTTGGATATTTGCTGGTCATTATATCGAATTAATTTGTACAACTTTATTGTCATAGCAATGTACCATAGCTCTAGATAAGAGGCGTATCTACATAACATTTTTCTTATTTCTCCACAAAAACAAAGGTTGTGGGTACTCAATGAAGGACCTCAGCAAGGTGCTTCTAACCAGTACCACGAACTATTTTTCTTGGAGAAATAAGAAAATATCAATAGTTTTTCGTGAAAAAAAGATCGCCCTATCTGGAGCTATGATTTACATTAAGATAATTTTTCGCAAGAATTGAATTTTACTGGTTTTGTTTGTTGACAATTTTTATTTGCATTTTTTTTTGCTTTGTTTTATTTTCTTTTGTTCTTAACTTACCATATTTACCCCTGAGTTATTGGAGAAACATGCCTGATCAAATAGTGTAGACCAGGGCTCGGGAAAACCGGATTTCTTTAGGTCCCAGACCAAAATTCAGAAATTGGGACCGATAGGAAACAGCCCAAAGCCCAAAAAAATCGTTCCCATACTGGCCCAATACTTAGGACAAGGACATTTTCTCTGATTCTGTCAGATATTTAGGATATTCTCAAATTCTAAACTTACCTAGCTCAGATGTCAATCCGTTAATTACACATGACTAATCCAATAATCACCTCGAGTCAAGTTGTGTAAACAAATTACCTGAGATCTAGTAGTTCATCGCGTTATCTCGAATCTCACGAGATCACAGTGGTCGTGTGAAAGTAATTAGCTTCGGGCGTTATTACTGAAGTGGCAAAGGGCGAACATTACAACAGGTAAAATAAACGCTTGAGGAGAAATGGAATAAAGTTGTAATGGCTAGCTGCAGCACAACGCACAAAATGAAGTCTTTACCAAGGACAGGGAGGTATCAAATACGATCGGTCACCAGTTGACATAAAACAACACATTAGAAACACATAGTGAAAAGAAAATAATCTCAGGAAACCAAAGAAGTACAATAACATGGTACATTTCGTATTTTTATTTTTTTTTCTTTCCCATTTTACATGATAGGTAGTGCAAACAACAATTCTTGTCCCGGAGTCTTGTCTTGTCTTGTATATGGTCCCGGTAATTATACTCTCAGCCGTATCAGGTTGTCTCCCCTGTCCACCTGTCAATCAAGTATGATGTCTTCTATCATGTCCGCTTTGTCTACAAACACGTTCTAGTCTTGTATTTGCTTTTACATGCGTAGCTAAACGTCTTAAAATGTTTGAAACCAAGAACTCCACCAAACACAACAATGTACGACCATTGTACGGAAATAGGGATTAATTCATAGGACTTCGCTTATTGTCATTAGTTTTCGTGACCGGTATCAAATTTTTTTCCTATGGAAATTAGTTAGGTGATGACGTCATCGGCTTGACCGATTCATTTTTCAGTATTTCCCGAGCCCTGGTGTAGACCCTGATTAGATGTCACAGAATGGAGCCTCTTATCAGGGTCTACATTGTTTGCCACTAATCCATCAGTTTTTAGAAGTATTAATAGGTTGTAAAATGGACTTGTTTTAATGTTAGGTCAAGTATGGTAAGGCATTAAGATGTCCCAATATTTAGGGAAAATATTGTATTTACAGCAATTATTTTTGCAAGATATTTACCAGGTGTAATTTATTTCACTCTGAATTTGTACCGTTATACATGCATAAACATTCAGCCTCTGTAGGAAGGATACCCAAGGGTTTGATTCTTTTGTTGATTTTTTTTTTTTTTTTTTTTCACAGAAAATAAGGCTTAACATTTCATTCAATTAGAAGATGAATGATAAAGAAATGTCCAATATCAGGCCATATTTTCTGTGGAAATGTTTTAAAACACTGCTTGTTGCTATTTAACCCATGTTAGTCTGGAGATCCCAAAAAGGAGATTGGCAAACAGTGCAGACCCAGATCAGATGCTGACATGTTTCTGATCAGGTTCTCCACTGTTTGCAAATAGTATAGCCATTTTTCTCTAGGAATATCTAAATCACATAGTCTGACTTACCTAAAATTGAAATAGATCATTTTTGGTCGTAAAATCAATTTTACAGTGATACTTGAAAAAGTGCAGAAAAATAAAAGACAAATGGTTCCTGATAAGATAATTATCAATCACAAATCAATTTTTCTATTTAGAATAACACTGCAAACGAAAAAACATCTTTCAAAAGGATGTCAAAAACATGATAGACCCACAACATTCATAGAGATAAAAAAAAAAATGTTTGTGCAGAATTTATACCAAAAAAAAAAAGTGTGTAAAAATTCTGTTTATCACAAGCCCTAGGGTTAAATTAAATCTACAGTACATATAATCTTTCTCCTACCTCTTCATCATTTTTCTTCATTTGTGAAATCATTTAATATGGCCCATGGTGGGATGGCTAACTTTTTTCCCATACAGAGTGGGAAGATCCAAACAAGTATATGGTAAATGTCCTAAAATTTCCTAAAAAAATGTTGTGCAAACAGTGCTGATTCAGATAAGACTGCACTTGAAGGAGCAGTCTGATCAGGGTCTACACTGTTTGCCATTCCACGAGATATATTAAGAAACATCTATATAAAAAGTAAAATTTAAGCAAAAACAGCAGAGAATAAAATGTTAGAAATTTTAGAACATTTACTATACTCATAACAGTCTGGTGAGTATCTTCTGACACCATGAGCTTGGTGCATAGTTCCTGTAATTTGTAGGGAAATAAAGAATGTATCTTGATATGGGAAAAAAGCTTATTATGTGATATGTGAATAGCAAAGACTAAAATAAGCTTGTGCATTTGCACAGGCTTTTAAAGACCTTCATTGCCAACATGAAGATCAGGGTCCATTTGTTCAAAGCATCGTTAGCTTAACAAACTCGTTAGTGGTCAAAATGTTAACTGTCCTAGTAAGTACAATATCTAATTCACCGGTATTTTTGCTGAAAAAATGTAAGTAGCTTTTGCAAATGCAAAAGCCACTCACATTTTTTCAGCAAAAATATTAGTGCATATGCCATATTTAATGAACAAAGTTTCAATGATACATTAACTAATGACATCGTTAGTTTTGAAAACTGGGCCCTGATTGGTCCTGGTCAAACTGCATTGATACAGTGGACTGTCGGCATAGCTCTAGATAAGGGGTTTCTTTTCATCATAAAGTTGTGATTTTTGTCTTATTTTTGCATGAAAATAAGAGCTGCACCATTGGAATATCTTCAGGCATATGCAGACAGCAAATGCCTAGATCAGTCTGTGCATCCAGGCAATCTGATCAGGGCCTTCATTGTCTGCTAAAAGATCCATTGGATACTACAGAATGTATGAATTGAGAGCAAAGGCCCAGGTGACACTTTGCGCATACACAGGATGATCTGAATCTGTACATTTGCACATGTTTGAAAACACTTTTTCTATTGACATGGCCCACATGTTGTGGGTACTCATTAGAAATACCTTACAGAAAACATGAGGTACTTTTAATTAGTACCCACAAGGTGTTTATACCCCTTGCAAACTTCGTTTGTTGGGGGGCGGGGTGTATACTGTTTTCACTTCCGCCTGTCCGTCCATCCGTGTGTCCGTCTGTGACACTGGCTTTTCCTAATATTGAAAACGCAGTGATGGATATTCATCAGTTTCTGCAGACACATTGATATCAATAAGATGTACCTACATAAGAGAAAATAAGGGCTAGGGGCCAATTCTCTTGGAGTTATTGCCCTTTGTAAAATTTTTTCTTAATGCAGAAAAAAGGCAGAAAAAAGTTTGTGTGCACACTATCTCTTTAACCAGTGCTGGAATTTGACCAAACTAGCACAGATACATCATCCGGATGGGGGGAAGAAGTGATTAGATTTTGGTGACATTGACCTTATTTTCAAGGTCACTACATTATAAATACTCAAAAAGGAGCCTAAAGGATCCTTGTTCATGAAGTAAAAAGTTTGTGTGCACAATATCTCTTTAACCAATGGCTGTAATTTGACTGAACTAGCACAAATACATCATAAGGATGGGGCAAAGAAGTGATTAGAATTTGGTGACCTTGACCTTATTTTCAAGGTCACTTCACTATAAATACTCAAAAAAGTGAGCCTTGTTAATGCAGTAAAAAGTTTGTGTGTGCACTTTATCTCTTTAACCAATAGATGGAATTTGACCAAACTAGCACAGATACATCATCAGTATGGGGGAAAGAAGTGATTAGATTTCGGTGACCTTGGCCTTATTTTCAAGGCCATTACATTATAAATACTCAGAAAGGAGCCTAAAGGAGCCTTCTTAATGAAGTAAAAAGTTTGTGTGCACAATATCTCTTTAACCAATAGCTGGAAATAGACCGAACTAGCACAGATACATCATAAGAATGGGGCAAAGAAGTGATTATTTTTTATTATGCCCCGCCACTAAAAAAGTGGTGGGGTATTATGTTATACCCTCTGAAATTTTCAGTGTCCGTCCGTCCGCCTGTCCGTCCGTCCATCCGTCCGTCCGTCAGCGCCCCCCACCATTCTTCTGCCCGCAACTCCTACAGTTTTAGGCCAATCCTTTTCAAACTTTACAGGTGCTTTTAGGATGGTCTGAAGATATGCATATTGTTTTTTCAGAATCCTGAAATTATTTTTTATCACATTTTTTGCATTTTTAACTTAGACTTTTTTCGAGCCCTAATACTACAGAAATGTATATGGAGTACGTACCTTCTGCCCACAACTCCTCCTACAGTTTTAGGCCAATCCTTTTCAAACTTTACAGGCGCTTTTAGGATGGTCTGAAGATATGCATATTGTTTTTTCAGAATCCTGAAATTATTTTTTATCACATTTTTTGCATTTTTAACTTAGACTTTTTTCGAGCCCTAATACTACAGAAATGTATAGGGAGTATGTACCTTCTGCCCGCAACTCCTCCTACAGTTTTAGGCCAATTCTTTTTAAACTTTACAGGTGCTTTTAGGATGGTCTGAAGATATGCATATTGTTTTTTCAGAATCCTGAATTTATTTTTTATCCCTTTTTTGGCATTTTTAACTTAGACTTTTTTCGAGCCCTAATACTACAGAAATGTATAAGGAGTATGTACCTTCTGCCCGCAACTCCTCCTACAGTTTTAGGCCAATCCTTTTCAAACTTTACAGGCTCTTTTAGGATGGTCTGAAGATATGCATATTGTTTTTTTTTTAAGAATCCTGAAATTATTTTTTATTACATTTTTTGCATTTTTAACTTAGACTTTTTTCGAGCCCTAATACTACAGAAATATATAGGGAGTATGTACCTTGTACACGCAAGTCCTCCTACATTTTCAGGCC
The DNA here is from genome assembly GCA_964016985.1 of Anodontia alba. Classification (NCBI taxonomy): domain Eukaryota; kingdom Metazoa; phylum Mollusca; class Bivalvia; order Lucinida; family Lucinidae; genus Anodontia; species Anodontia alba. Next base: position 26,310,878 of record OZ024823.1, on the reverse strand, counting down.
GATCTATTTGAAACTTTACACACATTTTTAGGATGGTCTGAAGATATGCATATTGTTTTTTTTTTTTCAGAATCCTGAAATTATTTTTTATCACTTTTTATTGCATTTTTAACTTAAGACTTTTTTGTGTTTTTTTTTTGTGTTTTTTTTTTTGAGTTATGAAATAACTGTTTATTGCTTCTCTTCATGTTTAACTTAGATTGTTTTCAACCCTTATACTACAGAAGTGCATAGGGTATATGTCCCTGTGGCGGGGCATGGTGCATGGCATGCAGTTTTATTAGATTTTGGTGACCTTGACTTTATTTTCAAGGTCACGCCAGCACTTTGAAACTTAAATTTTGTTAGAAAAAGGTTTTATGCTTTATGCAGGGGGTATCAGATAAGCGCTGCTTATTGACAATTTTCATTTCATGTAGAAATAAGAAAAATATTTGTCTGAATATCCCTTATTTAAAGCCTTCAAAGTTGGCAAAGCCTTCAGTCGGCATTATCCTGGCTGGTTTTTAAATGCAGAGACTAGTCTGGGCTAACTGGAAGGTAGTGGTTTTCCCACTGCACACCTCAAAAATATTTAGAGCTGGGCTCTTCTGATTTTATCATACAATGATTTGATAAATACATGTACTTGTGTTTCCTTCAATTAAAATATCATTTTCATAATTATCTTCTTGTTATCTCGAGTTGAAATAACCTGTGGTGAATGAATGATAGTTGTTCCAAGAAAATAGGGCTTGACATTTTATGTAAATTGTCTTCTTAGGAGATGAGTAACATGAAATGGACTGCATCAAGGAAAAAAAAAAACAACAACATATCTATGGGCTTAAGCAGACTGTAGATTTGTTTGATACAGACCAAATGTAAATCAGCAGAATTGAATGTAAAACCCTGTTTTCTTGGGGGAGGGAAGGGGGGGGGGGGGGTGGAAATAGAAAAATGTCTTCTGCTGCAGCTTAATGGCTTTTGTCCTAAACTTTTGTACAAATTTCTTGACCAAATGGCATGTGCAAACACTGTAGACCTAGATCAGACTGCTCTTAAGGTCTATACTATGCTTTTCCTCCAAGTAATTTGTGAAATAAACAGGCAAAAGTAAGAGAAAAAAAAAGAAGCCTGGATGCAATCTTTAAAATTTTAGGACATTAACTGTTATTCATTTTGCCATGAAGCATCTGCATGGCTGAGCAGTAAGTTGTCCTGATTTCGAATGACAATTTATCCCAGGTTAAAATCTCGCTGGTGGCTAAGTACAACCTTGGCTGTACGGCATTTCATTGCATAGAGCCTTTCATTATCACCCCATCATCTAGCTATGACTTAACCCATTTATGCCTAGCCACTCATAAAAGGGACATTGGCAAACAGTTTAGACCCTGATCAGATGCCACAGAATGCGGCATCTGATCAGGGTCTACACTGTTTGCATTAAATACAGGAATTTCTATAAAACACAGTAATGATTCAAAAGTAACCAGACACACCTTATATAGGAAATGGATCTGTCCAAAGATGCAAAGTAAAAGAGTCCATTTGGCGCAAATGGGTTAAATAATGTTGAAAGATGTAAAACACCAAACCATCATCATCACTGCCACAGAACAAAATAATGCTACAGAGAAAGTGGAATTTGTAGATATTTGTAATTTTGCTGTTCTTCAAGCTGGTCTTTAAACTGTAGATTTTATGCTTGACCATTAGCACATAGATATATTCAGTCTTTTCATAGCAAATTATATTTTATATTAAAAGAAAGATTTCTTCGCTTTTATGAATTGTTGATCCGATATAAGACTTCCTGTAACATATATGAGAGCTCTAGATGAGGTGTTATTTTACAGTTTTTCACTTAGATGCTTCCCCTTGACATGAATCCCCTTTACTTGGTTATGGCTGCACACATCTTATCTAGAACTCTGATATATGGTTTTGTTTCAATATAAATATGCACCATTTCCATGTCAAATTGTCAAGGAGACCAACATCATCATTTTGAGAAGATGGTTAATTTTTGCATAACTTAGATTGCAGCCGATTTTTAATTTTGATGACCTCTGGATTGTTAACGTTCATGTGTACTGTCCCATGATTTCTGGCAAACAAATATGCACAATTACGGGTTAACTGCATAGTGAACTAAGCCTGCCCAGGAAAAAAGTGTGGTTAGATAAACTGACCTCGCTTGACATGACTCTTTTGGGTTGACTGGGCTGTAAAACCGCAACACAAACTAATATGCCGTAAAAAGGACATTGGGAAACTGTAGACCCAGCTCAGACACCACAGAATCTGACATCTAATCAGGATCTACACTGTTTCAGGTAAATGCAAGAATAAGATAATAAAGTGGACACCCCATAGATTGGAGATGGACCTGTGTGGAAAGTCTGTTTTGGCAATAATGGGTTTTAATCCTGAAAAGGACCATATGCCACAACTAAGATAGATCCAGATCAGCCTATGTCATTACTAGCAGAATGTATAGATCTTAAAGCAGAGCTCAAAATTGGCACATTTTTTTCACCCAAAAAGTATGGATTTTTTCTAATTTTCCCATGAAAACATAACTGCCAAAGGCACTTCTGATGAGTGGGTTATTTTCATGAACAAGTAAGAAAAATATCTTGATGCCCCTCTTTTGAATTCTGTTGAAGTTTCTCTGAGCAAACCATGTAAACCAATCAAATGTTCTGGGCCCAGTTGTTCAAAGCGTCGTTAGCTTAACGAGCTCGTTAAGGGTCATTTCGTTAACTGTTTTAGCGGATTCAATATACAATATTATCATATTTTTTGCTGAAAAAATGTGAGTAGCTTTTGCAGTGCAAAAGCTACTCACATTTTTTCAGCAAAAAATTTCAGCATATTTGCGTATCACTCAATGTAAATTTTAACGAATCGTTAACTAACGACGTCGTTAGCTTTGAACAACTGGGCCCTGGGTGTTAGCTGGGTGCATGCAGTATATAAAGGCCACTGTTCAAGGGACTGAATACATTTAGCAGCATTTCAGACTTTTGGTAAAAGGGTGACAACTCTATGACCTTGTTTCATATGCTCCAGGTCCTTTCTGAAAAGGGGTCTACTTTAAAAGGAAAGAATTAGAACCCATTTCAGAGGTAGGTGGAGTGGGGATAGGAGCCAGAAATTTGAATTACCTCCCCCTGAAAAGTATCAACTCTTAACCCTTATCATGCTGAATAAATTAAGATGCCATGTCCACTTCTAATTGTGAGCCAATCAGACTCCTTGATCCAGATTGTTGATTTTGTTTTTGTTGAGGTTTACGGCTCAGTCAACCCATTGGGGTCATGTCGAGCACAGTCAGTTTACCTAACCACACGTTTACTGGGCAGGCTTAGTCCTCTAAGCGGTTAACCACTATTGTGCACATTCTTTCACCAGAAACTGACAACTGCCTTTCTTGAGTCAGTGGAAGTGAGAGAGGGACGGTAGAAAATATTTCATGATCAGTCTCCACGAAAGAATGTTGTTGACTATTTGAGAGGGGGCCGGGGTTCGAACCTGCAACCTCTTGATCACCAGTCGGATGTGCATCCAACTGAGCAACTGAGGCCAGCTCCAGGTTGTTGATACAAATTCACATACTGAATGGCAAACAGTGTATATCCAGATCAGTTGTCTTCTTCAGAAGCCAACTGATCTGGATCTACACTGTTTGCAAAGGCAGGGTATATTCAGGTTCAGCAAGAAAAGGGATAAAAGATATTGAAGTTTGAAAGGATGTGATTTTGCTGTGTTTTTATGTGTGTTCAAGATAGTATCAAGGGGTTGAATTATGGTGCACTGTTCTTTGATAAGGCTGTATTATTTACTGGTATATATTTGAAATAAATGCTGCAGCCAGAAGTAATCATTTCTTCATATGATGATGCAGTCTTGCTCCTTAGTTGTTGGTGTTTGTACATACTTTACATATTCATCTTGTTAAGTTTATTAGGTGTTTGATTTAAGTTCTGTCTACAGTGATATTTTATTAAACAACTTATGTACATGTGTATCCAGTCTCGTGATACACCTGGGCATAGGAACTAGTTCACATTGATATTTACTATTACCCCACACATTTACAATTTATAAGGATATTGTCTACCCATAAAAACATGGGTGGGGTAATCATAACTCCAGGTAAGAGGGTATGTAGATAAGTTTTCCTTATTTCTCTGTTAAAATGTATGTTTTGGGTAGGTTAGAATTGCCTCACTAAACTGATTCAAATGAGTGCCCGGAATGTGTATTTTTTAACCCTTGTCCTGCTGAATAAATTAAGATGCCACGCCCACTTCTAATTTACAGCCAATCAGATTACTTGATCTGGATTGTTGCTATAAATTTATACACTTAATGTCAAACAGTGCAGATCCAGATCAGTTGGCTTCTTCAGAAGCCATCTGATCTGGATCTACACTGTTGGCAAAGACAGGGTTTATCGGGGTTCAGCAGGACAATTTTTAAGAACATTTTGATAAAAAGTGTCTTACTTGGAGGCTTGGGTAATGCTATGTATGTATCAATTTGGAATAAGTTCATTGGCAATCGAAATTGGTTCTTCTGATTATTTTACATTAAAAAATCAGTTTAAGTGGTGTGAGGACAGCTGTGGGAACTACAAATTTCATCCACAAATATGGAAGACTCAATCTGCCCTGAGTATCTTTACTAGAATATTACAGGGAACATAAAGCAATATATGTGGTGAAAAGTAGAGTCTAATAACTCCCAATAAGCGCCTCAACCAAAAACTAGTTAATATTTTTTTTTATTTCTTCATGAAAACATGCATATTGGGTACTCATTAGAAGCACTTCATTGAGGCACTTCTAATGAGTACCCACAATATAATTATGTTTTTGTGGAGAAATAAACATTTATACTTTTTTGGTTGAAAAAGTTTATCTGGAGCTTAAAGTCTGAACAAATATCTGGGCTAGTTTGTATCTTTGTTGGGCCTGTAGTGGAGAATGTTTATTGTTCCCACTGTGGTCTTCAAGATTTTGTTTAGCTGTCATTGGAATGCTCCTTGGGCATTTTTGACAGGGGTTTACATTTAAGCTGCATTTCATTATCATCTCAAATGCATTAGTAGAAAATCTGCCTTGTGCCATACACTACCGAGGAAGTCCCAGATTAATTTATGCTTCCAGTCTGGTAAGTACCTTCACTGGTTACTCTCCAGCGGCTGGCTCAGTCGGATGCACATCGGACTGGTGATCAGGAGGTTGCGGGTTTGATCTCTGCCAGGTCCAGCAACATTCTTTCGTGGAGATTTGTCATGAAATATTTTCTACAGTCATTCTCCCTTTCGCTGATTCAAGAAGGGTAGTTGTCTGTTTCTGGCGAAAGAATGTGCACATATACTGGTTAACTGCTTAGAGGACTAAGCCTGCCCAGGAAAAGTGTGGTTAGGTAAACTTAGCAGCTTGACATGACCCTAATGGGTTGACTGGGCCGTAAAACCCCAACTCAATCAATCACTGGTTACTCAGGCATACACCACAACCTCTTTATAACATTCTTTCGTGGAGATTGATCTTGAAATATTTTCTTCGGTCATTCTCTCCCTTTGATCATGAAATATTTTCTAAGGTCATTCTCTCCCTTCTGCTGATTCAAGAAGGGCACTTGTCAGTTTCTGGTGAAAGAATGTGCACAAATACTGGTTAACTGCTTAGAGGAATAAACCTGCCCAGGAAAAGTGTGGTTAGGTAAACTGAGCAGCTTGACATGACCCCAATGGGTTGACAGGGCCGTAAAACCCCAATCAATCACTGGTTACTTAGGCAATACACCACAACCTCTTTATAACAGTATTGTTGGGATCTAAGTCACAACCCATGTTAGCTCAACAACTGTTTTCTATCCAAACAAAAAAGTATAGATTCTTTAGAAAAATTACCATAAAATGGTTTATGGTCATTTTTCAATAGATTCTATACATTTTTTATACACTTTTGGGATCCACCTTTAACACTTGTCCTGCTGAATAAATTAAGATGATACACCCATTTCTAATTTTCAGCTTTTCAGATAACGATCCAGATTGTTGCTATAAATTCACATAATGGCAAATAGTGCAGATCCAGATCAGTTGGCTTAAGAAGCCAACTGATCTGGATCTACACTGTTTGCAAATGCGAGGTATATCCTGGTTCAGCAGGACAAGGGTTAAAGCATCTTATATCCAAAGTTATCAGAGTTTTCAGTGTATTTGGAATTTGCCAATTACTTCATTTATTAACCTTTGCCTTCTGTTAAACTAGACTGGTTCAAATGATTTTGCAACAAAACTGCAAAGGCCTAGATCAGACTGTGTAAATGTGCAGACTGATCTGGGCTTTTGTTGTCTCCATATTACAAATTTTCATATGGCAGAGGTCAGGTTTTTCTATGGTGCATCTCATATCAGATCATCGGTAGATCTTTTTCATTTTGCCTATTGTCTTGTCTATGTCAATTTAGTAATTTCAAACTTTGCCCTAAAAACATGTGCATACCTATAAAATCTAGCTTGTGTTATGATATGGTTCCTGACAATGTCGGAAAATGGGAAGGATCGGTCTTGGCCTACAGGGCTACAATTATGTGCCCACAAAATCATTCTAAAGTGAAGAACTAGTGGGCAAAAGTTTGATCTGGCCCTTCACTGTTTGCCTGAGATTTAGGTGAGAAAGATCCCCTATCTAGATATCTCTAGATAGGGGAATATTTAGATAAATATTTTTCTTATTTTTCCATGAAAGCATATATGGTGGGTACTCATTAGAAGCATCATTGGAGGTGCTTCAAATGAGTAGCCACAACATATGTTTACATGGAGAAATAAGAAAAATATATATAATGTTCAGAGAAAAAAAGTGTTATGTAGAGCACTGAGAAACCATATATTGTGGCAAGTTTTCTTGGCCCCAAGCTCCAACAAAGAGCCTGAAGCAAAGAAGGAGCTGTCTGCTTGGGGTCTGTGCTGCTTATTCCTTTTTAACTGGTCTTCTTTAACCCTTGTCATGCTGAATAAATTAAGATGCCACGCCCAGTTTTTATTGTCAGCCAATCAGATTACTTAATCCAGATTCACATTCTCAATGACAAACAGTGCAGGTCCAGATCAGTTGGCTTCTGCTAACTGATCTGCATCTACACTGTTCGCAAATGCAGCTTATATCTGGATTCAGCAGGACAAGGGTTAAATGAGGCAGACCCTTATCAGACAGTAGGTTACGTACATTAAGGTGATGTAGCAGGTGATTAGACTGCTAATTGAATAAACATTCAGCTGGATTTTTCAACTCCCTTTTTTGTTTCCAAGGGGAGCAAATTATTTCCTGATTTGAATAGTGTGGTCCTAAATTAAAGGCTAGTAGTCAAAGAATTTTTCATGGAAAAAAAAGAAAAAAAAAGAAGAAAATCCAGAAATATGAGCCATGCCATAAGAAAATGAGTACAAAATGAGTACAGTCGACTCGTGTCATCTCGAAGTCCAGCTGGAGATATCCATAACTGGGCATATCAGATTTGCAAAATTGAGGAAAAGGGTAAAATGAACAGCCAAATTTCACAAATAAATATGTAATTTGACTCCTGAAATTAGAGATATGTTAAAAATATTGTGGAAAAGAGGAGAAATTGCTCCTTGGGAGCAATTTTTCCTCTTTTCCACAATATTTTGTTACCTGTTGTTAGATTTCCATGTTAAAATGGGGACCAGATTTTCACTTCTTGATAAGCGGTTATTTGAGTCGAGATAACAAGAGTCGACTCTATTTGGGGTATATGGGAACAGTAAAGATCACAGCAGAGCTGTGCAATCTGATCTTGGTTTATGATATCCTGTTTTTTTATATGGCTGTTTTCTGCTGAGGAGGTCTTCCAAGGTATATACAGCTTCATGGCATGTCTCAGATAAAAAATGCTCAAGATGATGTATATTGTAAATAATTTGATACTGTACCACATGAGCCATGCAGAGCTGAAAGATTGTGAACAGTTTAGACCCAGCTCAGCCTGTTCATTCATGCCGCCCAAAATCATCATTAAGTCTATGTTACTTGAGGTATGAGGTTCTGATGTGTCATCAGCCTGTTGATGTGTCAACAAATAGCTGGACGAATGGCAAATAGGATAGACCCTGATCAGATGTCACATTCTGCAGAATGTGATCTGGGTCTACACCATTTGCTCAGGCCTGTCTATCTCAGTGCTTGGGGTTCTTCTGGTAAATACTTTTCTTATTTCTCCATGGAAATGTTTCTAGTACTTCTCAGAAGCGCCTCAGTGAGGCACATGTAAAGATTACTTGCATTAGTATTATGTGCTAAAATAAGAAAAATATCAATAGTTTTTGGTATAGAAACTCGTGGAACCATTGATGACTGTGTGATGGTGCATGCTGATCCAAGTCTGCGTATGATTTTAATATGCCATACTAAAGTGATTCACAGAGCTCATTTTAACCCAGTCACTACTGAAGCAGAATATTTTTTTTTTCAGAGAAAATAAGGCTTAATAATACATGTAGCAGATGATTAACATGAAATGTCAGACCCTATTTTCTCTCAAAAATTAAAGCAAATTGAAAATGCCTGCCACAGTTTTGAATGGCTCTTTGAGGTTTACATGTTTTTGTAAAGTCAAGATTTTTGTCTTAAATGTAGCAGTCTATCTTCACTTGTGTCGCTGCTTGTATAGAATTATAATTTCATCATCAAATAAATACTTGAACGCATATTTTGTTAGACTTATGTTTCATTGTTTTTTCCTTTCTAATGGTTCCCCAGTGAGTAGCTGTGCAAGTCTGTTGCTGCAGGAGGTTGAGGATTAGATCTTGGTAGGGCTTAGAAAAATTCCTGACATTTTGGTTCCAGAAAAAAGGGATAATAAACATACTATTGTAGTATGACTTCCACGGTTTTCTTTGAAGTATTAACCCATTTCAGACTGAATAAACCCATCTCCCACTCCCACCTCCTATTCTCCCCACACACACCCTTCCCCCACTATATATTGGAAGGGTCCAATTTAAAATTAAGGTATGTCAGGTTATGTGATTTAGATATTCCTAGAGAAAAATGGTTTAACTATTTGCAAACAGTGCAGACCTAGATCAAATGCTGCAATGCAGCATCTGATCTGGGTCTGCACTGTTTGCCAGTTACCCTTTTGGGAGTCTCCTGACTAAAATAGGTTAATGAAAGTAAATCCAATACAATTAAATAATACAGGAGGTGGAGCTACAAAACAGGTGTGCAATAACTTCCCAATATTGGAAGTTACTGAATCCATGTGTCATCATGCTACAAGTTTGTTACAATAAGTCTAAAATGTGCTGATGGAGTGGCGAACTCACTGATCAAACTTCTTCACCCTTCTCTTGCTAAACACGACATACCCGGTCTTAGCAAACAGTGCAGATCCAGATCAGTTGGCTTCTAAAAGAAGCAAACTGATCTGTATCTGCACTGTTTGTCATTATATATGTGAATTTCTATCAAAAACCCGCATCAAGTAATCTGATTGACTGCAAATTAGAAGTGGGCGTGGCTTCTATTCAGCAAGGGGACTTGATACAAATGGTAGATTTTTTCCCCCATTTCTGCCAAGGGAGACAATTTGATGTAACCAAGTTTACTTTACTGCACAATAAGTCTTCTGAAAAGGATCTACTCTATAAGGAAAGAATTAGCCCCCTTTCAGACAGGGACAAAGACAATTTTGACAGTTATCTCCCCTGAAAGTGTATCATTTCCAACTAAATTGCCATTTCTATGACAGACTGCTGTATGTTCGATGTGGAATCTATAATTTTTTATAAAGATGAATAAATTCTTCGACAGTTTGACTGGATGAGGCTGAACTGGCAAGACTTAGTAATTCTGTGACACTCACTTGTTCACACTGTTGTATTAATCTTTCAGTCCATCAGTAAATTTAAGAAATACCTTTGTATCTGCATATTTTTTCATCACTTTTGCTTCTGATATAAATATAAATACACATTCTTTCAGGGAGATTGATAATGAAATATTTTCTACTGTAATTCTCTCCCTTCTACTGATTCAAGAAGGGCAGCAACTGTTGTCAGCTTCTGGCGAAAGAATGTGCACAATACTGGTTAACCACATAGAGGACTAAGCCTGTCCAGTAAAAGTTTGATTAGGTAAACTGACCACGCTTGACATAACCCCAATGGGTTGACTGGGCCGTAAAGCCTCAACACAAACACAAAAATATAAATACACTAGAACATTTTTATAATACAATTATAGATATGAGAATGTTTAAAAGTGGACCCCAAAAGTGTTGTAGCCAAACAAAAATGTATAGATTATATAAAAAATGACCATAAATTTGTTGTCAATTTTTATATAATCTATACATTTTTGTTTGGATACTACACAATTGTTTAGCTAACAGTTTTTGCTTTGGATCCCAGCAATAGTGTTATAAAGAGCCATAGTGTTATGGTGTAATGTAAATATAAATATGAAAAAAAAGAAAAAAAAATTCAGGTAAGACCAATCCAAAAGCAAAGGGCATGTACACACAGTGTTGACTGGTGGTATTAAATTTTGCAGTGTTTTATATCAGAACAGGTATGTGACTTCAATCTTGAATTGAATTATCATATACATGTATACAAAATAAATACCGAGGGCTCCTGTAATATCAAACCCCAAGGGACTGGAATTTTCAGTTTGAGATAACAGGAGTTTGTTTGTGTTGAGGTTTTACGGCCCAGTCAACCCAATGGGGTCATGTCGATCATGATCAGTTTACCTAAACACACCTTTCCTGGGCAGGCTTAGTCCTCTAAGTGGTTAATCAGTACTTGTGCACATTCTTTCACCAGAAACTGACAACTGCCCATTTTGAATCAGCAGAAGGGAGAGAATGATGGTAGAAAATATTTCATGTTTTCTACGGTCATTCTCTCCCTTCGTGAAATGGAAAATGTAGAATGCATAAGGCAAAACTAAACCAACCTTAAACAAAAATTAGTTTGACTAAAGCAGTAGTTTGAGTTATCAGTGTTTGAGCTAGTGAGAGTCAACAGTATACTAACATCACCTGTCCCAAAAAAGTGATACCATAATTATGTTCTCATACTATTTCAAGGAACAACTGTCACTAGTCAATAAAACAAAAATCATTTATTTATGTTATCATATTAATTGTATAAACCAACAAGACAATCACAACTACAGAGCACCAGATAAGGTGATCATTTTGGTGACAATAAGATTCTGATTTAAACAGCTCTGTAAAGAGGGGGGGTATCAGGTTTATATTTTTTTTTATTACTCCACAAACACGTGGGTACTCATTAGAAGTGCCCCACTGAGGCACTTCTAATGAGTACCAACATGTTTTTGTGGAGAAGCAAGAAAAATATCAATCCTTTTGGGTTGAAAAAAGCACCTTACCTAGAGCTATGGTTGAAAAACAATCAAGCCACACCACTTGAAAAGGGGTGTTCAAGGCATCTGTGGACTGCCTGTCTGTCCTCCCAGTCTGATCAGTGCCTTTGCTTTCAGCTTAAACAATCACTGGATACTGTATATCAACTTATGGCAAAGGCCCTTATAAGATTTGCTATTTTCTCTGACTGATCTGGATCCTTTCTCTTTGCTTATGCTCCAAAGACACGTTTTCTTATGCATTTCATAGCTCTTGTTAAGAAGCTTTTTTCAACCCAAAAGTATTGATATTTTTCTCATTTCTCCATGAAAACATATGTTGTGGGTACTCATTAGAAGCGCCTCATGTTTACATGGAGAAATAAGAAAAATATTTACCTGATACTTTCCTTATCTAGATCTATGCATTTCATAAATTGTACTGGGGCCTTTCTAATGAGCAACCACATGTGTTTGATCAAAAGTAACACAATTCGTAAGATGAGAAAAATGTCATGTCATGTGATTGGTGATGACCCAGCTCAATCTGTGCAGTCTAATCAGGGACTTCTCTGAATGTATATTTTACACAATCCAAATGTACAGTACAGCTCAAGTGGTTTTTCAAAATACCATCCCACCCCCACCCCCTCCCCCCCCCCCCCCCACCCTCACCCCCCCGACACCCCAGGAGCCGGTGGGGTTGATTTTTTAGCCCACCACGGATCCTCCCAATACCCCACTCCAATTACCCCTGCGACAGATTTTTCGCCCGCCGCGTTTCCGCCGGGTTCCCTGCGCAAAACCACCCACTTACCTGTAGAACTCCGCGGTGGACAAAAGTTTATCCTGGCGAGCTAGCAATGAAAGAATAGTGACGTCAGAATGACAGCTCCGAATTTTCCGAGTTTGCATGGGGAGGAAATTAGAACCTTTATTTTGCTTATGCATCATTCGGCTGATTTGCCGCTGAGTAAATACAGAAATATTTCTACCTAGAGATTAAAAACAAAAAAAAAAATAAAACAAAAAAACAGAAAAAGAAAAAGAATTAACTAGAAATGTGTCAGTATGACACAGATGCCCCCGCCCAGGGCCATCCTCAGCCACACACAGGCATTTTGCAAAAAATGAAGTTGAAAAAAGGGCCATAACTCTCATAATAATTGGCAGATTTTACCCAAAATCAAACTTGACCATATTTTATGATTATATACCTGTGTATAAAATATGAATCCAATACACAATTTTTTTTTAAAAAATACCCAAAGAAAAACATCTTTTGAAGGTGAAAAGGGCTATAACTCCCATAATAATGGGTTGATTTTACCCTAATTAGAACTTGACCTCTATTTTATGATTATATGCCTGTGTGTTTAAATATGAATTCAATACACACTAATGTTTTCAAAGGAACAATTATTTCATCCCTCTTGGTAAGAATATAATTAAATTCTGAGATCACTGTAACGATCCTCGACCCGTTTCTATGCACTGGCCATACGCATTCGTTATTGTCCGCCAGCAATTGCAGTGTTTCGATGCTTTATTAATATTCAAAAGGATGCTATGAGCGAAAACTGACTCAAGCAGGACGTAACGAACATTGCAATTTATACATGCACCAAATTTGCAGTACGTTTTGTGTATGTAGATACCAACAATTATGTACGCTCATGGCAAATTTTCTACGTGAATCACATACTGTGGTACATGAATGGGAATGCTTACAATCAAAATTTGTTAATTGCTGTCACACATTGAGTTGAAAGAACTGATTTTGATCAGGTCGGCAGTTTGGTCCTGTTCAATCGAAACATGCTGAAAGTACAACTGGCTTTAGCCACGCCCCTTTGGAAACAGCTTTCACACTTCATTGCGGAAACACCGCGTCACCCCCGCGGCTGTTTCAGTTGCCTGTCATAATCGCTTCGAATGTTACCTGTTCGAAAGTAATTTTATCAGCCGATTTTTACTGCAGGAACGCAGCGGATCCACCGGCCCAGGTGAAACCACCATGGGATACTAAAATTTAATCCTTCCCACTCCAATCCTCTCCCCATCAGCTCAGGAGGGGGGTGGGGGGGGGGGGGGGGGGGAGGATTTTGAAAAAACACTTGAGGTGTACTGTAATTGCTAAACACCTCTTCCAAGCTGGGAATCAAACCTGATCTACTGGATTCAGTCTTACACACTACCACATTGTTATAAATTTGTTTGCAGTCAACCCAATGGGGTCATGTTGAGTGCAGTCAGTTTACCTAACCACACATTTACTGGGCAGGTTTAGTCCTCTAAGCGGTTAACCAGTATTGTGCATATTCTTTTGCCAGAAACAGACAACTGCCCTTCTTGAATCAGCAGAAGGGAGAGAATGACCGTAGAAAATATTTCACGATCAATTTCCACGAAAGAATGTTGCCGACCTCGGCAGGGGTTGAACCCGCGACCTCCTGGTCTCCAGTCGGACGGCGCATCCAACTGAGCCACCGAGGCCAGCACATTGTTATAAAAACTGGCTAGTACTGCAAAGCAGTACAAGTGTATTATGTACTTATACCTTATGACATTCTCCCTGTCCAAAATGAAATGTGTCCCTGTACATGTATTTCCAGGAGTCAGAGAATCGGGTGAAATAACTTGAGGAGTTCTATTGTACACATGGGTTATTTACAGTAAGTGCCAGATGTAAATTCTAATTACTTTTTCCCCAGCCAGGGATCAAACCCAGTCTTCTGAACTCAAAGTCCTACACTCTATCATGTCGCTATAAAAGCCAGCTTGAACCGCAAGGCAGTAAAAGTATATTACATTGTATATATCTTCACCTTGTGACACAATGACAATGAATGAGGGTAACAAGGACCCTTATGTTACAGCTATTTTCTGATGAACCTTCTTATCTGAGACTCTGCAAATATGATAAAGAACAACCATGCAAGACAAGACAATAGGGCTGGATCAAAGTAAAAGGGATCTCTGAATATCTACAAGCTGTGAAGCCTCGGACATGCCCACACATCTGTTGAGCTGATGAAGACCTACACCCTGTTTGATTATTCACAAAAACCTCTTTTGCCAAGTTGGTGCAGCCCAAAAGAAAATGGGATCCATAAACAAAATAAAAATCATAATAGAAGTCATACAAAGTGTTTGCACCTCTGAGTTATTAGTGTTCCTGATTTCAGATCATAATCTTCTTGGTTCGACTCCTGCTGGAGGTTCAATTCAGGGCCCAGTTGTTCAAAGCTTAGCAAAGTGGTTAGCTAATGTGATGTTAAAATTTCTGTCTTGAAATATGGTAAATACATTGATATTTCTTGCTGAAAAAATGTGAGAAGCTTTTCATATTTTTGCAGCAAAAATATCAATGTGTTTGAAAATACCTTAGCTATAACAGTTAACAAGTTTGTCAATAACAAACTTTGAACAACTGGGACCAGCTCATGAAAGTACAGCACCTCATTACATAGAGCCTTTCATTATCACCTTCCATTATCTCTGAAATACTGTTAAAAGAGAATTTAAACACAAGTCCATCCATCATTTAAAATTTACATGTACAGCTACTACTGATGAAGTAAAAATGGCAAAACAAAACACAGATAATTAAGTCTATCACTGGAATAAGCATCACTTTGGGCTTTGTATTGCTTGGTATTTCGGGTAAAAATTTCAACCGACAACATTTCAAAATATTTTTCTTATTTGCATGAATTGTCAAAGCCTATTTTTCTGGGAAAAATAAAATAAATATCATCAACCTGATATCTGGGGAATTAGCCCACAGTGGTAAAGGTTAATTCATATTGTTAGTGACTAATTAACAAAATTAACTCTAAATATTGTATTGTTAGTACAGTCAACTCTCAATATCTCGACTTTGCTTATCTTAAATAACCGCTTATCTTGAAGTGAAAATCTGGTCCCTATTTTAACATGGAAATCTAACAACAGGTAACAAAATATTGTGGAAAAGAGGTGAAACTGCTTCAAATTTCTCCCCTTTTCCAGAATATTTTCAATATATATATCTTTAGGAGTCAAATTATATATTCATTTGTGAAATGTTGTTGTTAGATCTATTTTTCCCTCAACTTTGTATTTCAGAGAGTCCCTTGAACTTCGAGATAACGAAAGTTGACTGTATTTGTTAAAACAGTTACAACTCTAAAAAGATGTGTACTTTTTTTTATTATAAATGCAGAACAATAATTGCTTGAGTTATTAATCTAAATATTGGGATACTTTAACTTAGCTTACTTATCCTAAAATTTGAACAAGTACTTTTTACTAACAGTCTACAGTTGGATGAGTGGCAACAGCATAGACCCTGATCAAATGCCACATTCTGCATATCTGATCTGGGTCTGCACTGTTTGCACAATCATGTCTGTCAGAAGACTTAGGCTAAGTACGTTACATGTAAATATCAGAGAAATGCTTTAGCATGTCTCTATTTACTATACTATCTTGAACCACTCCAAGGTTAATGCTTAGCACTCTGGGTAAAATTTTCAGCAAATGTTCTGAAATATTTTCATTTTTCCCAGAAAACAGGTTTTGACATTTTTTGTTCTGAAATGTCAAGTCTTGATTTCTAGTAAAAGTAAGAAAAATGTCATCAATTTGTCCTCTGCTGAATTAGCCCAGTGAGTGGTAAAGCTTAATTAATGCTTAGCACTCTGGTTAAAATTTACAGCAGATGAAATATTTTTCTTACTTTTCCCAGAAAACAGGTTTTGATGTTTCAAGCAAACTATCTCTGATGAAGACAATATGCATGAAATGTCAAATCTTGCTGACTGGAGAAAATTAAAAAAATATCACCAAATTGCCGTCTGCTAAATTAGCCCAGAGATGGGTAAAGTAAAAATTTAGCACTCTAGGTAAAATTTACAGCAGACATACTGAAATATTTTTTCCCAGAAAACAGGTGTAGACATTTCATGCAAATCTGCAGGAAATGTCAAATCTTGTTTACTGGGGAAAATAAGAAAAATATCAATTTGTCGTCTGCTAAGACTAACCAGGTAATTCAGACATCTGGCATCATTAGCTTAACATTCAGCCAACATGTTCATTTATTCCTATTTTTAAAAATAAAAAAAAATTATATATATAATATATACCAAAGCTCCAGATAAGAGGGGGTATCCATGTAATATTTTTCTTATTTCTCCACAAAAACTTATGTTGTGGGCACTCATTAGAAGTGCCTCAGCAAGGCACTTCTAATGAGTACCCACAAGATATGTTTATGTGGAGAAATAAGAAGAATAGCAGTACTTTTTAGTCAAAAAAGCACTTTATATGTTGCTATGATATACTGATTTATTTATTTCTTAATTGGGCCCAGTTGTTCAAAACGTCGTTAGCTTAACGAGCTCGTTAAGGCTCATTTCGTTAACTGTTTTAGCAGATTCAATACACAATATTCTGATATTTTTTGCTGAAAGCTACTCACATTTTTTCAGCAAAAAATTTCAGCATATTTGCGTATCACTCAATGTAAATTTTAACGAATCGTTAACTAACGATGTCGTTAGTTTTGAATAACTGGGCCCAGATGTGAGTAGCTTTTGCATATTTGTTCATAAAACAATATCAGTAAATACTCATATTTGTTCATTAAACAATATCAGTATATTTAAATTTTTTTACTTGAATATTTAATATTATAGTAGCCTTTAACAAGCCAAGCAAAAATTGTAGCAGATTACAGTCCTTTTTTTTTTCATGATTTTCAGAGAAAAATTAAGGCTTGACTTTTCAGCTTATTCACATGAAATGTCAAGCCTTATTTTTTCTAGATGATTCATATGAAATGTCAAACTTGTCTTATTTTCTCTGAAATGAGAAATAAAGAAATATTTGTAAAAGTTGGCTGCTGCAGTTGTGACTGGCACTTCAAGGGTTAATTAAAAGACTTCATTAATCTGACAATCAACTCCTGGGCCTCACTGTTTACCAGCAGATTACGCTAATCCAAAGATTCTGTGAGCAAACAGTACAGACCCAGATAAGGGCCCAGTTGTTCAAAACTAACGATGTCATTATTAAAGAATCATTAAAACTTTGATAATTAAATATGACATATATGCTAATATTTTTGCTGAAAAAATGTGAGTAGCTTTTGCTTTTGCGAAAGCTACTCACATTTTTTCAGCAAAAATACCTGTGAATTAGATACTGTATTTACTAGAACAGTTAACATTTTGAGCACTAACGAGCTTGTTAAGCTAACAATGCTTTGAATAACTGGGCCCAGACTGCCAAAGAGCATAAACAGTAAGCTCCTCTTCTGGCATGGCTGGGCTCCACTGCCACTGGACTAGACTTGAGTAACATAACAACCATCTGACACTGGATATTATGGCAAGCAATTCAACAGGCAATCATCAATTAAATTTCTTCTTTGTTGCTGTGTATCTCTCCATATACTGTAACAGAATAGAATAACAACATAACTGCAAGGTCAATTATCATTACATCATAGCTCTGGATAAGCCACTTTTTTCAACCAAAGAGTATTGTTATTTTTGTTATTTCTCGACAACTTATCTGAATCTATACTGTTTGCAAAGGCAGGGCATATGCGGGTTCAGCAGGACAAGGGTTAAACTAGTATAAGGCCCCAGTAATTTTCCTACTGACTGTTCAAAGGTGGTTCCTCTTTGTTGGGTCTTCTTGCATCTGTGGTTTTATATGTGACATTTGTTTTGTCAATATTTATTTGTTCCTCATCTCACCTTGTTTTGGTGCCTGGGAAGGGCTGAGCTTTGTGATTGTGGCATTTCCTTGGTATCTTCACTTATATCTATGAATATAAAATAATATAAAATATTCAAACTAACCAAAATTTTACTAACCTGATCATAACCATCAATATGTGTAAACATCTTCATATCAAAGACATTTCCTTCTACAGCAAACAAAGCGATTTTAGATTCCTTCATAATTTTTGGCGTGAGTGCTGTAATCTCTAAACAATTCTCCTCTAATCTCAACACCTTCAATCTTGGCCACTCAGCTATACATTCTGGTAATGTAGATATCTGAAAAAAAAAAAACAATATTTGAATGATAAATGGACAATATTATTAACCCATTTATGGTGAGTGGACTCTTCTACCTCACCTCTTTGGATAGGTCCATTTCCAACAGGAGGGGTGTTTGGTTAGCTTTTATTATTACCATGTTTTATGAAAATTCCTGTATGAAATGCAGCCTCTAATCTGGATCTTCACTGTTTGCCAATTCCCTTTTATGGGACGCTAGGCATGAATTGTTTAATAATGGATATGCATGACAGGCCAGATCAGGCTGTATATTCGCACGGTCTGATGAAAGCCTTCACTGTCAGCTGAAAGAATCAGTGGATACTGAAGAATATATCAACAGTGGACAAAAGCTCTGATTATACTGTGCCCATGTACAGAACAATCTGAATCTGTTACTTCACATGTGCTTGAAAACATCTTTTTAAGGAGACTTGATACACTTGGTAGATTTCCCACCAGTTCTGCCAAGGGAGACAATTACTGTGACTTCCTGTTTGCTTTACTGCACAACAAGCCCCTTCTAAAAAGGATGAAAAACAATTTATTCACAATTCAACTTTTGCCCTTTTTTCTTCATGTTCAATAACACTATATAATGGACACACATGATTATGACTGACTCACTTGATTCTGATTGACCCACCTGATTCTGACTGATTCACCTGATTCTTATTGATCCATCTGATTCTGATTGACTCGCCCGATTCCGATTGACTCACCTGATTCTGACTGATTAACCTGATTCTGACTGATTCATCTGATACATATTCTGATTGACCCACCTGATTCTGACTGAATCACCTGATTCTGATTGACCCACCTGATTCTGACTCACCTGATTCTAACTGACACCTGATTTTGATTACCCACCTGATTCTGATTGACCCAACTGATTCTGATTGACCCACTTGATTCTGCCTGGTCTGATTCTGATTCTCACCTGATTCTGATTACCCACCTGATTCTGATTGGGGACCCACCCATTTCAGACTGACTTACCTAACTGACCTACCTGATTCTAATTGACTCCCCTAATTCTGATTGACCAACCTGATTCTGACTCAACAAATTCTGACTCCTCTGACTGACCCACCTGATTCTGATGAACCCATCTGATTCTGACCCACCCGATTCTGACTGATCCACCTGATTCTGACTGACTCACCTGGTTCTGACTGACTCACCTGATTCTTATTAAACCACCTTATTCTGACTGACCCACCTGATTTTGAAGGACTCACTGACACACCTGATTCTGACTGACTCACCTTATTCTGACTCACCTGATTCTGACTGACCCACCTGATTCTGACTGACCCACCTGATTCTTATTGAACCACCTGATTCTGAATGTCTCACCTGATTCTGACTGACCCACCTGTTTCTAACTGACTCACCTGATTCTGACTGACTCATGTGATTCTGATTGACCCACCTGATTCTGACTGATCTGTTTTTGACTGACTCATCTTATTCTGACTGACCCACCTGACGATTCTTATTGACCCACCTGATTCTGTTTGTTTGTGTTGAGGTTTTACGGCCCAGTCAACCCAATGGGGTCATGTCGAGCGCGGTCAGTTTACCTAACCACACGTTTACTGGGCAGGCTTAGTCCTCTAAGCGGTTAACCAGTATTGTGCACATTCTTTCGCCAGAAACTGACAACTGCCCTTCTTGAATCAGCGGAAGGGAGAGAATGGCCGTAGAAAATATTTCATGATCAATCTCCACGAAAGAATGTTACCGACCTCGGCGGGGGTTGAACCCTTGACCTCCTGGTCTCCAGTCGGACGGCGCATCCAACTGAGCCACCGAGGCCGGCCCCACCTGATTCTGACTTACCCACCTAATTATTCCGATTGACCCACCTGAATCTGACTGACTCACCTAATTCTGATTGGCCCAGCTGAATCTGACTGACTCACCTGATTCTGATTGAGGTTGAGTTCGATGACCTGACATGTTCTTGTAGCTGCAGGTATTTGTGTTATTTTATTCCTGGAGAGATCTACAGCATCTAAACTTTTCAAATCACTCAATACATCAGGAAATGCTCTAAATCCATTTCCTGTTAAATTTAATGTTCTGAGGTGGGAAAGGTTCTTAACAGATGCTGGTAATGATGTTAACACATTGTTCTCTAATGAAAGAGTCTCTAACTTTTTTAGATTTCCAAATTCTTCTGGCAAAGCACCTGCAAAAGAATAAAATAATGAATATTTACAACCTAAAATTCTGTAATACTACATAATCCATCAAATAGGGAAAAAAAAAACAAAAAAAAAAACAAGAGGCCCACGGGCCACAACTCGCTCACCTGAGTGAAACCGCCACTGCAGATATGCAGATGGCATGCAACATTTGCCAATACTCTTATGACAAGGCAATGGCTTAAACAGTTTTTGAAATATCTTGCTTACAAGGTTAAAATGCTGAAATTTTCAAAACGTCACAAGTAAAACAAGTCACCCCCAATGTCTCCTACCAACTTTTGAGTCAACTGGCATTTCAGTGCAGTAGAAGAAGCAAAAAATAGATTTTCAAGATGGCTGCCATCTTGGATTTCCAATCGGAATGATTATAGCTATTTTTTTATCTACAAGTCACCCTGATGCTTCCTAGTAAGTTTCAAGTCAATTGACTTTAAGGTTTAGGAGAAGAAGCGAAAAACAGATTTTCAAGATGGCTGTCATGGAGGCCATCTTGGATTTCCAACTGGCACGATTTTAGCTATTTTTGATGTACAAGTCATCCCGATGCTTCCTAGCAAGTTTGGAGTCAATTGGCCTTTTGGTTCAGGAGAAGAAGCGAAAAATAGCTTTTCAAGATGGCTGCCATGGCGGCCATCTTGGATGTCTAATCAGCACAATTTTAGCTATTTTTGATTTATAAGTCACCCCAATGCTTCCTAACCAGTTTGGAGTCAATTGGCTTTTGGGTTTAGGAGTAGAAGCGAAAAATAGATTTTCAAGATGGCTGCCATGGCGGCCATCTTGGAATTTGGACCGACACGATTTTAGCTATATTTGATCTACAAGTCACCCTGATGCTTCCTAGCAAGTTTGGAGTCAACTAGCCTTTCGGTTCAGGAGAAGAAGCGAAAAAGATTTTCAAGATGGCGGCCATGGCGGCCATATTGGATTTCCGATCGGAACGATTTTAGCTATTTTTTTATCTACATGTCACCCTGATGCTTCCTACCAAGTATCGAGTCAATTGGCCCTGGGGTGTAGGAAGAGTAGGCTTTTAAAGCAATTGTTCACGCCGCATGACACACGCCGCATGACCCATGATGGACGACGGACATTGACTGACCACAATAGCTCAGCATGAGCACTTCATGCTCAGGTGATCTAAAAATCTGAGCAAATTTGGCTCAGTGGCTTCACAGAAGTCGTCAAATTCTCAACAATTTTCCCATATAAATGTTATGGGGCTCATACAAATGCATAGGGAAGCAAACTTGACCTTGCCTTAAAAAGGTCAAATGTCAAATTACGATAATCTTTTTAGCAATTTTGGTAGATCTCCTGTCCCTGATGATTTGTGCACAGATTTAGCCCCAAGGCATCCTCAGTTCTGAAGAAGAAGATTTTTAAAGGGTCTTACCATATATGGGCATGATGGCCATCTTGGTCGATGGACCGCAACCATTTTAGCAATCTTTCGTTCCCCTGACTCAAGAAGGCACAATATGAAATTTGAGCAAATTTGGCTCAGTGGCTTCAGAGAAGAAGAAATTTAAAATTCTCAACAATTTTCCCATTCAAAATGTATGGGGCTCATACAAATGCATAGGGAAGCAAACTTGACCCCGCCGTAAAAAGGTCAAATGTCAACGTACGACAATTCTTTTAGCAATTTTGGTAGACCTCTCGTTCCCGATGATTTGTGCAAAGATTCAGCCCCAAGGCATTCTCGGTTCTGGAGAAGAAAATTTTTAAAGGTTTTTACCATATATGGGCATGGCGGCCATCTTGGTCAACGGAACGTGACAATTTTAGCAATCTTTTGTTTCCCCACACTAAGGTGGCACCATATGAAATTTGAACAAAATTAGCTCAGAGGCTTCAGAGGAGAAGTCCTTTGAAACTCTTAACAATTTTCCCATTCAAATGTATAGAGCTCATACAAATGCATAGGGAAGCGAACTTGACCTTGCCATAAAAAGGTCAAACGTCAATGTACGACAATTCTTTTAGCAACTTTGGTTGACATATTGTCCCCGATGATTCGTGCAAAGATTCAGCCCCAAGGCTTCCTCGGTTATGGAGAAGAAGATTTTTAAAGGTTTTTACCATATATGGGCATGGCGGCCATCTTGGTCAACGGACTGCGACAATTTTAGCAATCTTTTGTTTCCCACCACTAAGGTGGCACCATATGAAATTTGAACAAAATTAGCTCAGAGGCTTCAGAGGAGAAGTCATTTGAAACTCTTAACAATTTTCCCATTCAAATGTATAGAGCTCATACAAATGCATAGGGAAGCGAACTTGACCTTGCCGTAAAAAGGTCAAACGTCAACGTACTACAATTCTTTTAGCAACTTTGGTTGACCTCTCGTCCCCGATGATTCGTGCAAAGATTCAGCCCCAAGGCATCCTCGGTTATGGAGAAGAAGATTTTTAAAGGTTTTTACCATATATGGGCATGGCGGCCATCTTGGTCAACGGACCACGACAATTTTAGCAATCTTTTGTTTCCCCACCCTAAGGTGGCTCCATATGAAATTTGAACAAAATTAGCTCAGAGGCTTCAGAGGAGAAGTCCTTTGAAACTCTTAACAATTTTCCCATTCAAATGTATAGAGCTCATACAAATGCATAGGGAAGCGAACTTGACCTTGCCGTAAAAAGGTCAAACGTCAACGTACGACAATTCTTTTAGCAACTTTGATTGACCTCTCGTCCCCGATGATTCGTGCAAAGATTCAGCCCCAAGGCATCCTCGGTTATGGAGAAGAAGATTTTTAAAGGTTTTTACCATATATGGGCGTGGCGGCCATCTTGGCCGACGGACCGCGACCATTTTAGCAATCTTTCGTTCCCCCACCCTAAGGAGGCTCCATATGAAATTTGAGCAAAATTGGCTCAGCGGCTTCAGAGGAGAAGTTGTTTGAAAATGTTAATGGACGGACGGACGGACGCACGGACGGACGGACGCACGGACGACTGACGAAAAGTGATCACAGTAGCTCATCCTGAGCAGAGCTCAGGTGAGCTAAAAACTAGAATTTGTTTTCTACACGAAAACAGATCTCTCCCCCTTTTAGAGTACTGCTTTGTACAGTGAGCCAGGGTTATTAATACAATGTACACAAGAAATCACTATTTACAATGCTGAAAGGGCCATAACTATTTACAACATTCAAAGGGCCTAACAGGTTTTTAGGTTTCAGAGTGGACACAAGTACATGTTCATGATCGTTACTTATAATTCACAAATTCTTCTTCAAAGTTTCTATTCAAAATGCCAACTGAAAATCAAGCTATAAAATAAAGAATAGCTTTCTTATAAGCTTTCTTATAATGAAATAAAATTATGGGTTGGTAATGATCATACTATTAAAACATTTAAGGAATATTAACATTTCAAATACAAACAGTTATATTTGTAATTTAGCTCAAGGTTTATAGCATGGTGTCCAGACAAGTGTTTTTCTCACTTCTTCAGCATGTCCAAGAAAAAGATATAAGCATAAAATGTAATTAGATCTGCCTCATCAATGCTAAGGTAATTGTAATGCATACCTACCTGTTCTCAGAGCAAAAATAGCAAAATAGAGTTTCTAAAAAATATAGTTTCTAAAAATTGTAAGTGAAGATACCCTGGAAATGCCATAATCACAAAGGGAAGCCCATCCAAGGCACCAAAAAGAGCAAATAAGGACAAAACAAACTCCACATATGAAACCCAGACACACAAAAAAAGAACTACAAGAGAGGAACCGCCTTGGAATGGTCAGTAGGAAAACTACTAGGGGGCTTCAACCAATTTTCCTTGTGTGAAATCTCACCCTTAACCCTTGTCCTGCTGAATAAATTAAGATGCCATGCCCACTTCTAATTTTCAGCCAATCAGATTACTTGATCCGGATTGTTGCTATAAATTCACATACTTAATGGCAAACAGTGCAGATCCAGATCAGTTGGCTTCTTCAGAAGCCAACTGATCTGGATATACACTGTTTGCAAAGGCAGGACCTATCCGGGTTTAGCAGGACAAGGGTTAATTCTGATGCAACTCTAAACAAGACAAATATTTAGACTTTATGTCTAAGTACCGGAGCAAATTTTGTTCATGTTAATATAGAGATATGGGACAAGGGTATACTAAAGTTTAATATTTTCAATGTAATACATGTAGGTAAAAAAGAACAGCAATGTGATTCTTTAAAGTTTGCTTTTATTAAGCTTTATGAAATTCCTTGACTGAAATGAAAATAAAATAGACATTAATCTGTCTATAACCCAGTTTGTTATAAGATTTTTTATATTTGCCCGGATCGTCACACAATGACGATCCTGGCAAATATAAAAAGTTCTTAGTGAGCTAATCGAATAGTCTACCATATATAAAAATCCAAAGCTATATTAAGAGACCGACGCAATTCCCGCGCCAGTCAATTACAAATACATGTTAGGTCTGCATAGTGGTCCTCCTCCTCATCTGTAAAACATCACAGTGAAACACATACAATCAAAAACACTACGATGAAACAGAGCAAAGGGCTCAATGGCGATCTGAAGCAGGACCACAAGAAAACTGCAAACAAGACCACGATGAGCAAGACCACAGACATTGACAGTCAGGAGCCGACCACCTGAAACAGATTGAAGATGGAACCACCACTGAGTCTGAGAATGACCTACCATTATGCAAACAGCCCTTTAAAAACAAAACAAAAAAAAAAAAAAAAAAAAAAATGAAATGAGGTTGAGGAATATTGCAGAAAGCCACATGCAGCCCTGCAAAACCAATAAAGAGCTAATCCAGCTTAGGAATCTATGCCGTGTGTCAAGAGTTTTCTTATACCACAAACAAGTAAGAGCTTAGCACTACTGCCAAGAAGGGTGAAGAAGAGCATCTCTTTGCTTTTTCTTTCTATCATACATAATGCCAGAGTTAGGCAACTAGCTTATGTATACACAATTTTCCCTCTTATACTCTGGTACCTCTTTATAAGACAGTTTGTTATAGGATGGTTTTGGATATAAGACAATTTAAAGTTGGACACAAAAAGTGTTGTATCCTAACAAAATGTACAGATTATATAAAAAAATGACCATATATATCCGAACAAAATGTATAGATTATATAGAAAAATGACCATATATGGTCATTTTTCTACATAATCTATACATTTTGTCTGGTTACAACACAGCTGTTCAATTAACACAGCTTTTAAGAGGAAAACTGGTTTAAGCCCCTCAGTAATTTCTCTACAGACCTGATTTCCTTAAAATACTCGTTAATTAGTCACTAACAATTTGAACAAAACTATTTTACTACCCACTGATGTGTCTAAAAACTACTGGACGAGTGGAGAACAGTGCAGATTGATCAGACGCTGCATTCAGTGGCATCTGATCTGAGTCTACACTGTCTGTTCGAGGTTATCTGTCCAAATACAAAGGGTAAATACAGTGCCTAACCAGATTACAAAGACATACAGACTGGTCAGAGTCTTTGATATGACAGATGTTTTATATTATACTCCATGACCCCTTTTTAACACTACTGTTGGGGTCCATAGCATAAACCGTGTTAGTTAAATAACCATGTTATATCCAAACAAAAATGTATAGATTATATTGAAAAAATGACCATTTATGGTCATTTTTCAATATAATCTATACATTTTTGGGATCCATCTTTGAACCGTGTTATATCCAAAACCGTGTTATAACAAACTGTGTTATAAAGAGTTTGTAGTGTATATATTATACAATTACCTAGTCTGTTGCTGTTCATGGAAAGAGTTTTTAGCTGAGAAAATCCTCCTATGTATGATGGAATGCTTGGTATTTTGTTCTCTGAAAGATCGAGGGTTCTTAGATTCTTATGAAGTTTCTTTATATCTTCTGGGAACTGAAATGGAAAAAAAAAGTATAAATACTGAAAATTATATAATTAAATTTTAATATGTAATTAAAAAGTAAAGGTGTCTCAGTATGTTTTAGTTAAGGTTTAACATCACCATCAACAATCTTTTAGTCATGCTGGATGTGATGGTGAGTACTCATGCCCTTTTATAGTGCCACCTTACTGTAGTATCATGTCCCAAACACACTGACATGATACTACCAACAGACACAATATACTAACACTGGTGTTACCAATCCTAGCTCTTTTTCCTAACACTGAGCACCAAGCAAAAGAGCAGCCAGTACCAATTTTAGAATGTCTTAGATATGACCCGGCTGGGTATCAGACCCACAACCTCCCAATCCGAACACAGAATGCTCTACCAACTTGGACTGGTCAAAGGTGTGTCACTGCATTGCAGCCACAGGGTCAGTGAGAGTTAAAGCCTGAAGTGTCCTGCAGCATATGAAAGTCAGGGCACACCAATCTTCTTCTTTAGCTGCTTTTAACCGCAACCTGAACAGTACACATTCACTGCTTGATGAACAGAGTTTTTCAGTTGATGAAAAGAGCCATGCTCAAATCCCCAACTTTCAGCATCATACTCAAATCAACTGCTTGGCTACAGTGCCTTTCTAATTTCCTAACTATCAAACCTAAAACTTTTGGTGAATTTATTCTTTGCATGCTGGGTAATTTTGCATGCTTTTTTGTCATCTCTGGATTTTTTTTTAATTAACTTTTTCAAAAAAATCTTTCAGGAATACCATCAGAGTGTCAAACAGTTTGGTTCCAGATCAGGCCCAACATTCTGTCGGGCCTGATCTGGGTACAAACTGTTTGCAAAGGTTATCGGCAGACTACAAAAGTTGCCTCTTGTGGTGAAATAGTTAATGTAACTGAGCAAACTGATTCTCTGCCAAGTTAAGCAGTGGTCACCCATGTTACGTCACCCATCCAGGTACTAACCAAGCAATCCATTGCTTAACTTTGTAGAAAAGCCAGACCACCATAGAGTGTCGCCATAAGAGTTAGCTCAAACAGCAAGGCTGCATTTGCAATCTTACATATTTTACTCCCTGTCACTTTTCTCCCCTTCATCTTTTGATCTCACTCTCAAAGTCAGCTGAGAATACATGTACTAAGGAAGCAAACTCCAGAGTGAGAAGCCTATGCATAAAAGGTCAGGGAGTTACCCACCTTTTATCATACTGTTGCAGCACCAAATGTAGCCAAGCAGACTGGATCTCAGTAAGTATAGCAGTGGTCACCCATGTAGGGGTCATTCAGATACTAATCAAGCAATCCATTGCTTAACTTCATAGAAAAGCCAGACCACCATACTGCATTGCCAAAAAAGCTAGCTTGTACAGCAAGGCTGTATTAGTGACGTATATACTTTTCTGTTACATTAAGTTTTAGGTTTTACTTGACAAATCTGAAGGACCTTTTTAGCACTAGATACTAGTTTTGTCCCAGTGATCAATTATACTTGATCATCAGTCACTTCAACTATGAAATTCTGACCAGTTCTCAACACTACTGGATACAATATTCTACAAATGTATATGTGTATTCCAATCTATTAACAGGGCGTAAAAACCTCCAAAAACCTAGCACTAGTGGCTGCAATAAAAGCCTGTCCATGGTGTATACACTTGAGTTAGATAGATCAGGGTTCTCACTAGGGTTTTAAAAGTCTGGGACTCCCCTTTTAAAAAAAATAGAAGTACCAGCAAAAGAGTAGGAGTCCCATTCCCCCAAAATAGGAGTCCCATTTTTTTTTCATAATGCTCCTTTAATAGTGAGCCTGTCCCAAGTATCTTCATTTCTATAAATGCCTGATGGAGAATTATTTGCCTTATTTTCACACAATTTTTTGTTTGATTTTTTCAACTGATTCTGGTCTATGTTTCATTCTGAGCAATGCATATAACCAACTGGTAGTCATTATCACACATCTTAATGTTCTTAATTCAATGGAGCTGGCCCAGAAAATTAGGGTGATGTCATGTCTCCCTCATGGGAAAATAGAGAGACACCTTTGCAGATCAGGGAGACATGACCATCTGAATCTATTTTACTTGCATGGTAAAGAATGCCACACTTATGATATTCAATAAAGTAATGACTTTAGCTTTTTATATATCATTTACTGCAAGTAAAGCAGATATTTTTATTTTATGGTTTCTTTAGCAAAAGATTCAAGGACATTTCTCAAGAAATATGAACTAATCCTCCAGGTGGCCTCTTTCATTGCTTCTAGTTAAATTCAATATCCCACCACACCCCAAAAAAGTTTGTTGCTGTCTGTATTTTTGTGTTGAGGTTTTACGGCCCAGTCAACCCAATGGGGTCATGTCGAGCGCGGTCAGTTTACCTAACCACATATTTACTGGGCAGGCTTAGTCCTCTAAGCGGTTAACCAGTATTGTGCACATTCTTTTGCCAGAAACTGACAACTGCCCTTCTTGAATCAGCGGAAGGGAGAGAATGACCGTAGAAAATATTTCAGGATCAATCTCCACGAAAGAATGTTGCCGACCTCGGCGGGGGTTGAACCTGCGACCTCCTGGTCTCCAGTCGGACGGCGCATCCAACTGAGCCACCGAGGCCGGCTGCTGTCTGTATTAAATGATCTTCAGTGTCATGCATGTTAAATGAAACATATTTTAATCAAAACCAATTAAAGCTCTGTTATATGCTATCGCAAACTTATATATGAAATATATCTGCACAGTTTCTCGCAAAATGCCATTTCAATGATTACATTTGCACCATGCTGTGATCAACACACACTATGAAAAGATGTGTGGGACTTGTTTACTTGCTGAAATTTCAATCTACTGCTTTGATTTGTGGTAAAAAGTCTTGGTAATTAAGTTCTATTTTTGATATGTGTCTGTTTCATATGCATTTCTGACAAGAATATATGCTCTACAATCAAACATGGTAATAGTTCATTTTCCTCCCCAAACCGTTTAAACGGTTTCCCGCTACCCTGTCATATGAAATAACCCTTGCAAGCATGTGCTGCCATTACGAGCATCATGTGCTTTCTTCATGAGGGAGCAATGCAAAATTTAATTTATATCAGAAACACGAACAGTCCAGAAATGTGTACCATTGTCCGGGGTGCATCTGAGCAGTACCATAAGACTCTACACAGGATTTTACAGGATAGATTTGTTTGGTCCACTTAGAAACAGTTTTTAGTGGCCAGCAGGAGTAACTGTTATGATGTGCAGACTGATATCTCACGAATGGATAAGGTACTATTTTGCTTGTGGCCGCTTGTGGTCTTTCATTCAAAAGAAAACAGTACCGGTAAGCGTGCATCTCTGATGTCAGTGATGCAAAAAATTTGGCATCCAAAGTTTTTAGACGGAAAGAAAAAGATCAATTAACAACAAAAACTTTCAGCCTCAAGGGATGAAAATTCATGACACTTGCCTGTGCATTTTCGCTGAACAAGTCAGTCAGTGAGGCAATAACAATGAGAGGAGGAGATGCATAACGATGTTTGTTGCATGCTTTAATTGTTCATCCAGGTAATGACTGCCAAAGAGTGAACTGCCAACACCTGTTTAACTACTGCTAGCTTAGCAAGTAAATAACGATACTGTTGTAGGTGTGAAAAACATGCAGTGGGTTATTACTGTTCATCAGATCATAATTAGCAGTAGTTCCACAGGAAAAAAAAAACATGCATCCGACGGACTCGGCTTTGGGAATCTCTAGGAGTCAGGACCCTGATTTAGTGAGTGATTTTGTTTATAGACACTTCAATCATTTGATCATATGGTGTCTGCAGTTAATATAATTGAATAAACATGTTTAATATATTGTTTAAAAGTGAAAATTATAATTTGATACAATCTGAGTTTATTTACAATTTATTAAAAATATTGATTTCTTTTAAAAAAAAAAAACAACTCTGTTTTGATGACACTTGATTAAAAAGTTCTGTTAAAGTTTTCACGTCATAAAATCAAATTGTTTAATTGTAAAACTTTGTTGGCAGGATACACATAGATACAGAGACAGAACAAAAGCCAGCATTGGTTACTTCAACTTTTTACATGGACACAGACAGGGCCAACAACCTACGTCATCAACATGGTTATATGCACATAGCTGTGACTATAACATTTGTTTGGATTTATGGCAAAATCACAAAGGTTGCATTATGCAATGAAAATTTAATATGTGGGCCAAACGTGTCCATTTTGGTCCTGTATTTTACCAGAAATGCAAACCTAATACAAATTCTAGTTACTCTGGATACTTTGACCAATTATGCTTCCATTAGTAGTATTACTGAATATCAGCATGGATTGTCGAAGTGTCAGAATATCCTTTGGGTTTCCAAAGCCCAATTTTTCGAAAGACAGACAGTCCATATGACAAAGAATTTTGTGCTCTTAGTGAATATTCTGAATTTCATAAAACCCTAATTAGTTTAGCAAGTTTCTGTGGAACTAGTTACTGATGACAATACATATCTTCATCATCGATATGACACAGGTTGTAAGGGGTGAGATATTGGTTACTAGAAAGACCAAAAAACATCCAATGACTGAAAAACGCGGAAAAATGCTGAAAAACGCCGTAAAGCACCAAAAACATCTGCAGCCAAAATACATATTAAATGGGTTCTTGGGAAGGGTGGGTATGGTGAGGGGGTAGGGTTATATTGTTGCTGAGGGTATAGAAAGGTAGGTAGAGGATAGCATGGTCCTTTTGAAGTTAGAGATCACCTGCTGAAAACCACCTAACTACATCGAAAAACATGATTTTCTGCAGAATGGTCTTGAGTATTGGGTTGTGGTTTCAGTGTAGGATTGTTACCTTCAATAGAACTTTATCTTGTTATAGTGATTGTGTTGTCGAAAACCATCTAAATGTGTTGGAAAACACCAAAACTCTTGATGAAAAACACATCATATCGTCTGAAGACTACTTGCCAAAAATCGCCTAAGTATGCCGAAAAACAGTAAAAATCTTGAAGAAAAAAGATATCATTTCTTTAGGTAAAAAGGGTACGGTGGGGTAGAAAAAGGAACAAAATTTATGCAAAGGCAAAAAAGACTGGCAGTAGTAAACTCAGATCTCAGTTTCAGGAACTGAGACAGCAAATCAAAGCTGATATCAAGAAGCAGCATGATTTGTATGTTAACAAATTGGTTGGTGACATTAAGGTTAACCTCAAAGACTTCTATTGGTATACCAACAGTCAAAGGAAAGACAATCAGGGTATCCCTCCTCTCAAAAGGAGAAATAGTAGTGGTTTGGCTGAATCTGAAACTGAGCAGTTCAATGGTCAGTTTACAGATGTATTCTCCAAAACTGCGGAAAACGAGGTCCCTCTACTTGAGAAATCAGCTCCGCCTATGAGCGACATTCACATTTCAAATGAAGGTGTTATAAAAATGATGAAAGGTTTAAATCCCTCGAAGGCTTTGGGACCTGATGAACTTCACCCTAGAGTCCTTAAAGAACTTACAGCAGAACTTGGTCCTGTATTTGCTCAGTTGTTCCAACAATCTCTTGATATGGGTGAAATTCCCAAGGAATGGTCTTTGGCTAACATCTGTCCAGAAGGGGGGCAGAGCTTTACCAAGTAACTACATGTATCGTCCAGTGTCCTTGACATGTGTTCCTTGCAAAATGCTGGAACACATAGTATGTACAAATATTATGGCTCATCTTGATGAACACAAGCTTCTGTCAAACAGGCAACATGCTTTCAGGAAGAATCGTAGCTCTGAAACTCAGTTGATCACAGTAATAAATGATTGGGCAAAAATTTTGGATGCAGGTCAAGTAGATACATTTACAATGTATATTGGACTTTGAGAAGGCCTTTGACACTCCTCCTCATGAATTTCTGAAATGCAAACTCCATGGATATGGCATAGGTGGAAAAACTTTAGTATGGAGTGATTCATTTCTGTGCAATAGGCAACAAAGGGTTGTAGTAAATGGAGCAAAATCTCAATGGGCACCTTTTTTATCTGGTGTGCCACAGGGCACTGTTCTCGGTCCACTGTTGTTTTCCTTGTATATAAATGACATCATGGTTGGAATAGAATCTGAGATTCGTTTGTTCGCTGATGACTGTGTCTGCTATCATCAGATTGATAGCACTGAAGACACATCGAAACTCCAAAAGGATATTGATCAACTGGGCAAATGGGCCAGGAAATGGGGTATGCGATTTCAGCCCGTGAAATGCAACATTATGCAGCTTACTAGGAAGTGGATCAAAAAGATTAATGCAGTTTACTCCTTAGAAGGAACAGTCCTCGAAAATGTGGATAATATTAAATACCTTGGTGTGACAATTTCTAAGGATTTGAAATGGAACACTCATGTAAGCAATGTTTGCACAAAAGCAAACAGAACTCTTGATTTCTTAAGACGTAATCTATCATCATGCCCCCAAGATATTAAGGAGGCCGCATACAAGGGGTTGGTGTGACCAATCCTGGAGTATGCTAGCCCTGTTTGGGACCCACATGGAATAGTTGTCCAGGAAGAATTAGAAAAGGTTCAGAATCGTGCAGCTAGGTTTGTGACTGGAAATTTACAACTTTGAAACTGGAAGTATGACAAGCATTATTGAAAAGTTAGGGTGGGAGTCTCTTCACAAGAGACGCAAAGGTAGTAAACTCATATAGCTATTCAAAGGTCTGAAAGGTAGAGCGAGTATATCTTGTGACAACCTTCAACCCCCAAATAGGCGCAGTAGGAATCAGCATCCAATGGCATTTCAAGTGCCATATGCTAGAACAGACATTTGTAAGTACAGTTTCTTTCCAGACACCATTAGGGATTAGAATGCACTCCCTGCAGCTATAATCTCCTCTGCTTAAAGTTCTGAGGACCCTGTCACTAGATTCACATCATTTGTAAGATCTAGAGACTAGTCTTTGCAATCGTTGGCCCTGGTGAATGAATGTCTATTGATGTGTCACCAGTAAAATATTCTGATTCTGATGGGTTTGGGATTTTCAGAGACCATCCTACAGAATACGATGTTTTCTGATGTAGTTAGGTGCTTTTCTGCAGATGATCTCTAACTTCAAAAGACTGAGGCTCATGTTATCTCCTACCTTCCATCCTATACCCCTAGCGACTATATAATTCTACCCCTCCCCTCCCCATCCCCCTCACCACATCCTTCCATAAACCCATTTGGTATATATTTCTGCTATATTTTTTATGCTTTCCTGCGTTTTTCTGTGTTTTCAGTCATTAAGACTTTTTTTCGGTCTTTCTAGTGACCCTATAGATATATACATTGGTTGCTTCAACATTTTACACACAGATAGATAGACAACACTACTTACTTACAGCTTGGACCCAATATCCACTGGACTAGTAACTATGGTACAGGTATTGTATTTATTGGAAATGTGTTGTCGTGGCTGAGTTTTCATAATTTTGTATGATGAAGTTAAAATGCTCATATTTCATTTATTTTTCCAAATATCTGAGATTTGTTTTCAAAAAGCAATAGTTCAATATATTACCTTTAAGACTGTAGCATTATATTTCAGAAAAATTAAACAATTTTTGTAAACATCAACAAGAAACCTAGGTACCCATTTTAGCTATTTTTAGCAGAAATTCATCAGAAATTCACCCAAAATGATGGTATAACTTTAATGTTATTAACTGTCACATTTTTCAATCAAACCTATTAAAAACAATTTATTACAACTTCAGTTATTATTACCCAAAATCATTTTTAATGACCACAGTGCTGTAAAATAGCGCTAAAATAAAGCCAAGACAACATATTTTGGCAGTTCCGTTAGTGACCAGTCTGGGTATTGTCAGAGCTTAAAGACAGATTCAATTATAACCTCTGCTGAAGGTGCAGAGGATGGTGTGGCTAGGCAGTAAACAAACAAACTCTCTATTGAGAGCTAGAGACTAATTTCACAAATCATAGGTCCTGGTGAATGAATGTCAATAGACTTATCACCAGTAAAAGTTCTGATTCTGACCCCCACCCACTAAATTTTCTAATGGATAAATCATACTTCTTTCAGACCCAGTTTGCATAGCTGACAGGCTCCGGTCTTTTCTGCTGTTTCTATATGTTGTTTTATATTAGAGTTACCCATATTAGGGCAAGTCTGTCAATAATTACAATGATATGCTTTGATCTCAGAAATTCACTAATTTGACAATTATAACCGGAAGTCATAGATTGGTCGGTGTAAGAGTAAACAATACTATCATAATTTTATCCGAATGAAGTTGACGTCGAAGTTGACAAAAAGAATGGCAGTAAACTTGAAATTATCAAAACCCAAGCAACACATATTGCTGACTGGGATGCCAGGTCCAGTTGTAATCTAAGCTCATGTAGCTGACAAACATTTAAAACCAAGCATTTGCGTTGTTTTGTGATAGATGCTGGCAGAAGCTGAGGCACAAGTATTGACTTAAAAAAAAAAAAAAAAAAAGCATAGGAATACCTTTTTGTAGACTAAGAATCTTCTTAAGCCCTAAAGGCTTATAATTCCCCTCGACGTCATATGAATTGATGTCATCGATTCCGGTTATTGTGAGTCTCAAGTGGGTTGAATTAGTAGATTTCAGATGTATCAAATCTCCTGTTGATCCATAATTTGTCTAACTTTGTCTAGAATTCTCGTTCTGGGTCGTTTCGGCCCAGAGTCATTTCGGTCCTGAGTCGTTTCGGCCCTGGGTTGTTTTGGTCTGGGTCGTTTCAACCTGGGTCGTTTCGGCCAATTTTGGTGGGTCGTTTCGGCCTGATTTTTTTAAGTCCCGTAGGTTACGGATAATAGGTATAACAATCATTTGGTTGTTTGATGAAGAGTCTGTGGGTATCATAGCTCGTGCTTGATGGGGTATATCCTTTTAATGTTAAGCCTGTTTTGTCTCGGATATCCTATGTTATTAATCAAGCATTAAAATTATCTTTCAAGAGAAAATAACGCTTAACATTTCAAGTGAATCGGATGTCTAACGATTCACATGAAATGTCAAGCTTTAAAAGCATACTCAATCAGCAAAGTCACTGATAATCCTGCTCATCGGCAAATGCGATCAGAAAATCCGATTGTTCACATTTATCAAAAGCAGACAGAGCGGATGCACAGACTGATCACATTTTGTGGTAAGGCTCTATAACTCCAGATAAGACAAAAAGTGCTCTTATTTCTCAATGAAAATATAAATTATTGGTATCTCGTAGAGAAGCTTCTAATGATTAAACACATTATATATGTTCATGGAGAAATAAGAAAATATCTTTCTTATCTGGAGCTTTGCCTGGCGCCAAATTTCGCAATGGTTCTGTTTGATTTTGTTCAATAAGACGACATTCATGTGAATAGACTCCTATACTTATAAAGATACTGACTCATAAGAAAAGGGATCTTCGTGGCATATGTGAACACAAGATAAGCGGAGAAAGAATGTCCTGATCAGACTGCGTGGATGTGCAGGCTAATGCCCCGCATCAAAGGAAATACCACAAAATAAGAGTATAGAAATATTTTTTTTCTCATACCACCAAGGAAACATAGGTTGTGGGAAAGAATGTCCTGATCAGACTGCGCGGCTGCACAGGCTAATGCCCCACATCAAAGGAAAATACCGCAAAATAAGAGTATAGAGATATTTTTTTTCCTCGTACCACCAAGGAAACATAGGTTGTGGGTACTCATTAGACTCTGCGTTGCGCTTCTAATGAGTACCAAGCAAATGTTTTCTTGGAGA
Organism: Anodontia alba; assembly: GCA_964016985.1. Classification (NCBI taxonomy): domain Eukaryota; kingdom Metazoa; phylum Mollusca; class Bivalvia; order Lucinida; family Lucinidae; genus Anodontia; species Anodontia alba. The sequence continues at coordinate 26,274,547 of OZ024823.1, read as the reverse complement.
GATAGGAAAATATCATTGCTTTTTGATTGAAAAAGTCCTGTAGAAAAAAATAAAGAAATGACCAGTCTTTCAATTATGTTTAATTTTATTTTCATCTTTTATAAATGTGCATAACAGAATTAACAATAGCACCCAGGGCCCATTTATTCAAAACAAAGCTGTTAGCTAATATGATCTTAAAATTCTACCTATATATATAGCAAATACATTGATTTTTTTTTTTTTTTTGCTACTCAAATGTTTGCAAAAAAAGACACCTCAGCCACAATAGTTAATGAGTGTCATTAAAAAGCTGGTAAAAGTATCTATCTATCTGTCTATCTATCTATCTATCTATCTATCTATCTATCTATCTATCTATCTGTCTGTCTGTCTGTCTGTCTGTCTGTCTGTCTGTCTGTCTGTCTATCTATCTATCTATCTATCTATCTATCTATCTATCTATCTATCTATCTATCTATCTATCTATCTATCTATCTATCTATCTATCTATCTATCTATCTATCTATCTATCTATCTATCTATCTATCTATCTATCTATCTATCTATCTATCTATCTATCTATCTATCTATCTATCTATCTATCTATCTATCTATCTATCTATCTATCTATCTATCTATCTATCTATCTATCTATCTATCTATCTATCTATCTATCTATCTATCTATCTATCTATCTATCTATCTATCTATCTATCTATCTATCTATCTATCTATCTATCTATCTATCTATCTATCTATCTATCTATCTATCTATCTATCTATCTATCTATCTATCTATCTATCTATCTATCTATCTATCTATCTATCTATCTATCTATCTATCTATCTATCTATCTATCTATCTATCTATCTATCTATCTATCTATCTATCTATCTATCTATCTATCTATCTATCTATCTATCTATCTATCTATCTATCTATCTATCTATCTATCTATCTATCTATCTATCTATCTATCTATCTATCTATCTATCTATCTATCTATCTATCTATCTATCTATCTATCTATCTATCTATCTATCTATCTATCTATCTATCTATCTATCTATCTATCTATCTATCTATCTATCTATCTATCTATCTATCTATCTATCTATCTATCTATCTATCTATCTATCTATCTATCTATCTATCTATCTATCTATCTATCTATCTATCTATCTATCTATCTATCTATCTATCTATCTATCTATCTATCTATCTATCTATCTATCTATCTATCTATCTATCTATCTATCTATCTATCTATCTATCTATCTATCTATCTATCTATCTATCTATCTATCTATCTATCTATCTATCTATCTATCTATCTATCTATCTATCTATCTATCTATCTATCTATCTATCTATCTATCTATCTATCTATCTATCTATCTATCTATCTATCTATCTATCTATCTATCTATCTATCTATCTATCTATCTATCTATCTATCTATCTATCTATCTATCTATCTATCTATCTATCTATCTATCTATCTATCTATCTATCTATCTATCTATCTATCTATCTATCTATCTATCTATCTATCTATCTATCTATCTATCTATCTATCTATCTATCTATCTATCTATCTATCTATCTATCTATCTATCTATCTATCTATCTATCTATCTATCTATCTATCTATCTATCTATCTATCTATCTATCTATCTATCTATCTATCTATCTATCTATCTATCTATCTATCTATAAATACTTGAAAATAACTACTTGAATAATTAATGTCAGATCTTTTCCTTCTGTATTCTAGTGTAGGCAGATTTAACTCAATAAGTCTTTCATTGTATAATAATCCTTTTAGCTCTGGTACTATCCTCGTAGCGCGCTGCTGAGCATTTTCCAATATCTGCCTATACTTTTTTGTTGTTGGGTAGAATATCAAATTCCCGTAATCAAGATGGGACCTAATCAGCATTTTATACAATGTCAAAATCAAAGACTTGTCCATGTACGTGAATTTCCGTTTAATTAGTCTGATGATACAATTTACTTTGTTTACTGTGTTGTCTATATGTTCTTCAAATTTAAGGCTTGTGTTAAATAATATTCCCAGATCACATTCGGAATCCTCTGTGGCTAGTGTGTGTACATTGTTCTGACTATCCACCATGTAATATTCATATTCAAACTGAATGTTACCATAGGAAACAATCTTACATTTCTTAATATTGAAATCAAGTAACCAGTCTTTGCTCCATTGACTTAGTCACAATATATTTTCTTGTAATTCTCTCTGATCGGCCTCAGTTTTTATGATTTTATACAGTTTGCTGTCATCGGCTGACAACTGACATACACTTCCTACTACACCTTGGAGATCATTAATATACATGATGAATAGAACTGGGCCTAGAATGGACCCTTGGAGAATTCCTGACAAAACATCAGTCCGTGCTGAGGATTTCCCATTGATTATTACTCTCTGTTGCCTCTTATGCAAAAAGTTTGTCAACCTCTGAAGTAGTGGCCCTTTAATTCTGTACCCTTCAACTTTCTTGATCAGCCTCTAATGAGGCACACTATCAAAAGTTTTACGGAAGTCTGTATAAACTGTGTCAACTTGTAAGTTATTATCCAAAGCTTCTGTCCAATCATTTAACAAGTTGTTAAAAGTTGCAGGATTGTACTTCTGTTCTTCCTAAAGTCAAACTGACTGTCTGATAACAATTTATATTTTGTCAAATGACTTACTATTGCCTCTCTGATATTTTTTCCAGCAGTTTACATGTAACTGATGTTAATGACACCGGCCTGTAGTTCCCTGGGTCTTGTTTATTGCCTTTCTTAAAAATATATGTAATATTTGCTTGTTTCCAGTCTTCTGGTACATCCCCACTCGATACTGATTTTCAAAAAATTTCAGTCAAAGGGAGATAAATCTCCTCAGCACACTCTTTCAAGAAGAAGGGATGGCAATTGTCAGGTCCACATGATTTTGACATGTTTAATGTTTGTAATTGTTTCAACACTTTTTCAGGTTTAATTTCAATCTGACTAATACTATCCTTATCGGGCAACTTTTGTTCAAAATCTGGAATCTCTCTTCTACTGAGAATACCGATGCAAAGAAGTCATTTAATATTTCTGCCTTTTTGTAATCATCAGACTTTGGCATGGTCTTGAAGATAGTAGATATCATATCAGCATTAGGGAAACATTTTACATTTATATTTCTCTGAAAGTGTTTTACTCATGGAATATGCATGAAGTTGATATTATCCTCATGTTTGTTGGCTCGTAGTAATGGGGACATACTTATGGTAAAATCCCAACTAAAATCCCCTGCTCAGCCCTCACCCCCCACACCTCACCCCCCACACCTCACCCCCCACTCCCCGGAGGTTGACTGTATTAATGAAGAACAACAAATGACCTGAACCATTTGAATAAACTTTCTTCAGCGTATCCCATGGAGGTTCCTTTGTACACACATACATACACACACACATACGTACATATATGGAATATTCTTCCACAACCATAGTGTTAACACCACTGGAATCACCAGTAAGTTTCTTCAACCAAAGTACTAAAATGAAACAGTCTTACTTCATTTCAGACCAGTCTTTTTGTTCTTATCTAGGTGTTGGGAAGACGACACTTGTTCGTAAAGTATGCGAGAAACTGGAAGATAAGAATTGGGAATGTCAGGGTTTCTACACAGAGGAACTGAGAGTGGATGGAGACCGAGTTGGCTTTGATGTGGTTACCATGGATGGTCACAGAGGACCTCTAGCAAGAGTGATTGATAGGTGAAATATATGTTGCAATCCAAAATTTAAGGGGAACAGATACATTTCAGGGGAGGCAACACTGTCCAAATTATTTTACCTCCCTTCTTAAAACGGATCTACTATAAAAGGAAAGAATCTGATTCCTTTGGGATCAAAGTCCTTTTATAGTAAACACCTTTTCAGAAAGGATTTGGAGTGCAGGAAAGCAAACAGGAACTTGCAAAAATTGTCTCCCTTGTAAAATATGATGGATACTGTATTACTAACACAATGACTGGAGCCATTTTTTTGCATGTCTAGACTTTCAGTATCTTTTCTGCATATATATACATTTGTGATTATCTAAGATAGAATATTTTGAAGAAAAAATCAACATCATTGAAAAAGAATGTCAGGTATTTGAGGTATGCTGATTCAAGAAGGGCAGTAAATTCGGTTACTGGCAAAAGGATGCATGGAAAGTTCTGCTTTACTGCTTAGAGAACAAAGCCTGCCCAAGAAAAGTGCAAGTAGGTTAACTGACCAACTCGACATGACCTTCATTGGACTGAGGTGTAAAACTCCAAACCAAAATTAAAAAAAAAATAACTTGATCAGCATTTAAAGAACATAAATTGCTACTAAAGAACCTTTAAATAAAGGATACAACTGTACATGATCAAAGAAAGCAGGAGATAAATGTATGAGTTTTATAGAAATTCATGTGGTACCATCATGGCTTCTAAACACAAGTTCAGTTCAAACCAGTGCACACATTGATACATGGATTCTCATATGAACTGCATTCAATTAATGTATTTCTAAAAGCTGCTACCTTAATCTTTGAAGCGTCTGCATGGCTGAGGGGTTAGCATTCCTGACTTCAATTCATAAGGTTCAAGGTTCAAACACAGACAGAGGCAGAATTCAGCTTATGACTGTATGTCACGCTCCATTGCACAGAGTCTTTCATTATCATAGTATGACTTAAATAATGTTGAAAGCATACATGCCATACCTCACACTGTGAGACAAAATATCACAGTATACTGGCCTTTCTGAACCCCATTTCCCATAAGATTTTCAAATCTCACAGAATTTTCATACCATTTAATAAAATACTTTTCGAAGAACTAGAAATAAATCACACATCAGCATGGCTATCCCAAGCTTAATTCATTAACATAATGGCTTTTAACTTACTTATGTAAGCTTGAAAGTGATTTTCATAAAAATCTCACAGAATTTCATCAAATCTCCCCTAAAAATTGGCAAAATCTCACAGATTTCTGTCAACAGCTAATGGCATGTATGTGAAAGAGACTTAAAACACTAGGTCATTATCATCTTGACTTTTAACCCTTAAAGCACCAAGTAAAATTTGTAGCAGATGACATTCTAAAAGAAAAAAAAAAATTCTTAGACCTTGAAATTTCATGTTAATCCTCTGCTTGGCAGACAATTCACATGAAATGTCAAGACTTCTTTTATAATAAAAAAAAATATAAAAAAATGTATATTTAAAAGTGTCGTCTGCTGCAGTTGTGATTGGTGCTTTAAGGGTTAACAGTCTCTGGACAAAACTATAAGATAACACATTAGTAATATGTTTCTCATTGTTTGTTTCTTTTTTACCAGAAAATAGGACAATCTGAACTATAACACACTTAAAATATCTGCACATACATATTTATAAAAAACAGATTAATATATTTAAACAGACTTTAAATATATAAATATTTCAGGGATAACCCGGGTCGTGGACGAGGATACACTGTTGGACGTTATAATGTGCAGTTGCAGTCATTTGAACAGCTTGCACTTCCTTCCTTAAAAGTTAAGGTTAAGTATCTTTGTCTCTACCCTCAAAGTGCCAACCACAACAGCTGGAGACAACATTTGTAATTTTTTTAATTTTATTATTTTTCATAGAAAGTTAGTCTTGACATTTCATTTGATTCACATGAAATGTCAACACTTATTTTCTATGAAAAATAAAAAAAATATGTGATCTGCTAAAAATTTTGCTTGGTGCTTTAAGGCTTAGTAGTGCCTGCATTGGTCATCACGTAAACATACCTATATAATTTTGACCCCCTTAAACCCCATTTTTTATATAGTAAAACTGGGGTTTACAGGGGTATACATTGTTTTTCTTATTTCTGTTCAAAAACACAGATTGTGGGTACTCGTTAGAACCGCCTCGCCGAGGCGGTTCTAACGAGTACCCACAATCTATGTTTTGAGCAGAAATATGAAAGCTATTGGAGATCTTTATCTGAAAATTTTCAGTTTTTTGGAAGTAACATTTTTTAATATATTTGAATAGGCGTGTTTTCGTAATGGAATATTTTGAAAAATGAATATTGCACTATAATTTTTTTTCTGTACACATTTGTTAGCCCTTAAAATGGCACTCAAAACTGTTGCAGAGGACATTCTGAAATATGTATTCTTTTTTTATTTTTCAGATAAAATAAAGCTTGATATTTCATATAAATTGTCTACCTAGGAGGCAATTCAAATGAAAAATCAAACATTAATTTCTCTGAAAAGTAAAAAAGAAAGCATATTTCAGAATGTCATCTGCTGTGGTTGTTGGTGGCCTGTTAAGTCATGGTTATGTGTAAATGTATTATTGATGCCATAGGTTTAATTTTTATCAGTTGTTGGAATATAAACAAACAAATAAAAATGTCCTGGAAGTTGTTTGTTTGTTGTTTTTTTTTTTTTTTTTTTTTTTTTTTTTTTTGATAGAGCATTAGTTCTTCCCTATCCCATATTCTAACAGGCACCTTTGTTTGCAATACCATATTTAGCCTAAAAAATTAGACACTAACTCCATACCATCCTAAGAGCTTGAGCAAGTCCGTTTTACTACCTGTTGATGTGTCTAACAATGCTGGGTGAATTGCAAACAGTGTAAACCCTGATCAGATGCCACAGAATGTGGCAACTGGTTTGGGTCTACACTTTTTGCTCTGGCCTGTCTGCCCAAATATTTAAGGTGAATATGGTAGCATAATAAAAATTATATAGAGTGTCGAAGTAATGCAGTTGCTACAGATGTACCTAAGATGATGAACCATTCCCATTAGGCGTTCAGAAAATAATGCAAATTATGTCCCCCCCCCCCCCCCCCCACCATGTGGGGCACATATTGCTTTTAGTGTGGATCCCGTCGTCGATGGCAGCGGCGGCGGCGTGGCCACTTGTCTGCACTCTGTCTCCTTATTGAATGGACAGATTTTGGCCAAACTTACACAAATATATCATTGGGAGGGGAAAAATGCTGATTAGATTTTGGTGACCTTGACCCCATTTTCAAGGTCACAGGAGGGCTTAGATTGTTGGAAAATGGGGCGTAGCCTCTTGTCCACACTCCATCTCCTTATTGATTGGACAGATTTTAGCCAAACTTACACAAATATATTACTGGGAGGGGGAAAATGCTGGTTAGATTTTGGTGACCTTGATCCCATTTTCAAGGTCACAGGAGGGCTTAGATTGCTGGAAAATGGCTTGTCCGCATCCTATCTCTTGAAGGAATGAATAGATTTTAACCAAACTTGCACATCTATATTGCTGGGACATGTAAAAGAACTGATTAGATTTTGGTGACCTTGACCCCATTTTCAAGGTCATAGGAGGTCTTAGATTGTTGGGAAATGGCTTGTCCGCACCCTATCTCTTGTAGGAATGAATAGATTTTGACCAAACTTGCACATCTACAATGCTAGGACATGTAAAAGAACTGATTAGAATTTGGTGACCTTGACCCAGGAAGGCTTAGATGTGTTGGAAAATGGTTTGTATGCACCCTATCTCCTGAATGAATAAATGGATTTGACCAAACTTGTACAACTATATTGTTGAGACATGGAAAAGAACTGATTAGATTTGGTGACCTTGACCCCATTTTCAAGGTCACAGTAAGGCTTAAATTGTTGGAAAATTGCTTGTCTGCACCCTGTCTTCTAAATGAATGAATGGATTTTGACCAAACTTCTACATCTTAATTGTTGACACATGGAAAAGAACTGATTAGATTTAGACAGCCTTGACCGCATTTTCAAGGTCACACTAAGGCTTAGATTGGTGGAAAATGGCTTGTCTGCACCTTGTCTCCTGAAGGAATGAGTAGATTTCGACCAAACTTGCACAGCTATATTTTTTGGGACATGCATCGGAACTGATTATATTTTGGTGACCTTCACCCCATTTTCAAGATCAGACTAGGGCTTAGATTGTTGGTAAATGGCTTGTCTGCACCCTATCTCCTAAAGGAATGGATTGATTTTGACCTAACTTGTACATCTATATTGTTGTGACTTGGAAAAGAACTGATTAGATTTTGGCTTGACCCCTTTTTCAAGGTCACACTAGGGCTTAGATTGTTGGAAATGGCTTGTCTGCACTGTATCTCTTGAAGGAATGGATGGATTTTAACTAAACTCTCACAGCCAAATTTTTGTGGCATGGAAAATAACTAATTTTATTTTGGTGATCTTGACCCCATTTTCAAGGTTGCAGGAGGGTTCAGATTTTTGGATGATGGCTTGTCTGCAGGCTATCTGCTGAATGAATGGATGGATTTTGACCAAACTTGCACAGCTATATTGTTGAGACAGAGACGAGAACTGATTAGATTTTTTGTGACCTTGATCCCATTTTCTATGATTTTAGAAACTGGCTTGTCAGCACCCTATCTCATTGAGGAATGGATGAATTTTGACCAAACTTACTTATAGGTATATTGTGATCTTGAGTTTATTATAGATACAATCTATTTTAACAATATGTCTGTTCAAACTGGTGGAAGGACATACGTTTTCCTCCGAAAACACTGTTCTAGTTATCCTAGAATTTTCTTGAATACAAATGGTTCCTCTTAAACTTGGTTGTAAAAAGGCACCTAAACATAAGAACATTTCTATGTGCAAACACACAAAGTGAACAGCCAATTCATTAGTGAGTCTAGCCAGGCTTTTATTGATATGTTCCTTACCCTCTGCAAGAAAATAAGACTTTCCACTTAAAGTGCCAAATCAATCTGCAGCAGACATCCTATTTTTTTTTATTATTTTTCAGAGAAAATAAAGTTTCAGTTGTCTTGATTCACATGACATTACAAAAACACGCCTATTCAAATATACTGAAAAATTTACCACCAAAAAATGAAAATTTTCAGATAAAAAAATTCTATATTTTACATATTTCTGATCAAAACATAGATTGTGGGTACTCGTTAGAACTGCCTCGGCGAGGCGGTTCTAACGAGTACCCACAATCTATGTTTTTGAGCAGAAATAAGAAAAATAATGTATACCCCTGTAGTTTTACTATATAAAACTGGGGTTGAAGGGGGTCAAAATTGCATAGGCATGTTTTCGTGATGAAATGACACTTTAATTTCTATGAAAAGTAAAAAAAATAGAATTATTTAGAATGTCGTCTGCTGCAGTTGTGATTGGCTCTTTATCTTTGAATTTTTCAACTCAACTGGTTAATTTGATGTAATAAAGTTTACAAGATCTGTCTAGCCTTCACAGATGCACAGCTGTCCTGATGGGTCTCTGCTGTTCTGGTACAGAATAGGATGGTTTTCTAGCAGAATAGTTTCTTTGGGTCGTGTCAACCGAAAAGTTGCCTACAAACGTGTAAAATGCATGTCTCCATATCTTCCTGTGCACTGGCATAATGCCATCAGGGCCTGTATCTTACTTTGACCTTCATGTGGTATGGTGGTGATAAGGCCCTGCTGTGCTTGTAGCAGGTAGGGGAAGGGAGCTTTTAACCTTGTCATGCTGAATAAATTAAAATGCCACACCCACTTCTAGTTGTCAGCCAATCACACTACTTAATCCAGGTTGTTGATATAAATTCACATAATGGCAAACAGTGCAGATCCAGATCAGTTGGCTTCTGCAAAGGCAGGGTTAATATTTCTGTTCTTTCTGCACTGTCATTCACTTTTTCTTTCTCTCTTTTCTCTCATGTATTAACTCTTCTCTCCCTTTTCTACCTTTCTCTGAGAAAATGATCCACAGGGGTTGATGTATCATTAAACAAATCTTCAGTATTTATTGATTCTATATGTAGATAGTGATACCAAATCAGACTGTGTGAATATGTAGGCTGACTGCTAGATGTTCTTCTTTCTCTTCCAGCCTGAGGAATACACAAGACTTGTTGTCATAGATGAGATAGGAAAGATGGAGCTATTCAGTCGAAGTTTCCAGCAAACAGTCAAGGAATTATTGAAACATCCAAAAGTAACAATGTTTGCAACCATTCCAGCTCCAGGAAAGGCTAATCCTTATGTTGAAGATATCAGACACAGAGATGATGCCTTGGTTTATACAGTAAGTTTTAATATGAAAGCAAGAATACTGTAAAAACTTAAATTTGGTGGCAGCAGATTTTGGCATTTTTTATGAGTGAAACTTTTGGTGAATTTATATTTTGGCAGATTTCCCGTTTCAAACAAAAATCTGCGATATCTGACGTAGCCCTGTGTGTCTTATGTACGCGGGCTCTACACAGTGATTTGCAAGTGATACATGGTGATTTTCGATTGTTTTCCACATTGCATTGTTCTTGGTGTGTGAGTGAATACAAATTAGTTCTTTTGTTATTTGATTATGCACTGACCAATTTAATAAACATGTCATTGATTCACTTATCAAATTAGTTTTCAATGAGAATGGACAATGGGATAAACAAGCAATCATCTCAGCTGTTTTTTCTTAACCCTTGTCCTGCTGAACCCGGATATATCCTGCTTTTACAAACAGTGTAGATCCAGATCAGTTGGCTTCTGAAGAAGCCAACTGATCTGGATCTGCATTGTTTGCCATTAAGTATGTGAATTTATATCAACAATCTAAATCAAGTTACATGATTGGCTGAAAATTAGAAATGGGCATGGCATCTTAATTTATTCAGCAGGACAAGGGTTAACTAGAGCTATTAATGAAGATTGATGTTGTATTGCCCTACATCATACTTGCGATGTGTATTGAGAATATATTTCTGCCAGTTTGTTATTCTTCTCTTACACTCTTTATTGGTGTTTTTTTTTTTTTATTTTGGCATTTTTTTATTTGACTGCCAATAGCCCCAAAATAAAGTGACTGCCAAATATAAGTGTTTTACAGTATTGTTTTTAAATGGAAACATTATCCTAAAAAGTAAACTGAATAATGTAATACATGTAATCCCAATATTCAGTTACCTTGTTGTCTTACTAGATGATTGGCAACATCAGAAAATTTACCTTCAAACATAAGTACCCAGCAAAGATTCAGATCAGCTTGTGCATTCACACTGTCTGATCAAAGTCTTCATTGTCTGCATAAAGAAATTTTGCATCTTTGCATCATGAAAACATACCTATATAATTTTGACCCCCTTAAACCCCATTTTTATATAGTAAAATTATGTTTTTTTTTATCTGCTTATTATTTTTTTTATCTGCTCAAAAAAATAGAGTGCAGGTACTCGTTAGAACCAACTTGCTGAGGCGGGTCTAATGGGTACCAGCAGTATATGTTTTGAGCAGAAATATGAAAAATATCAGAATATTTTATCTGAAAATTTTCATTTTTTTGGTTGTGAAATTTTCCATATATTTGGATAGGGATGTTTTCGTAATGGGCGATCTAAAATGTGCCCTGTGACGATTCTGATCAGACTGAGTGGATGTGTAGGCTGATCTGAATATTTGCTGGGTACCGGGTACTTATATTTGAAGAGAGGTTTTTATGCCCCGCCACCAAAAAAGTGGCGGGGTATTATGTTATACCCTCTGAAATTTTGAGTGTCCGTCCGTCCGTCCATCAGTGCCCCCACCATTCTTCTGCCCGCAACTCCTCCTACAGTTTTAAGCCAATCCTTTTCAAACTTTACAGGTGCTTTTAGGATGGTCTGAAGATATGCATATTGTTTTTTCAGAATCCTGAAATTATTTTTTATCACATTTTTTGCATTTTTAACTTAGACTTTTTTCGAGCCCTAATACTACAGAAATGTATAGGGAGTATGTACCTTCTGCCCGCAACTCCTCCTACAGTTTTTGGCCAATCCTTTTCAAACTTTACAGGGGCTTTTAGAATGGTCTGAAGATGTGCATATTGTTTTTTCAGAATCCTGAAATTATTTTTATCACATTTTTTGCATTTTTAACAGACTTTTTTCGAGCCCTTATACTACAGAAATGTATAGGGAGTATGTACTTTCTGCCCGCAACTCCTCCTACAGTTTTAGACCAATCCTTTTCAAACTTTACAGGTGCTTTTAGGATGGTCTGAAGATGTGCATATTGTTTTTTCAGAATCCTGAAATTATTTTTTATTACATTTTTTGCATTTTTAACTTAGACTTTTTACGATCCCTAATACTACAGAAATGTATAGGGAGTATGTACCTTGTACGCGCAACTCCTCCTACATTTTCAGGCCGATCCTTTTGAAACTTTACACACGCTTATAGGATGGTCTGAAAATATGCATATTGTTTTTTTTTAGAATCCTGAAGTTATTTTTTATCACTTTTTATTGCATTTTTAACTTAGACCTTTTGGTGTTTTTTTGTTTGTTTTTTTGGAGTTATGAAATAACTGTTTATTGCTTCTCTTCATGTTTAACTTAGATTGTTTTAAGCCCTTATACTACAGAAGCGCATAGGGAATATGTCCCTGTGGCGGGGCATGGTGCATGGCTTGCAGTTTTTTTTGATGTTGCCGCTCATATGGTAAGATGATAAGGTATCTGAATATTGTCCAAAGGTACGTTTTCTCACATTGTGGCTATATGTATACCACACAATTGAAAATGCATCTACAGTGTGCTGGCTGAATGGCAGACTATGTAAACCCTGATCAAACTTTCCCCAAAGGAGCTACATTGTTTGCTGTACTTCATTATGTTTACACTGCATATCTGTCTGAATATTTAGGTCAAATATTGTATATTGTAATGAAAAGGTATCTGGACAAGAAATTTTTTGGCAGACTTAGACAGTTGTGTAGGTTTGAAAACTTTCAGAGGCAGGAATGGGAACCACAGTTGAGTACCATATTTTTACACTAAGTGTTCGGACGGACAGGACTGAGCAAACAGTTTAGGTCCAGATCAGATGCCACAGAATGTGGCATCTGAGCATGGTCTACCCTATTTGCCACTATTCTAACAGGTTTTAGACACATAAAAAGATAGTACAGTTGACTCCCATTATCTCGAATTCCAAGGGCCTCACTGAAACACTTTGAGATATCCGTACTTAGACATATTAGAGTTGAGAGAGTGAGGAAAACAATAAATTGAACAACCACATTTAACAAATGAATATGTAATTTGACTCCTGAAGTTAGAAATATATATATAAAATAATGTGGAAAAGAGGAGAAATTGCTCCTGAGGAGCAATTTCTCCTCTTTTCCACATTATTTTGTTACCTGTTGCCATAGTTTCATGTTAAAACAGGGACCTGATTTTCACTTCGAGATAAGCCATAATTCGAAATAAGCGAGTTGGAGATAAAGAGGTTCGACTGTATTATGGACTTTTCCACGTTTTAGCATAAGTAAAGGAGTTAATGTATCCAAAAATATAGGGTAAATATGGTATTGATGTTGCATTACAAAAACACGCCTATTCAAATATATTTATTCAAATAATTTTTCTGTACTGTGAATTATCGTCTATAATGCATGGTATTGGAGGGCAGGTTGCCAAGTATTAATTCACGATGGCAATAAGTTACAAGAGAGAAAAAATATTTCAATTCTAACATGATATAGAAAGGAAAATCGACATTGTTGCAATGTTTTCCAAAGAACTTTCTTGCTGCGGACGTCCAGAGAAGTAAATGTTTACATTCGATGGCATCAAATGCCCCCATTTGCACGCACTTCATTGACGTGAATTATTGTAGTTTGATCACAGTGGCATTACCATTAGGCTCAATGGGAAAACATTTATGTCATTAGATTTTCAAATCATTGTTGATGGAATATACTGGTATGTGTGTTTAAATGTTACTTGATTACTGCAAAATGGAAGGCTGCACAGACATGCAAGGCCATTTTGGCCCTTATTGTATGCACTTGGACCATTCTTACATGATATAGTTCAAATTGTTTTCTTCCACAGGTGACAAGAGACAACAGAAACCGTCTGGTAGATGAAGTATTGTCATCTGTTGTAGATTCACTGGAGCATTATGGGACATGAGTTAAACCAACGTTGACTGGACACTTTGTGCAAAGTGATATCGGAGCATCTGCTTAACGCATTTATTCCTAGCAACCCATAAAAGGGACATTGGCAAATAGCGTAGACCCAGATCAAATGTGGCAGAATGTGGCATCTGATCAGGGTCTACACTGTTTGCATTAAATATAGGAATTTCTATAAACAGTGGTAACTATAAAAACTAATCAGATGCACCCCTTATATTGGAAATGGACCCATCCAAAGAGTGGTGGTAGAAGGTTCCATTCAGCATAGATGGTTTAAAGGTTCAGATTTGCCTTGAAAAACTAAAGTTTTAACCTTCTGCCTGCTGAAGGTGAAATGAACAGATGACAGATATGTAGTGTTTTTAACCATATTAGCCTTGACACCCTCAAAAGAGTAATTGGCAAAGAGTGCATACCCAGACCAGATGCTGCAGAATGCAGCATCTGATCAGGGTCTTCACTGTTTGCAAATAGATTAATCATTTTGTCTAGGAATATCTAAAGCACATAGCCTAACAGCTGGCTTTAGTCAGATGCGTGTGGAGGTTGCAGGTTTGATCTCCGCTGGGTCTGGTAACATTCTTTCGTGGAGATTGATCGTGAAATATTGTCTATGACCATTCTCTACCTTCCACTGATTCATGAAGAGCAGTTGTCAGTTTTTGGCAAAAGAATGTGCATAAGTACTGGTCAACCCCATAGAGGACTAAGCCTGGCCAGGAAAATGTGTGGTTAGGTAAACTGATTGCTCATGACATGTCCCCAGTAGGTTGACTGGGCCATAAAACCTCAGCAAAAACAATCACATAGCCTAACATACCTAAAATTGAAATTCAGCTCTTCCAATATGTAGTGTGTGGGGGAGTTTATTCAGTCTGGAATGGGTTGATTTAAATAGGAATTAACATTTCATTCAGATTGTCTTCATAGGAGGCAGAGTAAAATATCAAGCCTTGTCTTTAAGGAAAACAAAACATTAACACTTTGCACTTGTCCTGGATAAAAATTTCAGCAGATGACATTTTGAAATATTTTTCTTATTTCTTCTAGAAAATAGGATTTGACAATTCATATAAATTGTTTGCATGAAGACAATTCATACAAGTTGTTTGCACAAAGTGTCAGATTTTATTTTCTAGGAAAAATATCATCAGTATGTCATCTGCTGAATTTTCCCGTAGCATGGTAAGTGTTAAAATGCTCATTATGCTGTCATTTGAATTCACATTACGAAAACACGCCTATTCAAATGTACAGAAAATTTTAACCGCTAAAATCTCACAATTTTCAGACAAAAACTCTGATATCATATCTCTGCTCAAAACTGGCAATTCTAACGAGTACCCACAATCTATGTTTTTGAGCAGAAATAAGAAAAATAATGTATACCCCTGTAAACCCGAGTTTTCACTATATAAAATTGGGGTTTAAGGGGGGTCAAAATTATATAGGCATGTTTTCGTGATGAGCAGCTTAAGATTATTTTTAGACTGCTGAAGGTGAATGCAGTAAGCGACAAATAAGTGATATTTTTTTTGCTTACCTCTAAAATAAAAGACTTCTATTCTTTTGGACTTTGTCTTCCTGAGAGACCATTTGTAGGGAATACAAATGTTCTATTTCAAGGAGAAATCAGTAAAAATAGTGTTAAAGGTGGTAAATTGTCAGAAGCAGCAAGGTAAAGATAAACTGGGATGCACTGTGGGAAAACTGCCCCTGTCTATAAACTTATATATTAACCCTTGTCATGCTGAATAAATTTAGATGCCACGCCCACTTCTAAATTTTAGCCAATCAGATTACTTGAGCAGGTTGTTGATACAAATTCACATAATGATAAACAGTGAGGATCCAGATCAGTTGGCTTTTTCAGAAGCCAACTGATCTGGAGCTACACTGTTTGCAAAGGCAGGGTATATCAGGGTTCAGCAGGACAAGGGTTAAAATTCAAACATACAGAGCCGCCTGTGTTATTGCTCAGTTCGATCAGTGACATCAGTTCCACTATACATATATATTGTACATGCTGTTCAGCCTGGGGAGACCAGGAGGTCACGGGTTCAACCCCCGCCGAGGTTGGCAACATTCTTTCGCGGAGATAGATCATGAAATATTTTCTACGGTCATTCTCT
Organism: Anodontia alba; assembly: GCA_964016985.1. NCBI lineage: Eukaryota > Metazoa > Mollusca > Bivalvia > Lucinida > Lucinidae > Anodontia > Anodontia alba. The sequence goes on along the minus strand of OZ024823.1, from coordinate 26,258,448 downwards.
CCCTTCAGCTGATTCAAGAAGGGCAGTTGTCAGTTTCTTGCGAAAGAATGTGAACAATACTGGTTAACCGCTTAGAAGACTAAGCCTGCCCAGTAAATGTGTGGTTAGGTAAACTGACTGCGCTCGACATGACCCAGTTGGGTTGACTGGGCAGTAAAACCTCAACACAAACAAACAGTCAGCCTGGGAAATGGGTCCTGATGCTCTAGGCAGACAACAAAGATCCAGATCAGCCTTACTTTCACGCCTGTTTTGCCTGCTAACAGGATCATGGATACCATGGGCTGGCCTATCTTTTCCTGTGCACATTTAATCTTCAGAGCCCAAGATTAAATGCTTTTTTTCTTTCAGAAACAGTATTGATATTATTCTAATTTCTTCTCACAGTGAATACATATCATTACATACAGTGAATACATATCATTACATACAGTGAATACATATCATTACATAGAGTGAATACATATCATTACATACAGTGAACCCTTCTCACAGTGAATACATATCATTACATACAGTGAACCCTTCTCACAGTGAATACATATCATTACATACAGTGAACCCTTGTTACAACAACAGCATTTGTTCCCAAAGACGTTGCCATTAAAATGAATTTGCTGTTATAAAGTATCTTTACTGAGCAGATTGATATGTTAGAAAGGTCTTGGATTAGTTTTATTTCCTCATAGATCACATATTTTGGATTTTTGTTAGATTCACCACACTGAGGCAGTTCTAACAAATATCCAAAACATATGTCTCTTTAAATTACTAAATACAACACTTTTGCATAATTTGTGACTAAGTGTTACCTCTTAAGCAAAGTTTTCGTGACAGTCAAATTGTCATTATAACGAATTTTGTCGTATCGAGTGTCGGTATAAAGAAGGTTGTTTGTATGTTGGTTATGTTCAGCAAAATACATGTTAGCTGTACTCAGCAGAATTGCCACATGGGAGCACTTCTGATGAATACCTGCTCTTTTGCTTGGTGCTCAGCATAAAGAAATACAATAAGCAGGGTATATTGAGGTTGTTTATGATATTCAGAAAAAGTCCAGTTTCCTATTAAGAAGTGCTAAAGATTTGCTTGAGAAAACGAATTATTAACCTGTTGTAGTCTGGAGATCCCTAAACCAGTAGTTAGCAAACAGTGCAGACCTAGATCAGATGCCGCTAAATGTGGCGTCTGATTAGGGGCTCCACTGTTTGCAAAAAGTTCAGCCATTTTTCTTGAGGAATACCTAAAATTACATAGCCTGACATACCTAAAACAGAAATTAGAGTTTTCCAATATATAACGGCGCTGCAGTGTATAGTGTGAGGAAGTTCATTCAGTCTACAACGGGTTAATTTAGACAAGCATGGTATATGCTGTTGCAGAGGGGTTGTTATATGGAGTGTAAATATATAGTAAAACAATACCTCGGAAAAAAGGCGTTAAAGGCTGTAGAGGCCAGTAGCAGAAGTTCTAGCCACTTTATTAGCAATGCAAAATTGGGCGGCACCATGCGAAAATGTGTCTTTGGACATATGCAGACAGTGAAGGCCCAGATCTGATCAGGGACCTTCTGCTAGAAGAATCATTCGATACTGCAGAATGCATGAATGAAGAGCAAAGGCCCGGTTGATATTTTGAGCAGGAAGATCTGAATCCGCGCATTTTGCAAATGCTCGAAGGATCTTTTGTGCTTGACGCAGCCCAGTTAATCTTATTGTTCCTCATATTTTTCATAGAATACATGGGTATAATTTCAGTTGCCTTCTCCTGTTCATTGGTCTGTCCATTGATCCCTCTGCCTGCCTGACTTTACTCTGTCTCCATCTAGTTGGAGGGATTTCAACCAAATCTGATGTACGCCTTCCAGTTCCTCAAGTGCTTTGGTTTTTCAACACCACAATGATTTTTGTCCAAGCCCCGGAGGCATGGTCCAAGGGTTCTAGTTCGAATCTTAGTCCTGATTTTGATCCATTACTTTAGCTCCCCATACTGCATTTGTGGGATTTCAATCAAATTTGCTGTTTGCCTCCATCATATGCTTTGGCAATGCAATATCACAATAAATTTGTCTACTAATCTGAGGCTCAGGTTGGGGCTCAAAAGGTTGAATGATGCAGTTGCTCCATTGGAAAAGTGTCCATTTTGCTTTGTATCCAGGAGATTGATTGGTTTGATCCTCTGCCAAGACATACCAAAGACTTTAACTCTTGTCCTGCTGAACCCGGATGTACCTTCACAACCAGTGTAGATCCAGATCAGTTGTCTTCTTCAGAAGCCAACTGATCTGGATCTGCACTGCCATTCAGTATGAAATTGTATCAACAATCTGGATCAAGGAATCTGATTGGCTGACAATTAGAAGTGGGCGTGGCATCTTAATTTAATCAACATGACGAGGGTTAAAAATGGAAGTAGCTGCTCTTGGTGCTCAGCATAAAGAAAGTAGAACTAGGAATCAGAAATAGTCAGCCTTGTGTCAGTATAATGTGACTGGGTGGAACATCTTGTTATGTGCCTGTCATTATTTCAGTGAGGTAGTATTCTTAAAAGTGAGCATTGTATTATGTTCTTTATATATGTGGGGTTTTGTTCCCTGCCACAATATGACTGAAAGACTGTTGAAAGTAACATTAAACCTGAATAAAACAAACAAAAGTTTTAGTCTCTATCCTGAATTTTCCCATTGCTCTATCTTCTGCACAGTTGGAAGGGTTTTAATCAACTTTGCTGAATGCTTTCTTTGTATGTTTGTCCCTGAACCCTGTGGCTTGAGTCAAGGGTCAAAACTCAGTACAGTGCTAGAGTAAGTAGAACCTGTGCGATAGAGGTATGTAAATAGCCATGAGCAAAACATGCTCCCAACTGAGCTCTCTGGACATCCAGTAATGATCAAACTCTGTTTTCAAACAGGGCCCAGTTGTTCAAAGCATTGTTAGCTTAATGAGCTTGTAAGAGGTCAAAATGCCGGCCTCGGTGGCTCAGTTGGATGCGCCGTCCGACTGGAGACCAGGAGGTCGCGGGTTCAACCCCCACCGAGGTCGGCAACATTCTTTCGTGGAGATTGATCATGAAATATTTTCTACGGTCATTCTCTCCCTTCCGCTGATTCAAGAAGGGCAGTTGTCAGTTTCTGGCGAAAGAATGTGCACAATACTGGTTAACCGCTTAGAGGACTAAGCCTGCCCAGTAAACGTGTGGTTAGGTAAACTGACCGTGCTCGACATGACCCCATTGGGTTGACTGGGCCGTAAAACCTCAACACAAAAAAAAAAAAAAAAAAAAAAGAGGTCAAAATGTACAATATCTCATTCTCAGGTATTTTGTCGTAAAAATGTGAGTAGCTTTTGTAAATGCAAAAGCTACTCACATTTTTTCAGCAAAAATATTAGTATATGTGCCATGTTTAATGATCAAAAATTTTAACAGTATGTTAACTAATGACATCGTTAGTTTTGAACAACTGGACCCAGATTTTAGCCCAGGAGAACTGCAGCGCATTCTAGAATTAACCATTGCAGGCTGTCATAAGAATTTTGCCGTATTCTTTCAGTAAATGGACATTTTACTCAGGACTGCTGGTATAAATGACACATACATTTTGAGCAAGATTCATGATGATTACTTTAAAAATATGACCTCTAGAATGTTAACAAGGTTTTCCTTTCACAATTTTTCAACCACACATGCTAGGGAGTGCAAAAATGTTAATCTTAGTGGTCTAACACATAAACAGGAATGTGAAAATAACCCATAATTTAGCCGAAACGCGAGAAAAAGTACCTTCTGACATGTGTGCCCAACAAAGACTCGTCCAGTGGCAGATTTAGAGGGGGCTCGGTCGATCCCCCCTTGGAGTCAAAATTATTTCATTTTCATGGGGAATTCTTAGAAAATATTGATAAAATGGTCAGATGAGTTAAAGTGGCATGACTAAGTTCTGCTGCCACACTTTATATAGAAAAGAGTCCTTAGAGCATGTGCAGACAGTACAGGCCCAGACCAGGGCCCAGTTGTTCAAAGCATCGTTAGCTTAACGAGCTCGTTAAGGGTCTTTTCGTTAACTGTTTTAGCGGATTCAATATACAATATTCTGATATTTTTTGCTGAAAAAATGTGAGTAGCTTTTGCACTGCAAAAGCTACTCACATTTTTTCAGCAAAAAATTTCAGCATATTTGCGTATCACTTGATGTAAATTTTAACGAATCGTTAACTAACAACATCGTTAGTTTTGAACAACTGGGCCCAGATTGTTATAATAAATCAGCTACTGTAGGAGTTGTAACACCAGAATATGCACCTTCATACTAGTATTGGGAATCGGCCAGAATTTCATCGATTTTGTAAAAACTGACTGATCATCAATTAATAATCGACTTGTAGAAAATATAGTCACTCTTAATTTAGTCCTCTTCCAGCAGGTACTTATTCTCCATGAGGCACTTCTAATGAGTATCCACAACAGATGTTTCATGGAGAAATAAGAAAAATCAGTACTTTTGGGTTGATTTTTCTAAGGCTATATTATCAAATTTTATCACTTTTTTTGACCACAAATCTAGAATGACCCAAATAGACAGCTTTGAATTTCATTTCTTTATAACTTTCCTATAAAAATAAAACGTGAGAAAGATATGCTTCTAAAAATAGAATTTTCCAATTAGCCAACTATAAAATTCTTTTCCGATCATGAGTCACAAGAGGCAGAAGTGACTGATGATCAGTTATAATCAATCATCAATGGCAACACTACTTCAGACATCTCCACCCAGCAAAGAGTCAGATCAGCATCTCTGCAGTGGGCTCATTTAGGATAGCCAAGGATGCATAGTTACTTCTTGCGGACAACAACGACTGATCAGACTGTGCAGATACACAGGCTGGTTTGATTCTTCCTTGGGTGCACATGTCTGAAAGAACATTTTCTCATGTTGCGGCTCACAATATATAATATAATTCTAAATGTATTGATATGCACTAAAGACCCTAATCAGACTGTGTGGATGTGCAGGCTAATTTGGACATGTATTGTTTGTATAGTTGGTGATTTTCGCCTTTTGGTATGGCATTGCTAATCTCTTTGACCAGTTCATGTCAGTTTGAGATTACTCTTGTCCTGCTAAATAAAGATGCTATGCCCATTTATAATTTTCAGCCATCAGATTACTTAATCCGAATTGTTGATATAAATTCACATTCTTAATGGCAAACAGTGCAGATCCAGGTCAGTTGGCTTCTTCAGAAGTCAGCTGATGTGGATCTACACCGTTTGCAAAGACAGGGCATATCTGGGTTCAGCAGGACTAGGGTTAACCTTTGCCACTCTCTGGACTAATGCATCAGATGACAAATTGATGATATTTTCTTATTATTCCCAAAAAATAGGATTTGAAATTTCTTGCAAATTGTCTCAATTTGTATGAAATGTGAAAACCTGTTTTCAGGGCAAAATAAGAAAAATATTTCAAATGTTGTCTGCTGAAATTTTTATGCTAAACATTAAATAAATTTTGTGTCCTAAATCAGTCTTGCACTTTAGGTGTACATACCCATATCCCAAAATAGTCTAAACCCACTTATCATACCAGTGACGTTATACATATTTAGATCATAGCTAAGGTCACAGGGTTAATAATGGTTTTAACACCTGTGTACACCAGAAACAAAGTACTTGAACTTTAATCTTAAATTCATTTGACCTGCTGATTTTTCTAGAGATCTGAAAATAAACATTTGCAAAATTTATAGAGACAAATGAAAGGTTTGTAGAAAGCCAATGCTTCTGGAGTTTATTTTTGTATTTCTGTATTTTGGAAGACTTCTCTTAGCATGTTATGTAATCATCATGAATCTTGGTCAGAATGTTTGTCTTGATCATTTCTAGGTCATGTTTTCTAAGTGCTATGATACTTAGGTGCACGTTACAGGGCCATCTTGGCCCTCTTGCTTAAACTGGGATGGTGACATAGATCTTGATTCTCTTCAGGTCACTGGCGAGAATAACTGCTATATTGGAGGTCACATGAGACGGGTTGTTTACAATTGTTTAGGAGATGCAAAATAGTTTGTGAGAAACATAGCTTAACACTTTATAAAATACAGCCGTGGCAATCTCAAGCATGTGTTTGTTTCTCGTGGTAAGTGGACGACGTTTTTTTCTTCATTGAAATGGTAACAAAACTAACACAACTGCGGAAAGCAGCAAACACATAATTTAGGAGAATACAAAAACAGACTTTAAAATCCATTTAAGATGTACACATGCATGCATGCAAGCCCTGCAAACATATGCATACATGCCCATTTATAAGAGAACTTATTCAACCATTTAAAGACCCAGGTCATTTTCCTTCTCTAAACAAATGGGCATTTGCTATTCACACAGAAAACAATATTTTTTTCTGTTAACACCAAAGACAATAGCCCTTAGCATGCTGAGTTTTTCAGCAGTCTACATTTTGAAATAAATTTTTTATTCTTCCCAGAAAATAGGCTTTGGCTGAGGAGACAGTTTGCATGAAATGTCATAGCCTATTTTTGAGGGGAAAACAAAAAAAATATTTATCATACGACGATGCTGTTATTCAGTGGCATAATGTCATGTCATAAAAATTGTATGACCACACATTACATAACTCTTTGGCGGGAATAAGTAACGTCATGACTACGTCAATGTCAACCATGCATTTTCTGTTGAATAATTGTCAACTTTAAAGGCGATAAAATCCCATTTAAAATGGTCGTATGATAATCAGAATCTTACACTTGTGGTTATTACATAATAAATTTATGAAACTCGCCAAAGGTTTGTTTCATAAATTTCATATGAAACGACAACTTGTGTAAAATCCTCTATTTATCATATGACATCACTATTATTCAGTGGATAAAGTCATCATAAAATATGACCACACATTACATAACACTTGTTTTCTGGTGCGCAATGTCATCAACCTGCTGTTCTCTTAACAATGTTATGTTTTCTGCTGAAAAAATAGTTCAACTTCTACGGTTATAAAATACAGTTTAAAAGTCATATTATAGAGTGAATCTTACATGAGTGGTCATTTTACATGAAATTTATGAAACTGGCCGAAGGCTCACAATTTCATATGAAATAACCAGTCATGTAAGATTCTCTCAATATATAATCAATTTGTCGTCTGCTGAACCTGCTCATATAGAAGTTAAGGTTAATCAGAAAAAAGGCTGTTTTGTTCTTTGTTCTTAACATTATATATAGAACAGGTCCATACCTGTAGATAACAAAAATAAGTTCTTTCAGTCAGCATACACATACATACAAACAGACCCCCTCAGACAAAATCACTCTCAGACGTAATCCCCCATTATTTGTATATCTGGGCATTATTTTAATGGTAGTTAAGTAGTAGTAGTTAATACTTTATTATAGCGTCAAACATCAAAATAAAACATTACATATGCACACATATAACAAGCAGCAGGTGAAGAAACACTGGAAGCTGTAGTTGCGGACCTGCACACAAGGGGCTTGGTTCTATGGTAGTCAGAAAAAGAGCACTGCTACTGGGTTCATGAATATTTAAGAGGTCCACCCTCCTTTTTTCCGATATGTTCAGAAAGAGGAGCTCTTTTACAGGCTGGAGAGCACCAGTAGTAGTATATCTTGCCTTAACCATATAACAGCAGTTCAGAGGAGCTCTTTTACAGGTTGAAGAGCACCGGTAGTGGTATATCTTGCCTTTACCATATAACAGCACTTCAGAGATTGAAGAGCACCAGTAGCAGTATATCTTGCCTTTACTATATAACAGCACTTCAGAAGAGCTCTTGTACATGTTGAAGAGCACCAGAAGTGGTATATCTTGTCTTAACTGTAAAACAGCACTTCAGAGGAGCTCTTGTACAGGTTGAAGAGCACCAGAAGTGGTATATCTTGACTTAACTGTAAAACAGCACTTCAGAGGAGCTCTTGTACAGGTTGAAGAGCACCAGTAGTGGTATATCTTGTCTTTACCATATAACAGCACTTCAGAGGAGCTCTTTTACAGGTTGAAGAGCATCAGTAGGAGTATATCTAGTCTTAACTGTAAAACAGCACTTCAGAGGAGCTCTTGTACAGGTTGAAGAGCATCAGTAGGGGTATATCTAGTCTTAACTGTAAAACAGCACTTCAGAGGAGCTCTTGTACAGGTTGAAGAGCACCAGTAGTGGTATATCTTGTCTTTACCGTATAACAGCACTTCAGAGGAGCTCTTGTAAAGGTTGAAGAGCACCAGTAGAGGTATATCTTGTCTTAACTGTAAAACTGCACTTCAGATGAGCTCTTTTACAGGTTGAAGAGCACCAGTAGGGTATATCTAGCCTTAACTGTAAAATGGCACTTCAAAGGAGCACTTCTACAGGTTAAAAAGCACTAGTAGCAGTATATTTAGTCTTAACTGTAAAACAGCACTTCAGAAGAGCTCTTTTACACTGAAGAGCTCTTTTACACTCCTCTGAAGTGCTTTTTTACAGTTAAGACATGATATACCACTACTGGTGCTTTTCAACCTGTACAAGAGCTCCTCTGAAGTGCTGTTTTACAGTTAAGATAAGATATACCCCTACTGGTGCTCTTCAACCTGTACAAGAGCTCCTCTGAAGTGCTGTTTACAGTTAAGACATGATATACCACTACTGGTGCTCTTCAAACTGTACAAGAGGTCCTCTGAAGTGCTGTTTTACAGTTAAGACAAGGTATACCTCTACTGGTGCTCTTCAACATGTACTAGAGTTCCTCTGAAGTGCTGTTTTACAGTTAAGACATGATATACTGCTACTGGTGCTCTTCAACATGTACAAGAGCTCCTCTGAAGTGCAGTTTTACAGTTAAGACAAGTTATACCGCTACTGGTGATTTTCAACCCGTACAAGAGTTCCTCTGAAGTGCTGTTTTACAGTTAAGTTATACCCCTACTAGTGCTCTTCAACCTGTACAAGAGTTCCTCTGAAGTGCTGTTTTACAGTTGTTATACCCCTACTTGTGCTCTTCAACCTGTACAAGAGCTCCTCTGAAGTGCTGTTTGACAGTTAAGTTATACCCCTACTTGTGCTCTTCAAACTGCACAAGCGCTCCTCTGAAGTGCTGTTTTACAGTTAAGTTATACCCCTACTTGTGCTCTTCAAACTGCACAAGCGCTCGTCTGAAGTGCTGTTTTACAGTTAAGTTATACCCCTACTTGTGCTCTTCAACCTGCACAAGAGCTCCTCTGAAGTGCTGTTTTACAGTTAAGTTATACCCCTACTTATGCTCTTCAACCTGCACAAGAGCTCCTCTGAAGTGCTGTTTTACAGTTAAGTTATACCCCTACTTGTGCTCTTCAACCTGTACAAGAGGTTCTCTGAAGTGCTGTTTTACAGTTAAGTTATACCCTGCTTGTGCTCTTCAACCTGTACAAGAGTTCCTCTGAAGTGTGTTGTACCGTTAAGTTATACCCCTACTTGTGCTCTTCAACCTGCACAAGAGCTCCTCTGAAGTGCTGTTTTACAGTTAAGACTAGATATACCTCTACTGGTGCTCTTCAACCTGCACAAGAGCTCCTCTGAAGTGCTGTTTTACAGTTAAGACTAGATATACCTCTACTGGTGCTCTTCAACCTGTACAAGAGCTCCTCTGAAGTGCTGTTTTACAGTTGTTATACCCCTACTTGTGCTCTTCAACCTGTACAAGAGTTCCTCTGAAGTGCTGTTTTACAGTTAAGTTATACCCCTACTTGTGCTCTTCAACCTGTACAAGAGCTCCTCTGAAGTGTGTTGTACAGTTAAGTTATACCCCTACTTGTGCTCTTCAACCTGTACAAGAGCTCCTCTGAAGTGCTGTTTTACAGTTAAGTTATACCCCTACTTGTGCTCTTCAACCTGTACAAGAGCTCCTCTGAAGTGTGTTGTACAGTTAAGTTATACCCCTACTTGTGCTCTTCAACCTGCACAAGAGCTCTGAAGTGCTGTTTTACAGTTAAGACTAGATATACCCCTACTTGTGCTCTTCAACCTGTACAAGAGCTCTACTGAAGTGCTGTTTTACAGTTAAGACTAGATATACCCCTACTTGTGCTCTTCAACCTGTACAAGAGCTCCTCTGAAGTGCTGTTTTACAGTTAAGACTAGATATACTGTTATATAGTAAAGACTACCTATACCAGTGCTCTTCAACCTGTAAAAGAGCTCCTCTGTCCGAACATATCATAAACAAGAAGGGCGGACCTCTAAAATATTCATGAACCCTTTAGCAGTGCTCCTTTTCTGACTAACTGGTTCTATATGGTCACTTTCCTTAACTCTTGTCCTGCTGAATAAATTAAGATGCCACACCTATTTCTAATTTTCAGCCAGTCAGATTGCTTGATCCGAATTGTTGCTATAAATTCACATAATTGATGGCAAACAGTGTAAATCCAGATCAGTTGGCTTCTTGATCTGTTTGCAAAGGCAGGGTATATCCGGGCTCAGCAGGACAAGGATTAAGAACGAAGCAGTACAGGGAATTCAGCAGCCGAACTCTGCAACTTAGCAGACCTTTTTATGATGGCACCCCTCACCCCCTTAGCTTGGGGAAGGGGCTAGAAAAGGTGCCCTAAACAACTGCCTGCTTCAAAACTCCTGGCTGGTTAACCGCAATAATCCCAATTAGTGGTTGCACAAGAAAAAAGAAGACAAAGGTGATCTTTTAACAATCGGCGCATGGAATGTGCGCTTTCTAATAGACAGTGCTGGTTCTGACAGACCTCAGGGAAGAACAGCTCTAATTGTTACAGACTTGACAGATATAAAGTCGAGATTGCAGCTCTGAGTAAGACTCGCCTTGCAGAGGAAGGGCTTTTAAAGGAAGTTGATGCTGGTTTCTGTTGAACAATTGTCAACTGGAGTGGAAGCGAGAAAGAAGAGCGGATTTGCCATCGTCACACCTTGTCAGCAAGCTCTCAGGACTTCCAAAAGACATAAATGATGCTGAGACTTCCCTTATCTGGCAAGAGGCATACAACAATTTGCCTGTGCACCCACAGTGATCAACCCAGATGGGGTTAAAGACGAGTTCTATGATGATCTGGATTCTGTGACTTCTGCAACACCCCTGACAGACAAACTCATCTCCTCGGGGACTTCAGTGCCAGAGTGGGTACAGACCACCAAACCTGGGAAGGAGAGAGTAGGAAAGTGTAACAGAAATGGCCTCCTCCTTTTAAGACAGTGTACAGAGCATGAACTACTGATGACCAACACAGTCTTCCATCTACCAGTTGGCAACAAGACATCATGGATGCTCCCTCACTCGAAACACTGGCATCTCATTGACTATATCATAGTGCGAAGGAAGGACAGCCAGGACGTCAGAGCAACAAAGACTATGTGTGGTGCAGACTGCTGGACAGATCACATGCGTGTTGTCAGCAAACTCAACCTGCGCATTCAGCCTGTACGGCGACCACAAGGCAAGCAAGTACCAAAGAGATTGGATGTCTCCAAGCTGAAACAAGACAGCAAGAGGCAAGCATTCATCAATGATATATGCAGCCGTTTAGATGCACTGGAACACAGTTCAGAGGATCTAGATGAGAACTGATCAGTCTTCAGAGACACAGTTCACTCTTCAGCAATGGATTCCCCAGGATCAGTATCACAAACACCAAGACCGGTTTGATAAGAATGATGAAGAAATCCAGGGACTCCTTGAAGAGAAGCACCAAAACCACAAGGCATACCTCAGTGATACAGCTCAGTATCTAGTAAGACTGCCTATTCAAACCTACGAAGGATGTTCAGACTAGGCTCAGAGACATGCAAGACTCCTGGCTGAGCAAAAACACTGATGAAATCCAGTCCTTTGGATATAAAGAGGTTCTTTGATGCACGACAGTATATGGTCCCCAGAGCTCAGAAACCACCCACTCCTGAGTGCAGATGGAACTAGTCTTCTGACTGACAAAGAAGCTATCTCGAAAAGATGGGCTGAACACTTTGATGGTGTCCTTAATTGGCCATCATCTATCAATGATGAAACTATCAACAGACTATCACAGGTCCGAGGTCGGTAACATTCTTTCGTGAAGATTGATCATAAAATATTTTTACGGTCATTCTCTCCCTTCCACTGATTCAAGAAGGGCAGTTGTCAGTTTCTGGCGAAAGAATGTGCACAATACTGGTTAACCGCTTAGAGGACTAAGCCTGCCCAGTAAACGTGTGATTAGGTAAACTGACCGCGCTCGACATGACCCCATTGGGTTGACTGGGCCGTAAAATCTCAATACAAACAAGGACTATCACAGGTGGAATGTAATCCGCTGCCTGATGAGTTCCCAACCGTCTCTGAAACAGTGAAAACAATAAAACTCCTGTCATATGGCAAGGCTCCAGGATCAGATGCAATACCAGCAGAGATCTACAAAGCAGGAAGTCCTCCAGTTGCAGAGAAAGTGAGAGATTTATTTCACATTATGTGGATAAAAGAAGCCATCCCTCAAGAATTCAAGGATGCAACAATTATCCTCCTATTCAAAAGGAAAAGGAATCCTTAAGTCTGTGACAATCATTGTGGCATTTCTTTATCGCCAGTTGCTGGGAAAGTCCTACTGAACAGATTGAATGAAAACTTTGAACAGTCAGGGCTTCTACCAGAAAGCCAACTACCAATTGACATGATATTCACAGCAAGACAGCTTCAAGAGAAATGCCAGGAACAGAATGTGGACCTCTACATGACTTGCCGACCTTACCAAAGCATTTGACACAGTCAGTCGTGAGGGACTTTAGAAAATAATGGCAAAGTTTTGCTGTCTTTGCCAAATTCATTGTAATGGTGCGGCAGTTCTACGATGGTATGCTTGCAAGGGTCCAAAATGATGACGAGTTTCTGATCCATTCCCTGTGAAAAATGGGGTTAAGCAGGGCTGTGAACAAGCTTCAACACTGTTCAGCATAATGCTCACAGATGCTTTCCAAGATGGTGACAATGGTAAACCTATAAGGTATCGCTTTGATGGGAAGCTTTTCAACCTAAGAAGGTTGCAAGCTAAATCCAAGTTTCAGACAGAGGTACTAGATGAGTTCCTCTTTGCTGATGACATGGCAAAGGGTGTCCCAAGAAAAGAGAAGATGCAAAAAGGTGTGGATCAAGTATCTAATTCATGTAACAGCGATGATCTCACAATCAGCATCAAAAAGACTGAACCACTTCCATATAAGCTGTTTTAGAAAACTTCTGAAGATCAAGTGGCAAGAGAGGTTGGATTCCAGACATAGAAGTCCTGAAAAGGGCAGGGATGCAGAATGTACATACTTTTCTGAAATTGGCACAATTAAGATGGACAGGTCATGTTACCAGAATGCCTGATGAATGTTTGTCAAAGAAAATTCTCTATGGAGAACTAAAAGTGGGAAACAGCTTCTATGCTGGTCGGAAGAAGCGATACAAGGACACCCTCAAAGCCTCCCTTAAAGACTTCAACATACCAACAGATTCGTGGGAACAGATTGCACAGGACTGAGCATAGTGGCGAGGCCTCATTAGAAGGGGTGCTAGTGAGTACGAAGCAAAAAGAATCCGTGAAGCTGAGCAGAAGAGTGTTCAGCTGAAAGCCAGAGCTGTAGTTGCCATCACCAACAGAGCTTTCTTACTCAGACCTCTCTTGTTCTTTCTGCAACAGGCAGTTTAGAGCTAAGATTGGTCTCATCAGCCATCTTAGAACACACAAACAATAATACTTTATGCATACTTTATGCATTTGATAAGGACTGTTCAATGGCAATAATGACAAACGAACGACCTGAATTAAAGTATAATAAATCAGTTGATATGGCTTATTAGACAAAATGATTATCTAATTCTTGTTCGCGTCTAGCTATTTATTCAAATTAACATAAAACAATTTTATACTCTGAAATTAATAAATAGATGACGTTCTTGTTATTTTCAAAAGATGAGTAAGTTAAATACGTATTCTAGCTGCCCTTTGTTGAATAACAGAGAGAGAAACTGGTTTTGTCAAAGAATAAAAAATGGGGGAGGAGGCATTTTGTCCAAGTATGAAAAAGGCAATGGGAATTTATGTCCACCTTTACAAACGGGGTTGGTGCGGGGGGGGGGGGGGGGGGGGAGCGGGGGGTATGGGATTTTGTCCAGGAGAGATTTTGTTCGGGGCGGGGGTGAGGGGATTAGGTTCGTTATTCGATACTCGCATTTCAAAATGAAGCTTTTCACATTGAATCGAGGAAAGAAACATGCCCTTTCCGCTTAAACCTACACCAATTTAAAACCTTTTCAATATGTTCAAGACCTCATTTAAACGTATTTTACATCATACTAGAACTTAGAATTCGGAATTTTGATATCCTGCGCGCGCGGTCATGTTGACGGGGAACAGAACATCGGAATTCAGCGGGAATTTTGATACCCTACGCCTGTTGTTCTGCAAAGAAGTGCATCCTTTTTTCCATCATTTTTTTAACTTTCACCACCGTTTATGCTAATTCAGCAGACGACAAATTAATGATACATTTCTTAATTTTCCCAGAAAATAGGCTTTGGCAATTCATGCAAACTGTCGCCAAAGGCATTAAGTGCCAAAACATGTTATGGGAAAAATAAAATATATATTTCAAAATGTCTGCTGAAATTTTCACCTAGCATAAAAGATTTTGGTTACCATAAACGTGTAATGGTTGTTACGCGATCTGTCGCCAAACCACTTCATGCGTTTTTCTTTTTGATCAAGTAAACTCAGTATATATCATAAAATGAATCCCTTCGCTCCTCCCCTTAGCTTTGCAATTATAGCAAATTGAAGTCAACAATTTTAATGGTGTTAAGTTAAAACAATAATCCTCTATTTACGCATATAAGGCTTATTTGGTCCGGTGGTTTTCCTGTTGGACGTGCCAAGGCGTATCCTCTATTACAGTTCTTTGTTTGTACGTCGGTGATTTTATATGTGGCGTTTGTTTTGTCGTTGTATGTTTCTCGCCTCTCCTTCTTTTGGTGCCTCGATCGGGAGGGCTGTGCTTCGTGATTAGGTATATTCACTTACAGTTTTGCAAGAGTCTGTCTGAACAGTGAAAGCCTGTATCAGCAGTCTCAAGGTCTTCGCATTTGGTCCGCAAGAATACTGAACATTCTAGAGTCCATTAACCGAGTTCCATCACGAAAACATACCTATATAATTTTGACCCCCTTAAACCCCACTTTTATATAGTAAAACTGAGGTTTACAGGGGCATACATTATTTTTCATATTTCTGCTCATAAACATAGATTGTGGGTACTCGTTAGAACCGGACTGGCGAGGCGGTTCTAACGAGTGTTCACAATCTATGTTTTGAGCAGAAATATGAAAAATATCAGAATTTTTAACTGAAAACTTCTAGTTTTTAGTGGTGAAATGTTCAATATATTTGAATAGGCGTGTTTTCGTAATGGAGATCGCAGACTTATATGGGCTTTCGCTTTTATTAGTGTACAAAGACGTTTTTGCGTAATGTGGTGGAAATGATTAAATAATTAAGAGATTGGCTTATATAAACAAATTTACCTCAACCGAGCGTCACCTTGAGTTTGTGAGCTGGTAGGTGCCAGTGCTCTTTGTATTTTGAGGTAAGGCACATAATCCCTTTTATTCGCGCGTAAGAATGACCAGAAAACAAGGACAGAAGGGCGACATATAAGGTCGACATCAAAATTTTTATTTGATTCATAGTGATCCGTTAAGCTGTATTATTCAGTTGAAGCATGAACGTACTATAAAGTTAATTGAAAATATCCAGTTGTTGATAAACGCTCTGCATGCCGGGTTAAAATTTCAGCAGACGACATTTTGAAATATTTCTATTATTTTTTCCCAGATAAAATAGGTTTTGATATTTCACGCAAATTGTCTCCTCTTTAATGAAATATCAAAATCTATATTCCTGGGAAAAATATGAAAAATCTAATCAATTTGTCAACTGCTGAGTTAGCCTAAAGAGTGTTAACGGTTAATTCGGTTTAGTACCCCAATTTTATAATCATTTGCCATATTTCGCCTATTAATCACATCTTGAGGTGAAAAAAGTGAAGTCTTAATCAAACGGAGACTCCGAATTTCGCTCTTTTATATCGAGGGTTGAGCGCAAGACTGTAGTAACTCAAACATATTCTTGAAACCCTTGTTTAGGGGCAACTTTGACCCCTTTGTAAACAATGCAAATTTAGGTGATATTGCTCATACGAGCAATGGCACCTAAATTTCCATTGTTTACAGAAAGAAATGTGGTAATTTTCATAACGCCTTCATGGTGAGGAGATTAAGTATTGAGAAAAACAACCATCTGACTTTTCTCTTACCTTTTTTGCTACAGTCTTGCGATCAATCCTCGAGATGTTCTTTGTTTCCAACAGAAACATTTATATACGTAATTTATTTGACCTATTTTGCTTTCTGTAGTTGTTTGTTTTGTACCAGTTAAGTTGACGTTATTTATTTGCTACCTGAGGTCAGAGTAAACAAGATAAGTTGACAGCAATGTTTGATTTATTATTCTAACAAAAGAAAGCAGAACTTATGCAGTTACCTGGAAACTTTCTAAGTCACTGCTTCTTCCCATTTATAAGTAGGGACTGGATGGGGGATTCGCTCATGTCCTCAAATGAAGCGTCCAAAACTGTCCCCAAATTTAAAACCAGAGGCCCAAGTGGGCCAGAAATCGCTCACCTGGATTAGGCTGATCATGATATGTTACATTGTGCCATGGTGGCCATCTTGGCTATCAGATCAGATTGCCTTTAGCAATTTAGAATCTGATGTTGTTTGAAGAATTTTAAGATTGCCATCATGGTCGTCATCTTGGATACTGGAACTGAATGATTCAGCAATTCTGAATCTCCATTTCACCCCGATGCCTCCTATCAAGTTTCGGCTCAACCTGACTTACTGTTTGGGAGGAGATGTGATTTGAAGAATTTCAAGATGGCGGCCATCTTGGACATTGGAACAGAAGGATTTTAGCAATTCTGAATTTCCATATCACCCCAATGCCTCCCATCATGTTTAAGCTCAATCAGACTTACCCTTCGGTAGCAGATGTGATTTCAAGATTTTCAAGATGGCTGCCATGGTGGCCATCTTGAATATCAGAAGGGAATCATTTTAGCAATTCTAAATCTCCATGCTGCCCCAATGCCTTCCATCAAGTTTCCTCTCCATCCAATTTACTATTCGGGAGCAGATAACAATTGAAGACTTGCAAGATAGCCGGAGGACATGTTGTTTGAAGATTTTCAAGAAGGCTGACCATTTTAGCAATTCTGAATCTCTATGTCGCTTCGATGCCTCCAATCAAGTTTTGACTCAGTCAGACCTATGGTTTGGGAGGAGATGTCGTTTGAAGAATTTCAAGATAGCCGCCATGGCAGCCATCTTGGATATCTGAACGGAAAGATTTTAGCAATTCTGAATCTCTATATCACTGTGATGCTTCCCATCAAGTTTTGGCTCAACCCAACTTACGGTTTGGGAGGAGATGTCATTTGAAGAATTTCAAGATGGCGTCCATGGTGGCCATCTTGGATATCGGAATGGTACAACTTCAGCAATTCTGACTCTTTGTGTTGCTCCAATGCCTCCCATCAAGTTTTGGCTCAATCCCACCTACGGTTTGGGAGGAGATGTCGTTTGAAGTATTTCAAGATGGCCGCCATCTTGGATATGGGAACAGACTGATTTTAGCTATTCTGAGTCTCTATCTCTCCAAAGCCCTCCATCAAGTTTCAGCTCAATCTGACTTATTGTTTGGGATTAGATGTCGTTTGAAGAATTTCAAGATCGTTTTGGCTCAATCCAACTTACCCCTTGAAATTCTTCAAACGACATCTCCTCCCAAACCATAATTTTCAGCTCAATCCAACTTATGGCCCTGGAGGAGATGTCGAAAATGTGAAAAGCTAACGACGGACGGACGAACGGACGGACGGACGACGGACAACAGGCCATTGCATAAGCTGACCTGGAGCAAAGCTTCAGGTGAACTAATAAACTCAACACGATACATAGCAAACATACATTTATGTCGTACAAAAAGGTTGCTCTTTGCTATCGCCTGAGAAGACATTTCAAAATTACAATACAATGCGGGCTGTCTCAGTTCTCGTATTTTCAGACACAAGCCTTCTTGAAATTATTTAGATAGTGATTTGGGACAGGCAACAAAAATGGTTCACTCGAAAGCAATTTTGGCATAATTCTTTCACTGCCATAAGCGATAATAATATGCTTTTGCAAACAACGTAGATCCAGATGAGACGGCTCATCATGAGCCGTCAGGATCTACGCTGTTTGGCATTCAGTCTTTCGACTTTACACATATCTTTTAATTTTGTTTCAGGCTAACGCATTTGTTGTGTCTATCACCGTAGAAAAAGAAATATTTGTAGCAATCAAAATAAAGACTTATTTAATAACCATCTTTCTTTTGTAACAGGTTTACACAGCAAAGAACTAGTCTGTTCCAGACCATCCGTAAATTTCAGCCTGTCGGTATACGCCTTCTCCAACACGATTCTCCTGACCTTTCTGAAGACGATAATCTAGCTTTAACTTTTTCACCAAAAAAAAAAAAAAAAAAAAAAAAAAAAAACCGAAAAATTTACAATATCAAAATCAAAGTCATAAATTATCGTAGTGATTATGTGTCATTATATATTGATATATTTAAATCCCGAAAAGGTGCTTCGGTATAATAGGTATTAGTTTTATTAAACTTTTCCTTGTCAGATGTAATGTTTTATTTAAATGTTATTCTTTTGGATAAATTGTATCCACCATTTGTTCAAACTATTCATTATCAATATTTAGTAAAATAAACGTCAAAAAGATAAGTCATCGAGATGTTGAAACGTCAATAATATTGGCCTGATTTTCGTGAGAGAGGGACAACACAAAATCTCTTTCGGAACAAAACAGAAATTGATCTGCAATAAGTGGGTGGCACAGTTTGTACACAGAGATATATCAACAATTTATTTGTATAAGTTAGTATCAAACCGAATAAAATATTACCAAGAAGAGAAAGACGAAACCAAAGATCCTCACAGATTTTCTGACAAGACCACAAAGTATAATGTTTATGATTCTCAGAAGTGAAAAAACAAAAAAAAACAAACAAAAAACAAAAAAACAAACAAAAAAAAACAAAAAACATACGTTTCTCACTACAAAGTAATTTCCTTTTAGGAAATTTCTTTCAACTAACTTTAATCAGTTTATGCGGCAGGGTTGTATAAAGTGTGGAAAATCGTATGTAGACGAACTAGGCGCACGGAAATTTAAGTTTATTTAAAATCACATCGGATATTTTTTCTAGACCAAAAGAGTTTTTACCGGATTTTTCCGCCTCACAGTATATAACTACATGCTTTTAATAGCACCAAGACAAGAAGTTTATAATTTTGTGAGTTCGGGCGAAGTGCATGAGCTACCCAGCTAGCATTCTTTATAAATCTACAGCGGACCGTTATCGGCCCGTCAGCTACCCTGACGGGCCGATAACGGCCCGCTTTAGATTTATGTAGAATGCTTACTGAGTATAGAGTTTGCGATAAAGCGTGATTTTTATACCTTTTATAGAGTTTCGGTAACCAGGTAACCAATACAACGTGGGAAGCGTGTCCTGGTTCTCTTTAATATTAACTGCAAACTTGACAGACTGATTACTATGATTTTTTCAAACAATGAATAGACTGCATGTATGTTTTACTACTGCCAAGTTCCTCTTTTATAAAGTTTTTTTTTTTTTTTTTTTTTTGGTGGGGGGTGGAGGGGGGGGGGGGGGCGGAGGGGGAGGTTACGGCCCTTTCAAGAAAATTTCACTTATATCGAGCCGATCGTTCATCAAAGGCCCCTTTTAAAGTATTGACATAATGCAAACGTAACAAAATGACAATATTTATTGCAACCTTGTAAGCTGGAACCATAAAATACCTCCCATGGAAAAGTATGTGAAGATACCCAGTAAATGCCACAATCACGAGGCACATCCTTCCCGACGCACAAAAGAAGGAGTGATGAGGAACGAAGAAGAACAAAACAAACGTCATACACAAACCCACGGACGCACAGACAGAGAAGAACCGCAAAAGCTCACGGTCAGTAGAAAACTATCTGTGGGCTTAAACCAGTTTTACCCGAGAGAAACCTCATTTTTATTTCTAATGCTGCTCAAAATTACAGACATATGTTCGGTCCGCATAGGGGTCCTCTACCTCATCTGTGAAACATCGCATTGCAACACATATAATCAAAAATACTGTGATGAAACAAAGCAAAGGGATCAATGGCGATCTGAAGCCAGAACACAAGACAACCACAAAAAGGACCGTGATTGGCTCGACCACAGACATTGATAGTCAGTCTTGGATACCTTGCTTTAGATGTCGAAAAGAAAATTTAAGTTTTCTCGGTAAAATATTTGAATTATTAGAGTAAAATGAAATACGGAAATCGATTGTTTGAAAACACTTAATTTCCACTCGTTTAAAACATAAGACCCAGCATACTCTCGTTTGCATAAATATTTGTAGAATTCCTGTAAAGCTTTTGCAATTTGTAAGCAACTTTTATTGCAGCCAATATACCAAGAGAATCTACATCCAGGTCCTTTAGAGATAATAAATCTAATTCTGCCATCGGAAATAATTTTAAATTGCCGGTAATAACATGACCAGCTGCAGGATAGCAGATTTAAAATCTTTGCGTTCTCAGGAATCGGGGATATTAACTTCAATATCAAGATTAGTAACATTTTTTAAAAAATAAATATTGTATTTCGAATAAGTTTATGACACTTGTAACAAGTAGCTGCGGTCATGGTACCTAGGCCATAATCCAAACTCATAAATCCGTAAACGAATGACGAATCAGAATGTTCAGACCAACAGACATGGACCCCCCCCAATAAAGGGTGTAATCAGGCGTCCGCGGATAGTAAGCATTACTTGGTAAGCAAGCTTCGCCCACCATGCCCATAGGCCTGAACGAAGGAAATGTCGGTAGAAGCGTAT
This sequence comes from Anodontia alba, assembly GCA_964016985.1. Lineage (NCBI taxonomy): Eukaryota > Metazoa > Mollusca > Bivalvia > Lucinida > Lucinidae > Anodontia > Anodontia alba. Next base: position 26,237,401 of record OZ024823.1, on the reverse strand, counting down.
GTCCGGGATTTGGGAAGTCTACTTATGGCGCGTCATTGGCAAAAACATCAGAATTAATTCTTGAAACTGCCACATTATAGGGATTGACCAGATCATGATGTCTCCCATAGAACTTCTTAAGTGTTGCTACCAGTTTGGTTTGTTTTGATACCCCTGGCTCAACAACTTTGTAGTGAGCACTTTTCCACGCTCCATGAAGTCCTGATAATTTGAACAGGCTCTTGCATAACGGATTAACTGTGATACGTAAACGCCGTATGCTGGTGCAGAAGGGGTATTACTGCTCAGGAATGGAAAGTTAACAATGGGAAAATTGAAGTCATCCCGTTTGTCGTAAAGCCTAGTAGTAACAAATAGATGCAGTATTCAAGAAGTAAGAAAGTAAGCAGGAAAACAAAAAACAACAGATGTATCTCTAAATATACTGGGTAAATCAATAAACTCGATCCCTTTGTTAACATATGGAATTTTGTCTTATGTGTTTACGTACAATAAAACAGTGCTTACCATGGCCTTTGATGGAGTTTATCCTGCTTCTCTTTTATACTCATTGCAAAACAAAAAAGTCCCATTTCAGGTATTCTATAGGTCGGAAGAAGGCAAACGTAATCTTGTTTTAGACATGGTTTTCAAAATGAAGTAAATAGTTATAGACCCATTTCTATAATACCAACACTATCAAAAATAACAGAAAAAATGGATCAGTAACAAAGTTATGCCACTCTATCTTATTTAATAAGCTGTAAACTTCTTCATTACAAACAAAAATGATAAGAAAATCCTTCTACAGGATGATACACATTCAGGCCATTTTAATATGTATATTTTTATTCTTTGGTGGTAATGTTAATGAAGAGCAGTCGAGACAACACTGGCACTATAAGATTCAGGGGGAAATACACCGATACCGTTGAGCCATCAAAGAGGTACTCCAGTTAATAGCCACTTCACAGGGTTTAGCTATTACCTACGTCATAACTTCTTTACAGGCGGAACACGCTTGGGCAGTGCATTTAAAATGTAATATAATTAACACTGAAATAGAATTAAGTCCGGAATACCAAGCTGGCTAACAGAATTAACCAGGTTCTTAAGGTGGTGAATGAGCGGCTAACGGATTTCTCATGACTACGTGAGACAGCTGGTCATGGCCGATCCTGGAATACGTCCAGTTAACCGAAACGTTCGCAGTTACTGTCAAACTATATCAAACTTTTCGTTCAGTTGTGACATTTTCGGTGGACGGTAGCAAATATCAGCAAACTTTCTCATGCTGTCTTTTGGCACAACCAAACTGGTGGCCAACGCGAATAAAATTTTGTATATCCCAGTCAGCATTCTACGTAAATCTATATCGGGCCGTCATCGGCCCGTCAGGGTAGCTGACGGGCCGATGACGGCCCGATGTAGATTTACGTAGAATGCTAGCTGGGTACTTGTTCGTAATAAAAATGTGGAAATGTTTACTTGGTTGATATTATACAGTCGATCCCTTAAAAAATGGATAATCATTGATATAATTTATTCGGTCTAATAGCAATAAAAAGCTAATATCAGTTCTCCGCAATAACGGCTACTTTTCATTTTGAGATCACATAAGACATCTGAAATATTTTCAATAGACAAATAAACCCTAAGAAGTCAAAGGTTGTAATGTGTTAAGAGGAATCAAGCGCATATCTTGCAAACTAGAGTAACTTCCCGAAACTACGCACGCGCATTACAAATGTTAAAAGTAACACAGTCAGGGACTATAAAAGCGTGAATGGGAAATGTCTAAGTTTCCTTTATTAAGCCCTGTTCTTTGGCCAGTCCTTTACTGCTTTCAAAAAATAGTTTGTATCTATATATCTACCTGCAAGCATTTACCTTCCTTCATGCCCATTTTATCAATCATCAAAGTCAAACAAATGGAAATACAGAATGACCAATAGCAGATTCTTTTGTTTTGTTTGGTTTTCCGAAATTTCCACAGGCGCGCAAATGGCCTTTCTTAAACTTGTTGTAAAGTGCTCGAAATACCGTATAGATCCTAAATACTGTGACACCTTAACTCCTCATCACAAAAAAAAAAAAAAAAAAAAAAAAAAAAAAAAAAAAAAACACGCCTGTATAATTTTTCCCCCCTTAAACCCAATTTTTATATATTAAAAGGGAGGTTTACATGGGTATACATTATTTTTCTTATTTCTGCTTAAAAAACATAGATTGTGGGTACTAATGTGTACCCTCAATCTATGTTTTGACGAGGCGGTTCCAACGAGTATCTACAATCTTTGTTTTGAGCAGAAATATGAAAAACATCAGTTTTTTATCTAAAAAAAAATCAGTTTTTGGTTGTAAAAATTTCAGTATATTTGAATAGGCATGTTTTCGTAATGTCATCATTCTTATCCTAAGATTTGAACAACTGTAGGCTACTTTCCTATCTGTTGATGTGTCTGAAACCTGCTGGATGAGTATCAAACTGTGTAAACCCAGATCAGATCATTACGAAAACACGCCTATTTCAAATATATAGTAAATTTCACCTCCAAAAACTGAAAATTTTCAGATAAAAATCTCTGATATTTTTCAAATGTCTGCTCAAAACATAGATTATGGGTACTCGTTAGAACCGCCTCAGCGAGGCGGTTCTAACGAGCACCCACAATCTATGTTTTGAGCAGAAATAAGAAAAATAATGTATACCCCTGTAAACCCCATTTTTAGTGTATAAAAGTGGGGTTTAAGGGGATCAATATTATATAGGCGTGTTTTCGTGATGTGCCGCGGCGTTTTATCTGAGTCCACACTGACTGCTCATGCCCGTTTCTCCTTTTACTTAAGCAAAATATGGTACAAGCTTTACATTACGAAAACACGCCTATTCAAATATATTGAAAATTTCACCACCAAAAGCTAAAAGTTTTCAGATAAAAATTCTGATATTTTTCATATTTCTGCTCAAAACATAGATTGAGGGCACTCGTTAGAACCGCCTCGCTGAGGCGGTTCTAACGAGTACCCGCAATTTCTACCCGCCTCGGTGAGGCGGTTCTGAGTACCCGCAATCTACGTTTTTGAGCAGAAATAAGAAAAATAATGTATACCCCTGTAAATCTCAGTCTTACTGTATAAAAGTGGGGTTTAAGGGGATCAAAATTATATAGGTATATTATCATGATGGGACGTACTTTACACAGCATGAAAATGTGAACGGAAAAGGATCGTTTCTCTTACATATGAATGGGCATGCTGAAGACATCATTTAAAAATGGGAAAATTATTCCTTCTTTCCCGGACACGTAGTGAATATTAGAAATAAAAGTAATGCCAAAATTCACTTGTTGAAAAAAAAATCCGAAGTTTCCGGAAAATTCAGGATATTTGTTCACCTTGAACGATTTTTTTAAAGAGCGCAAACAAAAATACTCCGGTAAAAGTTCTTGTCTTACATCCATCCGTCTACCGCAGCATGAAAACAACAACAACAACAACAATACCTCATTCTGTATGTCAAATATCAAAGACCCAGATTAGCAATCGGATAAGGGTCTCCGCTGCCCATTTATAGAGATATTCGATACACTAAATAATGTGGGGATACAGAGAAGACTCTGATCAGACTGTGCGGATGCATAGACTAAGTTAGGCCTTTGCTTTCTGCATATGAAATAATGCCCATTTCTTCATGTTACAACTTAGCTGTTGGTTTGTTTCAATGCACTTACGGAGCATTAATCTTCATTGTTACATGGATTTATTTTTGTAATCTGGCATATGTAATAAACATACTTTCAGTTGGGCTGCGTCATGCGAAAACGTTTTCTCCGATATTTGCGGGCAGCGAAGCCCAGATCGGCCTGCTCATCCGCGCAGTCTGATCAGGACTTTCACTGTCCGCTAACAGAATCATTGGATACTAGAGAATGTATGAATGGAAGCAAAGGCGCGTGTGATACTCTGCGTAATTAAAAGATTATCTGAATACACACTGTGCGCATGTTCGAAGGCACTTTTTCGCTTGACGCGGCCCTTACTTTTTAGTTAATAACGCTGATCATAAGATTAAGCTGCACCTAATACAAAAATAGTCAAAAGACAACTATATAAGCATCAAATCCCACTACCCTTTTCAAAATCACACTGGATCGTAGAATCATACCACTATATAATCTATGCATAAAAAGGACGATAGTTTTTTCAAGAAACATTACTTTCTATAATCGATTCCTGCTAAATGATTCCAACAATGGATACTCCGCTCAGTGACTTTCAAGAACTGTTTCGGGTACACGTTCACGAAAACCGTATTTTACAAGGAAATGTCCGAGATCTTGAGAAACAGAAGGTTAAACTACTGAAAGACATGGGGGCCGAGTCGAGACAGTTCAAGAGTAAATATACAAAATATCTTGAACGTGGCAGACGAAGATCGTTCCAGGATATACCACTCACCCCAAGGTATACCGACAGTGGTGAAGTAAACGTTTCTGTTTCAAGAGACATGATCTGTAAAAACTGTCCCTATTCGTTTAAGACATGGAATAACTTAGTTGATGTTAAACGAAATGGAATAGATGCTTACAAATCTGAAATATTATTTGGAGACAGAAAAGAGAAGAAACTTTCCTCTAGTTACGGAAATGTGGCCGAACATTCAAGAACAGGAGTGGAACAAAACTGCGTAGGTATGGTAACAGAAATTCCTGGATTTAGAGAAAACATTAGACATAGTTCTAAACGGTTGTCTGCTTCAGCGTCGGCTCTGTTGGAAATAGTTAACACAGAGAATAATTCGCCAAAGGCATCGCCCCGCTTAAAGCGATCATGTAAGGAAACCATACACAGTCCAGTAGGAAGACGAGTTACTCAGGAAATTTCAGCAAAAGATTGTCAGGAACTATTGTCTCTTCATCGTAGTAAAACGATCCCGACGACAGACACTGAATATAGTCCGAGGACTGAATCACCTCGAACAAACAATACAGTAAACTTGTGCGTACCACGTATTGATGTAGAAAATGTCATCGACGACAAAGACGGTGCTAGTTATAGAAGACGCGGATCCTTCAGTCTACAAGACGATTCTGGAGAACTAGATACACCCACGGAAAGAGCAAGAAGCTATACAATTGACAACCATCAAAGACCAGTGCTTTTAGCAAGACGCAGAACACAAGATATTGTAGCATACTCCCGCGAAGGCCGCAGGTCCAGTGTTGGAACAATTGCCCTCAAAGCGATGGCTGACAGCTCGAAAGGATTAACCAAATTCAAGTATTTCACTAAACTTTTAGCTGATACCTTGAAGGGCCTTCCTCAAGCTGACTTAGAAGATGAATCGCCTGCAGAAAATAAATCTATTCCAGACATTTATGTATCCCTCAAGAAATGTAGATATCTTAGAACCCCACCACGAAGTCGGCGCGGTAGTAATGTAGATCAAGCAGATTTTGAAGGACTTGTTTTAAACTAGTTACGTGTACTTTGAACTTTGTCAGGCAGTACAGGCCAGTTTTAGTTAATTAGCTGAATAATTAATTAATTCTTATTCATTCATTTATTTATTCGCATACTCATATTGCCATTCCTTGTGCTAGTTCATCAGTTCGCTTTGGTCACTGATATCATTTTGAAATTTGGCAATTACTATAGATTATAATATCTTTACAACAAAAAAGAACGTTTTACTTTTTTTTTGTTATTTCTTGTAATGGACCGCAATTCAAGAAAACGTACACGCCCAACGAAGACTAAAATCAGTATGAACATCCGCGTCGTCTGATTAGAGTCTTCACTGTCTTCAAAAATAAACTTTGTATCCTTGGCTATGCAAAATACTGCCAGCGAAGATTCTGATCAGACTGTGCGATCCATTACGAAAACACGCCTATTCAAATATATTGAAAATTTCACTATCAAAAACTGAAAGTTTTCAGATAAAATTCTGATTTTTTTTTTCGTATTTCTGCTCAAAACATAGATTGTGGGTACCCGTTAGAACCGCCTCGCCGAGGCGGTTCTAACGAGTACCCACAATCTATGTTTTTGAGCAGAATAAGAAAAATAATGTATACCCCTGTACACCCCAGTTTTACTATATAAAAGTGGGGTTTAAGGGGGTCAAATTTATATAGGTATGTTTTCGTGATGGCTAGGCGCACATGTCCGGTGACCTGAGGCTTCTGGTTCACAGCTGTGTTATGTCAAATAAAAAAATTGAAACCAGAAATCACTGGTCACCCAACAGGATTATATATATTAATACTTATATCTTATTAAACTTTTTTTGGACATTTATAAATTTCCAGATGAGATAAAATGAATACACGTCGCGCACGCGCGCACGTGCGTGTGTGTGTGCGTGTGTTTTCTGATGATAGGAGCAGAACTGAGTCGAAAAAATGTACAGCGGATAACTTATAAACCTTACTCGGAAATCAACACACCGCATTTACCCAAAATATTTGGACAGACAAGCCTAAACAGCGTACACCCAGATCAGATGCCAGAGAATGCAACATCTGACAGGTTCTACACCGTTTCCCATTCATCCAGCAGTTTTCATAGACAAACCAATAGGTAGTAAAATGAAGCTGTTCATATTTATGTATGATCAGGAGAATGAGTAACAAAATTTGAGGTAATATCTGAAAGCGGTATTTTAACCCCACATATGAAAATATGAACTACAAGGTCAGAAGACGTGCAGACATGTGCGCCCAGCGATGATACAGATCAGCATGCATATTCGCACTTTCTTAAATGCGAAGATACAGATCAGCCTGCACATTCTTAAATGCGAAGATACAGATCAGCCTGCACATTTGCACATTCTTAAATGCGAAGATACAGATCAGCCTGCACATTTGCACATTCTTAAATGCGAAGATACAGATCAGCCTGCACATTTGCACATTCTTAAATGCGAAGATACAGATCAGCCTGCACATTCGCACAATCTTAAATGCGCATTTTTGGATGGGAAGTTTCTTCATGCGGACAACGAAGACTGATCAGACTGCACGGATTCGCAGGCTGATTTGAGTATTCGTTGGGCGCCCAAGTCAGGAGGTTAAAAATCATTCTGCTTAAATCTATATCGGACCGTGATCGGCCCGACAGAAATCATTCTGCTTAAATCTACATCGCACCGCCATCGATAATAAGAATCATGTCGGGCCGATTAGGATCCGATATAGATTTAAGTAGAATGCTTACTGTGTTGTTGGCGTCGGTTTATTATTTTGTTAAACAAAAACAAAACAAATCAAAACAAAATTGAAAAAAAAAACAACAAAAAAACACACACACAAAAACAGCAACAACAACAACAAAAAACACAAACAAGCAAAACAAAACACTGTTTACATGTTCAGTTTAAAAGCTGGAGCAAGCCTTTGCCAAGGTGACAGTCTAACAGTGATAGTTCTTAATAATTTTTTATTTAGCTTCTTTTTCCTCAAACATCGCTCAGAATATGAATACGGTATTCTTTGGAAAAAAGTGCATGAAATCGCAAGTATTCATTCGAACAATCACCATCAGTTTGCCACCAAAATAAAGTTATATATAATGACAGTCAATGTAAAAGCACTGCTAACAAGTCTTCAAAATTTGATTTCGTGTGTAACACTTAATTTTAATTATATTCCAGAAATAATTCCTCAATTAGCAAAAATATAGTGAAAATATCCAGAAAATATAACATATTACGAAAACACGCCTATTCAAATATATTGAAAATTTCACCACCAAAACCGGACAGTTTTCAGATAAAGCTTCTGATATTTTTTAATATTTCAGTTCAAAACATAGATTGTGGGTACTCGTTAGAACCGCTCGGTGAGGCGGTTCTAACAAGTACCCACTATCTATGTTTTCGAGCAGAATATAAGAAAAATAATGCATATTCCCGTAAACCCAAGTTTTACGATGTAAAAGAGGGGTTTAAGGCGGTCAAAATTATATAGTTATGATTTCGTGATGGTCAAAAAGCACAGCTTTCCCAAGGCACCAAAAGAAGGAGAGATGAGGAACAAATAAGGACAAAACAAATGCCACGTATGAAACCAACGCGCACAAAGAAGAACTGCAACAGAGGAACCGCCATGGAATGATCAGTATGAGAACTATTGGGGAGGGTGGGGCTTATATCTGGTGTTGTAACGATGATCGATTATAATCGATAATCAAGCGAAAATTCTTTTTGATTCTACCATCGATTGTGTTTGCTAATAATCAATTATAAGCGAAAAGATTCACACCTGACTAGTTTGTATCATTCTCAAATTGCAACTTTAATGCAAGAAAGATGCAATTCTAAACTCTTCAGCTTGAAAGTACGTTAGGAAATAAGAAACATAGTAGTGTTTCTGCAACAAATGAAAAGTCTTCAATACACATCTTAAATGTCAAAGCCTATGATGTGCTGTGAGGACCTTTTACTTTTGTGGTAAGGTACTGCACATAAAATTATGCATGCAAATGACAAGTTAACAAGTTTTTATTAAGTTTTAAGCAGTAAAAGAATACCATTTTATTTTTCTGGGTGATGGGACCTGTGATTGCCTTTCATTTGATAGCTTTCAGTTCATTACGAAAACACGCCTATTCAAATATATAGGAAATTTCACCTCCAAAAACTGAAAATTTTCAGTTAAAAATCTCTGATATTTTTTCATATTTCTGCTCAAAACATAGATTGTGGGTACTCGTAAGAACCGCATCGCCGAGGTGGTTCTAACGAGTACCCACAATCTATTTTTAGCAGAAATAAGAAAAATAATGTATACCCCTGTAAACCCAAGTTTTACAATATAAAAGCGGGGTTTAATGGGGTCAAACTTATATAGGCATGTTTTTTTCTTGATGTATAATCGATAATCAATCGAAACCTCCTGTCCGATTATTTTCGATGATCGATTATAAAAAAATCCCATAATCGGACAACACTACTTATATCTTAATTCTGATGCAATTCCAAATTACAAATATATGTTCGGTTCGAATAGGAGTCCTCTACCTCCTCTGCGAAAGTAACATTCCAGAAATTAACCAATACTGTCAAAAGTAGCTATCACAAGCCATCATTATCACAGTCTCTGAACGAAGTAACGTCAAAAACTGAATCACAGTCACTAGTATTTACAGTGTGTCCTCTGTTAGCATCTAAACAGACTCTGCATCTATACCGCATGCTGCGTACACAAGTTGAATTCGTAACTGTTGAATACTGTCCTATTCCTCCTGCAACGCCCCTATGAACATATAACACGTATATGGCTTGCACAAACTGGTCACAGAGGTGTTCAGTCGTAGTCAGTATGCCTAACATGCAGGCTAACACAATACAAAAAGTTGTTTTGGTCTAGGTAATCTGCGGTTAGCCTGGTAGATGCGAATGGAAGCGAATGATCTTGTTGGAACAGGTTGACATTCGGGTGCTGTCGTAGAACAAGCAGAACACGCGGTTCGAGCACTTTGTCAATGTGACGCCTCACCACCAAACTGCCATAATGTCATGTGATCCCGACCAACACCATAATACAACCACCGTCCTAAATATCTACCTGAAGCATATTGCTCGCTCACGTCCGTTTCCCCTGATGATCAACAATCGGGATTCATCGGTGAAGATAGTCGCCCTCTACTGATTTTATGCAGAACGGAAATGTTGCGACCATCCGCGTTGGCTTCTCTATCCCACCAGTAAAACATCACAATAAAACACAAAAATTCACGAAACTTCAATAGAACAAAGTAGAGGGCTCATTGGCAATCTGAAGCCAGAGCTAACAAAAAAAAAAAAACAAGTTGGACCACGATGGTTAACGACCATGTGCTCAGTTTACCGCATTACATTCATATAGAAACATATATATTTTTTTATAAAGAGTGACAATCTTTTTTAACTTGTTCCTAAAAATCAGTAATACTAAAATTCCTTCTGAATTTATGAGGATAGCGGCCATAAAACTCGGATTCTTATAGAAAGGTTTTCAAACCTACGTTATGTTTTGACGTTTATGATACAGATACCCATCTTTTAGAAATCAAAGCACTGACAGTACTGGTGGGTCGATAGTCTCTGAGTTTAGGTTTGGAAAATGGTCCTGAACGGGGACCTAAGACTGTTTCATTTAAACCCGAATTTCTTCTAATTTAAAGCAAGCAGTGCAGACCCTGATCAGACGCCGCATTATGATCTGGGTCTGCTCTGTTTGCCAATGTCCCAGTCCAAATTTTTCAGATAACCCTCTTTACACTGCATTCTGACGTCAACAATGATAATCAGTTGGACAAATACCTTAAGGAAATTTTGGTGTTTGTATACTAAGGCTAGATTGCAAACAATCGACCCAAAAATAGTGTAGAAGATGTTTAGGATGAGCCACAGCCCAGCAGGCACATGACGTTAATAAAACGTCGCCTTAACGTCGATGCAACGTTGTATAAACGTCATGTGCCTGCTGGGAGTCTTCCTATAACATGAAGAGGAGGAGCAAACACACCATAACAGTACACATACCACAATCCAAAGAAAAACAAAACAACCAGCTCTCTCTTCCCCTTAAGGTGAATGGTTGCATCTGGTAATATACGCCATTATTTACAAGGCAAACAACTTATATTACTTCCTGTGTACGTTCCTATGCATTATGTCCCTTTTGAAAAAGGCTCTACTTCAAAAGGAAAGGGAAAACATCACTCAAAGAAATTGTGGCCTCGCAAAGGGGCTGGTCATGCACACAGAAAAACTGATTCGCCGGAAGTCTAAAAAGTCTTTTTTTTTCGCGACGGCTCAAATGTCTGTGTCACCATAGCTTGTTACAATGGCTACTGTTTATCTGTTTCCTTTGCCTTTTCATCAAAGAACTGGTCTACATGTCGATTTCGTCCCTCAATCTTCCACAGCTCAAATTGAGGACCCGTTAGCGTGGTGTCGAATTCATCTATATTGCCATGACCCTGAAAAAAAGATGAAGCAGGTAGTACTATCAAACCCGCGTACGTAAACTATCACCTGTTATTTTGAGGCAGGCCTCCGAAAATGTTTGTAAGCACTGTGCTCTTCAGATCGTTTATAATAAATGCATCTTCTCTTATACATCGAGTGGACTTATACCACCTCTTTCGACCGGTCGAGCCTTTCCAACAGCAGGGTATCTGGTTAGTTTATATAATAACTACGTTTTAAAGAAATTCCTGTACTTAATGCAAACAGTGTAGATCCTGATCAGACGCCGCAAAACGATCAACGCCGCGTTCTGCGGCGTCTGATCTGGGTCTGCACTGTTTGCCAATTATCCTTTTGCGGGTCTCCAGACTAAATGGGTAATGAAACATTGGTGAAATAAGAAATTATTTTTCGTGACAGGAACATTTTCATAAATATCAGAATAATAAGCGCTCATTATTGTATACGCCAAAGGGCGTAGACAATATATGTTTCGGTTCGGACACGGAAGTGATTTAATTGTTGACCCATAATGCACCATTGACCTTAGGAGTGTTGTTTACAAGCAAAACCCAGAACTAGATATAACACTGAATAGAACAGAAAAAAAAATATTTCGTATTGAAACACCAAAGTGTTCTCCATTCGCGTTTTTTTTTTTTTTTCGACACACAGCACTTATGTATATATTTTAAAAGGTTACCATTGCAGCACTTTATCAAAGTTTATGGGATATGCTTGACGTTTTCACTTAAACCGGTGGCTGCATTGGTACTGCTAAGCGCGATTTATAGCATTCAGGGGACAGCGGACAAAAATTGATATTCTTATAACTAATTTAATTTTTAATGAGGTAAGCCTAAAAGAGATGTGAAATTAGCTGTAATTTCACATTTTATTGTGATCTAGGGTCATTCTCATTTATACAATATATCACTTAGACCTCTTCAATTCACCTTTAGCATTTTGGAAGCTACTGTCCTTTTGACAATCATCGGAAAGATGCTTTTGGCTTAGCATTTTATCTTAAATGAAAAATATTTTTTTCTGATTGATCATATCTTATCAGAAACCATTTGTCTTATATGTTTCTGTGTTTTGTTCTCAAATATTTACCCTTAAATGAAATGTACGGCAAAAAATTGGTCTGACCTATGCAATTTCTATAGTAAAGTGATGTTTTGGAATTTTTGTTATAGAAAATATTTTTTACTTTTCTTTGCCGAATTTAAATCATTAATGTTTCACAACAATATTGTGAAAATTTCAGAAAAATTGAACAAGCGGAACTTGTTGAAAATTTGCCTCCAAGTTACCTACCCTACAGATTTCTGCATAATTTGCATCCAATTTCACTACGGGAAAAAGTGAAAAATATTTTACTTAAAAAAAAACAGTGACTAGAATAAACAACTTCGTGCATAGATATTAACGACAAATTGTTTTGCATTAAATCATGACAAACGTTTGCCAATTTTCTTCTGTGTAAAGCGCCAAGCAAAAACACAACTTTCTGAAAAATGTCAAAAGCACAGTAGTCGATTTAGCTAAGAATTGCATGTAAAGAACCCAATACTATTAAAATCAGTTTTACCATTTATTGTGTGCGAAGCGTAGACCAATCTTTTTTTGTTAAAGCTTATACTTGTAAAATACTAATAGTGAAGCGCCACACACCCACCTACACTAGGATTTGAACACAGACTATTGTGTCAGAAGGCGGGAGCATTAATCCCATATAACTGCTTAAACGTTAACCCATTTTAGACTGAATAACGCTCCTCGACCTTCACCCCCACACGATATATATATATATATATATATATATATATATATATATATATATATATATATATATATATATATATTGAAAGAGTCCAATTTAAATTATAGGTATGTCAGTCTATATGATTTAGATATTCCTCGAGAAAAATGGCGAAATATTCACAAGCAGGGAAGATGCTGATCAGACGCCGCATTCGACGAGGCGGTTCTAACGAGTACCAACAATCTATGTTTTAGCAAAATAAGAAAAATAGTGTATACCCCAGTAAACCCTAGTTTTACTACATAAAAGTGAAGTTTAAGGGGGTCAAAGTTATATAGGCATGTTTTCGTGATGAAGTTTTCTGGGCCAGACTAGATAGTTTCGAATAATTAGTTTTAACCAGTAAACCTCACATCAATTTTCAAAAATCCTGGAATAGGCGCAATGATCACAAAGAAACCGAAAGTATACACTATAATGTGCAGGGAGACGTTGTACGGCCGGTTTGGAACAATTTCTTTCCTTTTAGAGTAGACATCTTTTCAGAAGTGGGTTGGTGTGCCAGGTTTCTTCCTAGTAAAAGGAGTTAAAGCCCCATTTGTACTGACAGTTCCAAGGCAGTTCTCTGTTCTTGTCCTTCTTTGCCTATACGCAGGTTATTGCAAAAAAGGTAAGAGAAAAGTCCAGGGAGTGCCACAATCACAAACCGCAGCCCTTCCAGCAAATCTGCTTTTTTGTTTTGTCTTAGATTGTTCCCAATCTGTTCTTCTTTTGTATTTAAATATTTTATTCTGATTTTCATTTGACATGCAATATACATCATACATAAAGACGAAATTCAAGGGACAGTAATGGAAGACCCGGGAAAGACGGTACCTCCGTGATTGTGGCTTTTCTTGGGTAATTTCATTCAGAACTTCTTACATTTTACATCCATCAAAATTCCTTACCACTTTCTGAATTTCGTAGTCTTTTTGAATCGCATATCTGTCCTGATTATCATAAAAGTCCCAATCAGGTTTCAGGTCCGGCTGGTCCGAAGACCGCAGAAGAATGCCACTTTTTAATCCAAAAAATCCCCAGGGTCGATGCGGACTTTGGTATCGGAAATCCATTGCCCATCGGATTTGATCAGAAAGATTCGGTATGCTACAAATAGAAATGACGATGCGACAGAGCTATTCCCAACAGCGTTTGGGATAATTTCCTTTATCCATAGGTGATCAGTGTGATCTGGGTTCGGTTTTCCTAAGAAATATCTCCGAAGAACTAATATGTTTTCTATAATTTACATATTTAAAATATCTCTAGTGAACTTATATGTTTCTATTAATTTACATACTCAAGAATATATCTAGGGAACTATGTTTCCTATGATTTACACCCTCAAGAATATATCTATCGAACTAATGTATTTCCTATGATTTACATACTCAAGATTATCTCCAGGGTAATAATATGTTTCCTATAATTTACATACTCAAGAATATATCTTGAGAACTAATATGTTTCCTATGACTTACTTACTCAAGAATGTGTCTAGGGAACAAATATGTTTCCTATTATTCACATACTCAAGAATATAATTAGGGAGTTAACATATTTCCTATGATTTACATACTCAAGAATATCTCTGGAGCACTAATATGAATTCTATAATTTACATACTCAAGAATATATCTAGAGAACTACATTGTAGTATGTATCCTATGATTTTCGTACTCAAGTATATGTTTCCTAGAATTTACATACATATATTTCCTTTATTTACATACTCAAGAATAAATCGAGGGAAATAATATGTTTTCTATAATTCACATACTCAAGAATATATGTAGGGAACTAATATGTTTCCAATCATTTTCAGACTCAAAATTATGTTTAGGGAACAACTATATTTCCTATAACTGACATACTCAAGAGTATATTTAGGGAATTAATGCGTTTCCTATGAATCACATACTCAAGAATATATCTAGGGAATTAATTTATTTCCTGTTATTGACATTCACCAAAATATATCTAGGGAACAAATATGTTTCCTATAATTTACATACTTAAATATATCTAGGGAACTTGTACGTTTCCTTTGATTTACATACTCAAGAATATATCTAAGGAATTAATATGTTTCCTATGATTTACATACTAAAGACTTTGACTAGGGAACTAATAAGTTTTCTATAATTTACATTCTCAAGAATATATCTAGGGAACTGATATTTGTCATATAATTTACATACTCAAGAATATCTCTAAGAAACGAATATATTAACTATGATTAAATACCCCAGAATATATCTAGGGTACAAATATGTTTCCTATGATTTACATACTCAAAAATATATCTAGGGAGCTTAAATTATTCCTTTAATTGGCATACTCAAGAATATATCTGAACCGACACGTTTCCTATAATTGACACACTCAAGAATATATCTAGGGAGCTTATATGTTTTCTATGACTACATACTCAAGATTACAATTAGTTAACTAATATGTTTCCAATAATTGACATACTCAAGAATATATCTAGAGAACCAATTTGTTTCCTATAAATGACACCCTCAAGATTATATCTAGGGAACAATTATGTTTCCTATGACTACATACTTAAGAATATATCCTTTAATTGGCATACTCAAGAATATCTCTAGGGAACTGATACGTTTCCTATAACTGACATACTCAAGAATATATCTAGAGAACTTATATGTTTCCTATGACTACATATTCAAGAATACTCCTAGGGAACTAATATGTTTCCTATACTTGACATACTCAAGCATATATCCAGAGAACCAATATGTTTCCTATAAATGACTCCCTCAAGATTATATCCAGGGAACTAATATGTTTCCTATGACTACATACTCAAGAATATATCTAAGGAGCTAATATTATTCCTTAAATTGGCATACTCAAGAATATCTCTAGGGAACCGATAAGTTTCCTATAATTGACACACTCAAGAATATATCTAGGGAACTTATATGTTTCCTATGACTACATACTCAAGAATACACCTAGGGAACTAATACGTTTCCTATAATTGGCATACTCAAGAATATATCTAGTGAACCAATATGTTTCCTATAAATGGCACCCTCAAGATTATATCTAGGGAACTAATATGTTTCTCATGACTACATACTCAAGAATATATCTAGGGAACTAATATGTTTCCTATAATTGACATACTCAAGAATATATCTAGAGAATTAATATGTTTCCTATAATTGACACCCTTAAGATTATATCTAGAAAACTAATATGTTTCCTATAATTCACATACTCAAGAATATAATGTAGTATATTCCTGAGTATGTGAATTATAGGAAACATGTTAGTTCCCTAGATTATGTATATTCTTGAGTACGTAAATTATAGGAAACATATGTTCCCTAGATATAATCCTACGTTTCCTATGGTTTATATGAGGATTTCACAAACCAAAGAAGGGCAACACAAATATCTCCCTATTCGCGAACCAGGTAAACATAATGCCAGACTGGATCCACCAAACAGAACACAGCCTACCAGTGACACTAGAGGAAGTGCAAAACTATGACAGACAGTACAAACGCCACTTACCAACGAAAAGCAACACAAGAAGCTCTCTCTTTCCCAAAGAAGTGACCACAACACCAGACAGGACCCGTTAAACACAAAAATCAGACAACAAACAGGACAAGACATGACAAAAAAGACCCGAATCTCTACAAAGAAGATGCAGCACTAGAATGATCGCCTTAGCGAAAGGCAAATGTCGTTTTCAGTGCTAGCTATACTTGGACTGTTTGGGAATAAAGGTTGTGAAAGTTAATTTCAGAAAGTATTTTTTTTTTTTTTTTTTTTTTTTTTTTTGCTTGACGCTTTACACAGAAGAAGCAAATTGGCAAACTTTTGTCATGATTTGATGTAAAACCATATGTGATAACTACCTATGCACAAACAGTTTTATTCTAGTCAATTATTTTTAAAAAATCAAATATTTTTTCCCATAGTAAAAATGAATACGAATGATGCAGAAATCTGGAGGGTAGGTAACTTGGAGGAAGATTTTCAACCAGTTCTGCTTGTTCAATTTTTCTAAAATTTTCAAAATATTGTTGTGAAACAAAAATAATTCAAATTTAGCAAAGAAAAGTAAAAATATTTTCTGAGACAAAAAAATCCAAAAAATCACTGCGCGTCAGACAAATTTTTGGCGATAAATTTAATTTTATGGCACACATTTGAGAACAAACCACAGAAACAGAAAACACAAATGGTTTCTGATGATATGTTCTATCAGAACAAAATATTTTCATTAAAAATAAAACGCCAAGCAAAAAACGTCTTTCCGAGTGATGTCGAAAGGACAGTTTAGTGTCGGCTACTATTAAATATATAATGCCTCAATATATAGCAGCATCATATTTATAAAATGTCTTTTCTGTGGGAATAACGGCAATTTAGCAAAATGATGCTGTCACTGTTGTTTATACACGGGCTTATTGTGCATTCCACATGCACTTCAGCATTATATTCCGAGGACTGCTTTTAATGATAATATAAAAATTAATTTAGCGAAAGACTAAATGTCGTTTTTTGTGCCTACTTGAGCTTTATTATTTCTGGACAGTTTGGGTACCAAAGCCGTAATTCTGTAACAAGAGGATTCTTTGGAAACAAAGAACACACCAAAGAAATGAAAACATCAACACGGTTTTGTTGGGTCCGTTTGAGTGCAGTCCCAGCGTGCACATGGCGTTTATACAAGGTCGCAATAACGTTCAGAGTAATCGTAATGTGCCCACTGGTGTATTAGATAATGCGACGCTGAATACGCCCTCAAGCCTATATCCATAATTTAACCTAACTATACTTAATAACTTTACTCCCTGCTAAAATTGCACGATGGTGAATCACCATCGTTCAATTACAGCAGGAAGTAAAATTACTGCTACTGTCTCGGTCTGTTCCCTCCTCGCCCTTCCTCCGGCCCAACCTCTCCACGAATTAGTCGTTACTGTTGACCGTTCCAGGGCGTTTCTTCTGTCACAGGTCGTCTTTGTTTGTGTGTTGGTTATTGCAGTTGAACTGTTGTGTTTTGTCATTGTTTGTTTTTTTATTTCTTCTTCTTCATTACGAAAACACGCCTATTCAAATGTATTGAAAATTTCAACACCAAAAACTGAAAGTTTTCAAATAAAAATTCTGATATTTTTCATAATTCTGCTCAAAATATAGATAGTGGGTACTCGTTAGAACCGCCTCGTGTTTTTGAGCAGAAATAAGAAAAATTATGTATACCCAGTTTTACTATATAAAAGTGGGGTTTAAGGGGGTCAAAATTATATAGGTATGTTTTCGTGATGTCTATGCCTCGGGAAGGGTGTGCTTCGTCACTGTGACCTTTCTTTGGTAACTTCATTATGTTTTTGTATGTAAAATGCTGAACGAACCTAACATTAGTTACTCGAGCACCCATCCTTGACTAACCGAATATTCATTGCAGCAATATTATCAGGTAGTCAAATGAATTCCTTCAAATTTCAGAATAAGTATGGCAGAGATCACAGTGGCAAATTTATTTAAACAACTCACCTCCTATGTGGTATGATATTACTGAAGAAAACAACCCCGCCAGCTTTCACTGGGGCGTTAATGAAGTCTGTTTCTGGATTAGCATCTGTATAAATATAGATGACAATCATATATTGATGTAAAGAGGGAGAATTAGACATGTGTCCACAGTACAAGCCCAGCTCACCCAGGGAAAACTCTAGCAGACAGTTCAAGGTTTAGGTCGAGGTAAGTAGCATATCAGATTTCAGCTTCCTAGCATAAAATGTACCCAAGTTATGACCTCAAAGAGAAACGCGGACGGAAATGTCAATGTATATTTTAATGAAAACTTAATAATTCGTTCGACTCTGATTATGAAGATGAATTGCGCACGTACGAAATGCTTTATGCTCCACTGCTGCTTTCAGCAGGCGGGGCATAATAAAAAAGTATAGCCCAGAAACAAGTACTTTTTCAAGAGATATACCCTGGAATCAAGCATTTTGCCAAAAAAAAAAAAAAAAAAAAAAAAGCTGAAAAAGGGCGATAACTCCCATAATAGTCGAAGGATTTCACCTTAGATCGTTGACCTATTTTTTTATGAATGTGTGTGTAAATTAAAAATGAATCCAGGACATGCAACTTTTCAAGTATTTTGCAAAAAATGAAGTTGAAAAAGGGCCATAATCCTCATAAGAATTGGATTTTACCCTAAATCGAACTTGACCTATATTTTATGATTATATACCTGTATATAAAATATTAATCCAATATACTAATCTTTTGAAAAGGTAATGAACAGAAACCATTTTTCGCACATGCGGACGGGACGGACGGGACCTACGAACGGATGGACGTAAGTACGGATAGCGTGATATTATATGATACCCCACCCATTGAAAACGGCGGGGGCATAAAACGAAATGTGACAGCGGGAATACATAACTCTAGATAAGGTACTTTTTTAACAGAAAGTGTTGGTATTATTTCTTATTACGCCATGAAAACATAAATGGTGGTACCCATTAGACGCGACCGGGTGATGTGCTTCTAATGAGTACCAAAAACATATATTTTCGTGGAGAAATGAAAATAGTATCTCGATACTCACTCTTATCTAGTGCTATGGGATACATTTTAATCTCAACCCATTTCACAACTACATGTAGAGTTTCAAGAGACAGTAAATTTACGGTAGACAATTGAGAGTTGCCATCCAATGTCTTCCTCTAGTGGTAAAGCAACTTATAAATGGTATCACATTTTGACTAACGACTCTGACAACAGACAAATTATCACAGGTATCGCATTCCGACTATTGACAACAGACAATCAACTATCGCCAAGGTGCACGATCTGCCTTATTCTTGCCTGTGCCCCTACTTAGCCTCAGGCTTTTGGCGATTCATTTGGCTAGATCTTGTCAATATTAATGTGTATACAACATTTTATCAAAATATTCCATACTGATGAAGAATTATGGCCATTTCCATATTTTGGCCTCAGCGTTGCCTCGGTCAGTGAAAATTGGCCCATTGGCTAGATCTTGTCAGTATCAATCTCTTTGCGAAAAAATATCAAAAAATTTCTTAAGGTTTCAAGAGTTATGGATATTTTTGCTAATTGTCACATTCTGGCCTTGGTATTGCATCGGTCAAGGAAAAGTGGCATTTGGCGATTCCTTTGTTTGGACCTTGTCAATATTTATGTGTACACAGAAGTTTATCAAAAATATCCCATATGGCTGAAGACATACGGTGAGTTTCATTCAAAGAAAAGTGGCATTTGGCAAGCGTATTGCTAGATCTTATCGGTATCTATCTGTATGCCGAAATTATCAAATTATCAAAATATTCCCAACAGTTTAAACGTTATCGCCAATTTTCCTAACTGACCACGGACGGACAGACGGACTCACAAGGTGATTGTAGGCCACTTCTCGAATGGCAACCTTTCAGTCGTTCGACTTTTCTGCTGGTCGTGCAACTGGTTCACACATTATATATTATCATACAGTTGTAATACTAATATAAACCCAGCTAGCATTCTACGTAAATCTACATCGGGCCGTCATCGGCCCGTCAGCTACCCTGACGGGCCGATGACGGCCCGATATAGATTTACGTAGAATGCTGACTGGGAAGGTTCAATTTTTAAATGATCATATATTGCTGCCAGCAGCTGTTTATGACGCTCCGACACAGTCATTGTCACTAGATGTTCTTGATGGTGACACTCACTTGTCGCCAATCACAACTTACATGACGACATTTTGAAATATTTTCCCGCAAAAATAAGGTATTGTCATTGTTTGTTCCTCACGTCTCCTGTATTGGTGCCTCGGAAACTTTGTACTTCGTGATAGTGGTATTTTCTGGGAATCTTCACCTACGAGGTACATGTTTGACAGTCGTGTGCCTTATTTTCACAGAAATGAGCCAGCGCACGGTAAAACCTACAATAAGACCTGTGTGACCAGCAAAGACTCAGATCAGTCTGTACATCCACCCAGTATAGCAAAGGTTTATCCTTCTTTGAATAGCCTGGATGCACATGCAATCAGCAACGACTAATCAGACTGCGCGGATGCGCAGGCTGATCTCTGTGGTCGCTGGTCCAACAAGTCTTATTGTAGTTTTTGTCGTGCGCTGGTTCGAATAATCAAAATATTAAATAATTTTGAAAAGCTGGACGCTGGACGCCGAGGCTGTTCTAACGTGTACCCACAATCTATGTTTTTGAGCAGAAATAAGTAAATTAATGTATATCCTTGTGAATCCCAGTTTTACTACATAAAAGTGGGGTTTAAGGGGGTCAAAATTATAGGTCAAAATTATATTGGTAAGTTTTCGTGATGGCAAAATGCATTTGATTCCGCATGCAGTCATACCAAAGCGATTTTTAATTTCCTCTTCATCCAATGCCACATAGAAGTTTTTCTCACCACCACCTTTGTGAACACCAACCAGACCCTTTTTGTGAGCGCCTCTAGCGAACTGGAATAAGATATGAAAACGCTGTCAACTTCTGAAGTTAAAAGAAGGTAACATGTCCACGAGGAAACTAACCCGATATTGTTCGGCGGGCCCTTTCATTCCTGAGTTTCTAAAATAGACTCTTCCATTGTTGAATTTGAACTTGTGCACTGATTCAAATAGGGGTTTCAGTCAAAAATAAAAAAAAAACAGTCTATATACTGATGAGACGTTCATTGAGGGGCGTTCATTTAATGTTGTCATTGGGGTTCTACAGGGCGAGTTATTAATCCCATTCACATTTCGTTTACTTCAACCCTTCGAAGTATTCTCTTTTGACGGAAACACACTTTTCAAGTCTCGAAATCCATTCTGTAAAGGCAGAGAAGTAGACAGATCTTTTTAGGTATACCTTGAAGACACTGGTAAATTGCACTACCAAGTGCACTTCAGGATTCATAACGACGACCTTTTCTTTAGTAAAGGAAACAGGAAACAGTCGCAGGGACTAAGGTCTGGCGAATAAGGTTGATGAGAGAGCTGAACTACCTTATCCCCTTTCATGAAATTTTGGACAAGAACACACTTGTGAGCAGGTGCATTGTCATGGATAAGATACATACCTCTTAAACCGGTTGCAGGTCTACGTTTTTCATAATGTGCCTTTACTTTTGAGTGTATATGACTGAACCAGCTTGAACTTTCAATAACTTTTGAAAAACTGAATGGGTTAGACCGAAATTTCATCCTATTATAGAAAATCACTCCCCCGTGAAATCACCGCAGTTTCAACGTGCTCCCTACAGCCACATTATACAAGAAAAAGCACACGTTTTATCCTGTGTTATCCACAAACATCTCCCCCTTTTTATCTGCTCTTTCTGTCTTTTTTTCTTGTCTTTCGCTTTTACAACTACGAAAGAATATTCCCAGCGGGCACCTGGCGTGTATAAAACGACGCAATAACGCCAATGCAACGTAGTAGAATGCGACGTTGTATAAAACCCATTGGGTTTGTTTTGGCTCGACAACTGCTGTCACTGGTTCTGTATTTCTTTTTTTCTTTTTTTTTTTTTACTTTTTATTTCAAAAAATCTGCTTTTGCAGAAAATAAACAATAAATTAATATATATATATATATTTTACTGCGAGTCAAAACAAAGAGACACAAGTAGGTCACACCTTAAACAACGTGATATGAAGTTACTATGAAGTTTAGTTTCCGAGAAAATAAGGTTTTATAATTGTTTGTTCTTCACGTCTCCTTCTTTCGGTGCTTCGGAAAGGCTGTGTTTCTTTATGATGGCTTTTCCTGGGCATCATATCTTTATTCCTTTGGCTATTCTGATACATTTAAATTCGTATTGCACAGACTCAAAGAAACCGAACCTCCCAATTTATTGTCTAGTATGTGTCCCTTGAGCGTTGGGTAATTCAAAATAAAAGAAAGTTATCAAGAACGATCGTGGGTATCATGTCACGGCCAGTCAGCATTTTGCTTAAACTAAACCAATGCTGCCATTTAAATAATTTGACTTCAACAGTACTTTGACTGATCAGTATTGGAGATAACGAGAGTCAGCTGTATTTGCCTTTACTTTGAATTATATTCTTCTATGAAATAGTAACAAAATACGTCAATCAATGACTTTTCAAATCCTTGACACTATAATAATAATAATAATAATAATAATAATAATAATAATAATAATAATAATAATGCGGTTACTTTAAAGATATATTTCTACTGACCTTTCGAAGGCCTTTCCTTCTTCTTTGTTCGGTACCGGGGTTTTATACTTGGCATTTGGTTTGTCAACTTTCTATCCCATTTCAACGCTTACAAAGACACAAGCCTGTAAATTAGGTTACACTTACCTGTAAACATCCGTTTTCTTCCGTGACATCAACAAATGCTGTCCATGCCGTCGCTATCAACGTTTGGTAACTGTCATGGTCGAAAAAGGCTGAATCTGAAGCAAATGATTTTGAAGAAGACAAATGCGATTTTTACAGACATACAGGATACAGATACTTATATACAGCAGTCAGACTTTATTCTACGAGGCGATTTGTTGTATGTCTTTCCGTGTGTCATTTTGTTCTTGTGTTTTTCAGTCCTTTTATAGTATTGCGATTACCTCGCTTGGGGAAGAGAGAGCTAATCTTAGTGCTTTTCGTAAGTTTGTTCGGTTTGTGCTTGTTTGGATTTGTCGGTTTCCTCTTCCTCTTGGGGTCTGGAAAGGGTTGCGGTTTGTGATTGTGGCACTCCCTGGACTTTTCTCTTACCTTTTTTTTATCGTCCAAGAGACACCAACTTACCCAGGGGATCTCATCATCAATTATACTTTGGGCACATGACCGTTCATTTCCCACTAAACGCACATCGTTGTAACGTCGCTTCGTTCGCTGCGACGTCATAACGTCGCGGCGACGTCGAAGCAACATTGTAACGACGGTGTGTGCTAACTGGTTAACCTAACATTAACATTCTCTTGGCAAATCAAACAAATGATGGACTGGTGATCTTTTTTTTTTTTTTTTTTTTTTTTAATTTTACCCGGATAACAGGGTAAGATATCTCATGCAAGTCGAAACCGTATGTATGATTCGTCAAATACAATCTATTACGGTTGTCCTTGGAAACAAAGAACGTATAAAAGAACAAAATCGCAGTTTCGGTTTTATTAAGACTCTTCATACGACAGTAGTTTGCAGCGCTACATAAATGGCCTTTAGGACCGGCTCGTGAGGAATTCCTGTTTCCAAGATGCGGATTGGGCTCATGTCTTGTTGTCATTGGGCTCATGTCTTTGTGTCATTGATTTTTTCCCATTTGTCTACTCTATTTATTTCTCATATCTCTCAGTGTTCAACAACAAGTTATAACAACAACTGGTATATCTTTGATTACCCTTTTTAGCCATTTTCGCCCACTCCAGTGCGTTAAAAAGCCGACTCCGGAGCGTTCCAGCCACCACCAGTGCTTTTTGATTGACCAGTGTGGTGTTTGTTAAATACTTTGACGGCAGCTCAGTTTCATATACATTGTGTTTATCTATATAGAACGTTAACTGCATATGAAAGTTAGATAATAAGGTTCACGTGTTCCAAGGTATACACGGAATAAAGGAATAAACTGCATACGGATATCTGTCATTTCTTCTTTAAATCACTTTATGTTCATAAGTTTAAGAAGATGAAACCCAGGAAATAAATGAACCCTTTTGATAACGTTCTATGTTTATCCTGACATGAGTAGCGGCCCCTTATAAACGTTAAAATGTTCGGGGCCCATGGTCGTCCTGTTTGTAGTTTTCTTGTGTTCTGGCTTCAGATCACCATTCAGCCCTTTGCTTCGACTAATCACAGTGTTTGTGATTATATGTGTTTTGACATTTGACATTTGTATATCTATGACTTTATATGCATTACATTTGTTTCCTAGTTACGCTATTGTTATATCCAGGTTATCCACATACATATTAAACTGTAACAGCCTTACATAGACGTAGCACCCATTACGCATGTTATGCATAAGCATAATATGCGTAAGAAAAATAAAATTATTTGCAATAAAGAGATACTAACTCACATCAAATATTGTCCTTTTTAACGTATAGGCTGCTCATAAAGAAAATAATCAATTACTTAAAAATTGGGGCTACTCTTAAAAGGAAAGAATTTGATCCCTCTGGCAGCAAATTCTTTCCTTTAAGAGTAGCCCCTATTTTCGAAGCGATACTACTGTCCTTTCAAGATCTTTTTTTTTTTTTTTTTTTTTTTTTTTTTCATTTTTTTTTTTTTTTTTTTTTTTTTGGCTTCTTTTACACAGAAGAAGTAAATTGGCAAACTTTTTTTTATGATTTAATGTAAAACCACTTGTCGTAACTATGTATAGACAAACAGATTTATTCTATTCTTTGTTTTTAAAAAATCGAATGTTTTCATTTTTCTGCATATATACAGAAATTGGTAGAGTAAGTAAACTTAAGGAAAGTTTTCAACAAGTTCCTCCTGTTCAAAATTTCTGAAATTTTCAGGATATTGTTATGGAACATCAATAATTAAAAATTCAAAAAAAAAAAAAAAAAAAAGACTTATAATAAAATTACTTATATTTTTACAATTTACTACAGAAATTGCATAGGTCAGACCCGCTTTTTGCCACAAAAATAATTTTATAGTTAATATTTGAAAACAAAGCAGAGAAACAGAAAAGACAAGTGGTTCCTGATAAGATATTGTCATTCAGAAGTCAATGTTTTCTTTTAGAATGAAATTTCAAGTGGAAAACGTCTCGAATGCACAGTATGGAGAAGTTTTAGAAGATTATTTCTGGATGTGCGTATAACAAGAGCACCGTTCTGGTAACGCTGATGGCTAGATGACATTAAGCGAGAATTTCGATATTTTCGTATAACAAACCCAGTCAATAAGAAAGATGCATTGATCATATACGGTGGAAAAGAAATGGCAAGACTTGAGAGAAGTGTTCCAGGCCCTGATAGAGAACTCAGTGAATACAAGAGACTGCGAAAAAAGCTTAGCGACTGTTTCTTACCGAAACACAACAAACATTACGCTCGGTTTATTTATTTTTTTAAATGTGACCACTGGCAGAGGAGCCGACAATTATACACGATTAGATTTCGAGAAAAGGCATATGAATGCGAATTTGGAGACACCTTTGACGACAGGTACAATCGACTCTCGTTATCTCGATTTCGCTTATCTCGATTAACCGCTTATATCGAAATGAAAATCTGGTCCCCCGTTTTAACATTGAAACCTTACAACAGGAAACAAAATATTGTGGCAAAGAAGAGCAATTGCTCCTAAGAAGCAATTTCTTCTCTTTTCCATAATATTTTTAATATATCTCCAACTTCAGGAAACAAAGTACATAGTCATTTCTTAAATGTGTTTGTTCGATTTACTTTTTCCTCACTTCCGCAAATCTGATATGTCGAGGTACGGATATCTCGAAGTATTTCAGAGAGTCCCATGGAGTTCGAGATAAAGGGAGTCGACTGTATTGAAAATCAACATCTGATACAGAAATGCATATCCAATGGGAGGCAATCAACGCATTTCCTTTCAGAAGCAGCACAGACAGAGGAAATATCAATGCGAATCTATTTCTATACCTAATGGCCCCGCGGATGGCCAAGTACTAAAAGAGTTGAACATCTGTTTTGCCACCAAGGCAAGGCGCAATATTTGAGTGCGTGACGATTTCTGGGACGAGAAATTAATCAAACCATTTCAAATAGAATGAGTACGAACATACGGAACCATCTCGAAAACATACCTATATAATTTTGACCCCATTAAACCCCACTTTTATATAGTAAAACTGGGGTTTACAGGGGTATACATTATTATTCTTATTTCTGCTCAAAACAGATTGTGGGTATTCGTTAGAACCGCCTTACCCATAATCTATGTTTTGAATACAAAATTGGAAAAAATATCAGAATTTTTATCGGAAAACTTTCAGTTTTCGGTGGTGAAATTTTCAGTATATTTGAATAGGTGTGTTTTCGTAATGATTGTTTGCTCCTCATCTTTCCTTCTTTTGGTGTCTCGGGATGACTGTATTTCATGATTGTGGCAATTCCCGAGTACTTCACCTATGTTTTTCAAAATTCAAAAATAAACAATGATCAAAGGAAAGTAAGTGTTTGGCCGATATTTTTTCTTACTCCTTCAGATTCCAAAAGAAGCCTATGTTAAACTCTTTGAAATGCTGAAGTATTTGGTTTCTCAACATTGGCTGCCAGTCATATATGTAGGTTTCCTGTCAATAAAATATTTCAGTATCAAAAAGCTACATCAGCGCGACTTAAAGTGATACCTTGATGCCAGCCAACGTGGGTCTCTGCGTGTGATGGAGTCTTTGGTCGGGTGTTCCAAACTGGATTGGCTGCTATATCTGGTCCTAAAAGTTGTTCCATTGCATTTAATAGTTTTTCTGACTGATACAGAGCCCGGAACTCCTGCAGTGAATAATAATAATTTAGCCGTGAATATCCACGGGTAGCCCCTCAATATGCTCAGGGTATCGCTGTTACAATATCCAGCGCTAATATTAATTAAGCGAAACGTTCGCAGTTACTCGCAAACTATAGCAAACTTTCCGTTCAGTTGTAACAGTTTTCGGCGGACGGTAGCGAGTATCCTCGGGAACTATTCTCAGACTGTCTTTTGGCACAATCAAAATGGCGGCCTATGCAAACAAACTGTTGGTATGCTTGTTCGCAACAAAAAGTATGTAAATGTTTACTAGATTGGTATTATACATTCGAACCCTTACAAAATTATTAGTAATTGATAAAAATTATTCGATCCAATGTAAACCCTCGTCAACGAAAATAACGGCTGCTATCTAATTTGAGGTCACATAAAACGGGTTTACAATAGCGTTCAAAAGATGCAAACTGCATCTTTTGAACGCTATTGTAAACCCGTCTTATGTGACCTCAAATTTGCTTTATTGAATGCAGCCCAGGGTTCACTAGGTGACAAATATGAGTCGCAACGTCAGAAAATGTAGTTTCAGACATTCAGCCGGAAGATTCAGAGCAAAATATTCGCTGGACGTATTTTGGATAGCTAAGGATCAAAGTTTTCTGCATGCAGACGACGAAGACTCTACTCAGACTGCGCGGATGTCACTTTTGCCTGATGCAGGCGATATACAAGAGGGCCACGATAACCCTTATCGCTCATGTGGTTACCAGACAAGTTTTGAGTCAGATGGCTTTTCAGTTCAAGAGAAGGTTCAATATAGATTTTCAAGATGGCGGCCATGGTGT
This sequence comes from Anodontia alba, assembly GCA_964016985.1. Lineage (NCBI taxonomy): Eukaryota > Metazoa > Mollusca > Bivalvia > Lucinida > Lucinidae > Anodontia > Anodontia alba. Next base: position 26,209,339 of record OZ024823.1, on the reverse strand, counting down.
CCATCTTGGATTTCCAATTAGAGCGATTTTAGCTACAAGGCATCTCGATACTTCCAATGAAGTTTCCAATCAATTGGCCTTTTGGTTCAGGAGACAAAGTTCAAAATAGATTTTCAACATGGCGGCTGTGGCCACCAACTTTGACTTCTGGTCGGAACTATTTTAGCTATTTTTGATCTACAAATAACCCGGATACTTCCTGTCAAGTTTCGAGCCAGCTGGCACTTCTGTTCAAGAGAAGTTCAAAATAGATTTTCAAGATGGCGACTGTGGCGGCCATCTTGGATTTCCTATCAGAATAATTTTAGCTATGTTTGAACTACGTCACAGATACTTCCTACCAAGTTTTGAGTCAATTGGCATTTCGGTTCAGGAGAAGAAGTTCAAAATAGCTGTTCAAGATAACGGCGGCCGCGGTGGCCGTCTTGGATTTCCAATCGGTACGATTTTAGTTATTTTTTTTTATCTGCAAGTTACCCTGATACTTCCTACTAAGTTTCGAGTCAGCTGGCCTTTTTGTTCAAGAGAAGAAGTTCAATATAAATTTTCAAGATGGCGGCCGTGAAGGCCGTTTTGGATATCCGATCAGAAAGATTTTAGCTATTTTTGATCTACAAGTTGCCCCGATACTTCCTACTAAGTTTCGAGTCAACTGGCCTTCCGGTTCAGGAGAAGTTCGAAACAGATTTTAAAGATGGCCGCCGTTAATCTGGATTTCCAGTCAGAAAAGCTCTAGCTATAGGGGGATAGGGGTAACTTAGGGGTAATTTTGGTACGAGTGTGCGAGCCAGAATTTCAAAACGTACCCCATTCATATACCTGGCCTTTGAAAAAACGGACCCATTCATATACTTGATAATCCAAAATGTTGACCTATTCATAGACCTTTGATTTTTTGTATCCAATTTTTGCTGGTTGTTAGACAAATATCAGTCAGTTCATTGAATATCCGAAGAGAACAAGCAGCCTCGAAAAATCTCTGAGCGAAACATATTATGCGCATATACCAAGATGTCAGAAAAACGGGGCCTTTCACATAGAAATCCAGAAAGACCGGGTCATTCATTCATATACTTTTTGTTGAAAAAAGGAGGCCAATCATATACCTGGCAGCGCTGAAAAAGGGGGCTATTCGGCACGCACATCCGTACTATGCCATATATAGGAAGTTACGCCCCCCTGCCCCCGCCCCCCGCCCCGCCCCCGGTTGATCTAGGTCTTCGCCGTTGACACATGGGGTATGGTCCTTTTCAAGGATAGATAATCATACGGAAATACCCTCAAAGCATCGCTGAACAGACGACATTTATCAAACCATATCTATAACAGACAAAGCTGTAATGTGGTTAAACTTTACTACTCTTCAGCAGATAACAAACTGATGATATTTTTCTTATCAGAAAATAGGCTTTGACATTTCCTGCAAATTGTCTCCTTAAGACACAATTTTCATGAAATGTCTGCGAAAAATAAAAGTAATATTACGGGGGTGAGTTTTCCAAGCTTTAGAAGAAGTAAAACAGCTCCTGGCCACTCTTTCTCCAGCATGATCAGCCTGGTCCCTAGTCCATGATCTTCATATAAATCTGTATAAATGATACAATATATCATGACACAATATAATAATACCCACAGAAATAAAGTGCAGGTTTAGAGAAAACGTGTAATTTCATTGTTGCATTAGAGGATGTATCTATAACATACACACAACCACACACCCACACACCCACGCACAGAGGGAGAGAGAGAGAGAGAGAGAGAGAGCAAACCAGCATCGCGAGGTCAGAATAAAAAACACAACTCAGCTTCTTTTTCTTTCGATACTGTCAAAGCAAAAGGAACGATTAGAAACAGAGTAACGCAAAACTGAACAAAAGTATCTATCTATAAACATCACAACGTTTGCCATTTATCACACTAAACAATTCTTATGTTAATTTCGGTCTATTGTCGAAGACAGTATCATCTAATTATACAAATCATGCATTATACACCATTTGTAAAAGAGAGAGAGAGAGAGAGAGAGAGAGAGAGAGAATATACTTTTGACTCTTCCTGTTTTGTAGAGCTTCTGGGCGATGTCATCTACCAGTTTTCCAAATGATTCTTTGACTGGTTGGATTTCTTCCGAGTTAAAGAAATCCTGCACCACAGTGAATCCCTAGAACAGAAGGAATACCATATATATTTCGTATGTCACACTTCAAACAGCGTGTTTACTTCAGAATACATACTTCACAGTTCATATTTCGCGAATCCATACCTTACCCTGTACAGTCCGCAGTTCGCACTTTTCGCCAGCCTCGGTGGCTCAGTTGGATGCGCGTCCGACTGGTGATCAGAAGGTTGCGGGTTCGACCCCCGCCGGGTCGGCAACATTCTTTCGTGGAGATTTGATCATGAAACATTTTCTACGGTCATTCGCTCCCTTCCGCTGATTCAAGAAGGGCAGTTGTCAGTTTTCTGGCGAAAGAATGTGCACAATACTGGTTAACCGCTTAGAGGACTAAGTCTGCCCAGTAACTGACTGCGCTCGACATGACCCCATTGGGCCTTAAAACCTCAACACAAACAAGATCACACTTCGTCAACAATCTGTTCAAAGCTTTAATTGTCCTATTCAGAAACATGAATCATTAAAAATGAAGAGCACCTATACTCTTTCATATTTGGAATTCACTGATATGGGACGGGTAAAATAAGACACCAAAGTAAATAAATGATCGATTATGACGTGATATAATATTGGGTACGTTTGCTGGAATGTCCTAAGGACTGCATTTAACTCTTTCACTGCCATAGGCAATAACAATAGGCGTATTAGTCTGAAAGGTAATGCTAAATACAGTGTTACAATAACATATAAATGTATATATGTATTTACCTGTTCGAAAAATTCTTTTACTTTTTCCGGAGGCAGTTGTCCAACTTTCTTTTCAGAGGGCTGTGGAGGCATGGTAGTAAAAACGTCGGGGTAACCAATCCCGGTGAAACCTGGGTATTTGGATGGATCGGGTTCGTACTGTATGTCAGCCATCTTTGTTTACGTTTTATCTTTCTGCAAATCACATTTATCCGTTTAGAATAAATAATGCCTATGACTAAGAAATATTACTCTTCTGTAAGTCACTTATGTTTTTCGGATTTTCTTACTAGTCTTTGAACGCCTAGCACTCTGGGTGAAAAATTCAGCAGTCGATATTTTTAATATATATTTCTTATTTTCTCAGAAAACAGGTTTTGACATTTCATGCGAATTGTCATGAAATATAAAAACCTTGTTTTCTGGGAAAAATAAGGAAAATATAATCAATTTGTCGTCTGCTGAATTAGCCCAGAGAGTGGTAAACGTTAACACATAGGATAGTAATGTCATAATGGGAGACAGTTCAAATAAAAGCACAGACTTGCAACTGCTAGGCTCCAAATACAACATATCCCAGTAAGCATTCTACATAAATCTATATCGGGCCGTTATTGGCCCGTCAGGGTAGCTGACGGGCCGATAACGGTCCGCTATAGATTTATATAGAATGCTAGCTGGGATGGGTCTTTACCGCCCGCTTCTGACATAAAAATATGTTAAGATACCCGGGAAATGCCACAATCACGAAGCAGAGCCATCCGGAGGCACCAATAGAAGAAGAGATGAGAAACAAACAACGACAAAACAAACCACCGACGCACGAACCGACAGAGGAACCGCCTCAGAACGTTAAGTAGAAAAACTACTGGGGTTGATTGCGCTTAAACCAATTTTACTCGCGCGAAACATCTCCCTCAGTTCTGGTGCAGCTCCAGATCATCACGAAAATATGACATAATTTTGACCCCCTTAAACCCCACTTTTATATAGTAAAGCTGGGGTTTACAGGGGTATACATTATTTTTCTTATTTCTGCTCAAATCATAAATTGTGGGTACCCGTTAGAACCGCCTCGTCGAGGCGGTTCTAACGAGTATCCACAATCTATGTTTTGAGCAGAAACATAAAAAAATATTAGAATTTTTCATCTGAAATTTTTCATTTTTTGGTGGTAAAATTTTTAGTATTTTTGAATAGGCGTGTTTTCGTAATGTTACAAACATGTTCGGTCCGCATAGTCATCCTCTGCCTCATCAGTGAGACATCACAGTGAGACATCACAGTGAAACAGACATTGATAGTCAAGCGTCAGTCTTCTGAAGAGACTGACCGCCGTCATTTAGTCTGAGGATCAAGGCACCATCATGCACTGAAAGAAGGAAACAAAGCTATCAGCCATAATAGGGTTGACTACCACGCATGCAGTTTGCCGCAAAATATCCCTGTTGTAGCATATTTCTTTTGTAGCGAGTGACCATGCTTTTGAATTGTTCCGAAGAAACAGTTTTATCAACAATCTTACAGAATTTATAGACTTAGTAGGTTCCCTTTCTCATAATGCAACTTATTTTTTTTTTCAGGACACCCAGGGCTCGTGCAGTCGATAATAGCATAATTCTACTAAACGGTCTGGAAAACTTTCTGGCCCGAGCGGAGATTCGAATCTAAAATCTTTTAGTTTCACGTTAAGCGCTCTAATCACTAGACCATGCAGCGACTGACAATTAATAAACCAAGAAAAAATATATCGGTCATTTCGAGCCGATGATAGATGACACTCGCTTTGTTTAAAGGAACACTGGATAAGTCAAGAGGGATTGTCTGAATTAAAGTCAACGCATTAGTGTCATGTCTAGTGCGGTCAGTTAACCTACTCACAATGTAGGTAGTAATGTCGTTTAGTCCTTTAAGCGATTAACCAGTACATGTGGACCTACTTTCGTCAGTAACCGATTACTGCCCTTCCTGAAACTGCGGAAGGTGAGACTGACCGTAGAAATGATTTCATAATCGATCTCCACGAAAGTATAATGTGGCCGAGATGGGGTTCAAACTCGCGACCTCTGGATCTGCAGTCAGACGCGCGCTGAGAATCGAACTCATGACCCCTTGATCTGCAGTCAGTAGCGCGCTCCCAGCTCGGCCACAACTATAAGTAAACTTTAATTTGAAATCTTACCAAGCCTCTTTCCTGCAGAAACCTGTGATACTGTTGTCGTAACCTGTGACACTTTTGTCGTCAGGGTCAAATGTATATGTCTTCTTCAGAAGATACCGTATATATTCTGTTTGGACAGACAAGGCTGGACGAACAGTGTAGACCCAAATCGGACGCAACAAAAAGAAGCATCTGATCAGGGTTTTCAATGTTTGCCACTCCTCTAGCAATGTCAGACACATCAACAGGTCGTAAAACAGAGCTATTGTAAAATTTGGCCAGGTATTGTTAAAAATATAAGATATCCGACTACTTTAAGTTGAATACGGTAAACAATAATTTGTTATCAGATTGTCCTTGATTAAGTATCGTGCACATCAAATAAAGAGGGCTCTTCGCCTAACATGCCATTAGAGAAATTCCAGACTGACCTGTGCATCCACAGAAGGTTTCGATTAAAGTGCATCTATGCGCAAGCTGATCTGAGTCTTTTCCATGACGTCACTCAATCAGTGTCTCCTGCGTACACACAACATCATGCTTTCCATATTTAACCTAAATATCGGATACTTTAGCCTCTTGCCGTATTTTCATTAAAATTTAAACAGGTCCCTTAGACTACCTATATAAACTATATGACTAAAAAGTACCGACTACGCTCCTAAGTAGCAGTTTGATTACTATCTACATTGTTTGCTTAGGATCCTCATGGCCTAGTATAGGGGCAGTTTCATCATGGTTTACATCACGAAAACATACCTATATAATTTTGACCCCCTTAAACCCCACTTTTATACAGCAAAACTGGGCTTTACAGGGGTATACATTATTTTACATATTTCTGCTCAAAATCATAGATTGTGGGTACTCGTGAGAACCGCCTCAGGCGGTTCTAACGAGTACCCACAATCTATGTTTTGAGCAGATATTGCGAGGCGGTTCTAACGAGTACCCACAATCTATGTTTTGAGCAGAAATGTGAAAAATATCAGAATTTTTTATCTGGAAATTTTCTGTTTTTGGCGATGAATTTTTTAATTTATTTGAATAGGCGTGTTTTCGTAATGCACTAGTTGCTCAGGCCCCTTTGTCCAAATATTTAGAACAAATACGATAATACGTTTTATAAGTTAACATTGTTTAACCCGGAATGCTGAGACTGCTTGAAAAGAGTGTCAAGAGAATGCGTGTATTCATGTGAAACACGCAGATTCAGATCATGTGCATCAGTGTAGTCTGATCAGAGCCTGTCTTTGCCTTTCATAGACACTTTCTACAGTATCCTCCGGTTCTGTAAGTGGACAGCGAACCCTCTGATCAGGCTTCTCTGGACCTTCGCCGGGTTCGCGTCAGACTTTGCTATGTATAAGTCAAGATTTTCGTGAACAAGACTATAAATATAACCTCGTCTGGTGACCTATGACTTCTGGTTTCAATTTTCTTTTTTATGTAATACAGCTGGAAGCTAGAATCCTCGGATCACCGCACTTTTTTTTCTATACTATGTTACATTTGTTAACATTAAACTTAATTTCTCCTGCGGTCGGAGTGCTCTACAGAGCCAGTTGAATACAAACAAATTTTCACTTCAGAATCTTAGTTTAGAAAGCATAACCATGAAAAAACAGCAACGAAAAAAAAAAAAAAAAAACTACAAAAAAAAAACTACAAAAAAAAAAAACAAAAAAAAAAACGCCATTGTTATATTAAAACCCCGTGAAATGTATATTTAAAGAATTTTTAAGAATACAAAAAAAAAATTGCGATATAATATTTCTAACCTTTACCACTCTCTGGCTAATTCAGCAGACGGCAATAGAGTCATCTTCATTATCAACTGTAACGTAGAGTACGGTGTCCTCTGCGAACAAACGGACCTCTGGTAAGTCGATCGTTAATGTATAGGAGAAAGAATAAAGGATCAACACAGAACCTTGGGGAACTCCATCATTAACAGGGATGTCTGATGAGCATTCAACCTCCAGTACAACTGTTTGACAGCGCCCAATCAGAAATGCTTGAATCAATGCCAGGGCGCTTCCCCACAACCCCACGTCCGCCCCCGCCCCCTCCGCATCCCCCTGACATCGTGTTGGTGCAACTTATACAACAATTAACTACTGTCCTTTCGACATCTCTTGGAAAGACGGTTTTTTTTTTTTTGTTTTTTTTTTTTTTTGCTTGGCGTTTTATCTTAAATGAAACTATTTTGTTCTGATAGACCATATCTTATAAGAAACCATTTGTCTTTTCTGTTTCTGTGTTTTGTTCTCAAATATATATCCTAAAATTAAATTTATCGCCAAAAATTGGTCTGACCTATGTAATTTCAATTTCTATAGTAATGTTTTTTTTTTTTTGTTTTTTTTGTTTTTTTTATTTTTTTTTTGTTGTTTTTTTTTTTTTTTTTTTTTTTTGATTTTTATCTGAGAAAATATTTTTACTTTTCTACTTTTCTTTGTTGAATTTGAATTATTGATGTTTCACAACAATATTGTGAAAATATCAGAAAAATTGAACAAGCAGAACTTGTTGAAAATCTGCCTCCCAGTTTACCCTACAAATTTCTGCGTAATTTGCATTCTTTTTTACTATGGGAAAAGTAAAAATGTTTGATTTTTTTTAAAAACTGTTGACTAGAATAAAACCTTTTTTTTTTTTTTTTTTTTTGTTTTACATAGGCAGTTACGACAAATAGTTTTGCATTAAATCATGGCAAAAGTTAACAAATTTACTTCTTCTGTGTAAAGCGCCAAGCAAAAAACGACTTTCTGAAAGATGTCGAAAGCACAGTAAGCTTCTAGTTAGTGCTCACCTGTACGTATTGAAAGAAGGGGACAAATCATTTTGGCCCTATCGGACGCTGAATACAAATTTAGTGTATTTGGGATTACCGAAATCCAATGTTTACCGGAATCTACCGGAATCCAATATTTAATTACCGAAATCCAACTATATTATCAAGTTTACTACGATTTGTGTAAATTTAGACATATATACTGTTAAATAATATATAAACAGATAATATGGCCAAGTTTGGAAGATTTTATTTGGAATAATAAAGATTTTATTAACGTTTTTTACATTTTCGGAATCTACCGAAATTCAATATTAATTACTGAAATCCAGCTATATTCTCAAGTTTACCATGATTTGTGTAAATTTAGACATATACACTGTTAAATGATATATAAACAGATAATATGGCCAAGTTTAGAAGAACGTTTTTGAATAATAACGATTTTATTAACGTTTTTTTTTTTTTTTTATAATTTTCATAGGTGGAGTTACTTCCCTTCGTAGCTTAGCTCTGTAACGGGTACATAGAAATACGGGGGAACACAGCGAAACATTACTTTTAGTCTGGGCAGATAACGAAAGATGGAAATAGAGATAAAATATAGCAAGACATGTTTTATATTTGCACTGTTTTATTCCACAATTAAATAATCTATTCAATGTAATAATCTCTCTCTCCCTCCCCCCTCTCTCTCTCTCTCTCTCTCTCTCTCTCTCTCTCTCTCTCTTTCAAAACAGCATAAAGTATATAAAAACACAATGTTTATTCAAAACTCTATTAAAAACTTATTAAACTAAACAATTTGAAGACTCAACCATATATCTGCCACGCCATACGAAATCGTGTCCTCAGACATATGTCGACAGCGAAGGCCCAGATGGCAGACTGCGCGGATGCCCAGCCTGATCAGGGTCTTCACTGTCTGCTAACAGACTCATTGGATACTGCAAAATGTATGAATCGAGATCAAAGGCCTGGATGAGGCTGCATGCAGGGCAACTGGAAGATGTCCCAGCGGGCGCACAACGTGGATGCAACGTTCCTAAGACTCCATACATTTTGCGCATGTTCAAAGGCACTTTTTCGCTTGACGCCCGAGTCATAAATTTAGCAATGCCATATGAAATAGAATTATAGTAAACACATATTTTAAAAGCAGTAAACTCAACTTCAAAAATAAAATAATCCAACTTTTAATGTATAAAAATGCGAACGTCTATATAGAGAATTCTGAAATTGTAAACTTGACAGATTTTTAAAATATTTATAATATACGCGTGTGTTAACCAAATTAGAAACTGGCACAAAAGTAAATTGATATCTGCATACACATTATATAATTATATACAATAACTGAAATATATTAACCCATTTATAAAAGGACATAATCAAATACTGTAGCTCCAGATCCAACGCCACGGAACGCGGCGTCTGATCTAGGACTACACTATTTGAGTTCATCAGGCTTAAATAACTATCTACCAGACATAGCTATATAACGCATAGAATCTGTAACAACCCTCCCTACACCGGGATAGGTTAAACACCGCGTTTACAAGGTTGTTACTGGCCAATGCGTTATATGCGCACAAAAAGGTGTAGACCCGGATCAAACCCTTTCTGGGAAAAATATGAAATATAACAAATTGTCGTCTGTTGAATTAGCCATTGGTCAGCTTATACAACTCTATTTAGTTTGTGTGGGAGAGTTTTTAGTTTGTATGCAATTCAGTGAAAAAAAAAAAAATCAGACCCTGATCAGACGCTGTATTCTGTGTCATCTGCTGAATTAACCCAGAAAGTAGTAAGGTTAAGTTTGGACCAATCCATTTCAATGAAGTATTTGTGGGAGAGTTTTTTACAATCGTTAGGCTACCGATTTGCATGCAATTATATGCAAAAAAAAAAAAAAACAAAAAAAAAAACAACAACAATACCATGCTTTATCTTGAATGCTTGGCAGCGTCTTCAGTGGAGACAATTTGCAGGAAAATCAAAGCTTTATTTATTGGAAAAATATGAAAAATGTTTCGCTGTGTCCCCCCGTATTTCTATGTACCCGTCACAGAGCTAAGCTACGAAGGGAAGTAACTCCACCTATGAAAATTATAAAAACGTTAATAATTAGTATTCCAAAACAGTTCTCCAAACTTGGACATATTATCTGTTTATATATCATTTAACAGTGTATATGTCTAAATTCACACAAATCATGGTAAACTTGATAATATAGTTGGATTTTGGTAATTAATATTGGATTTCGGTAGGTTCCGAAATTGTAAAAAAACGTTAATAAAATCGTTATTATTCAAAAAAAAAATCTTCCAAACTTGGGCATATTATCTGTTTATATATTATTTAACAGTGTATATGTCTAAATTTACACAAATCCTGGTAAACTTGATAATACAGTTGGATTTCTGTAATTAATACTGGATTTCGGTAGATTCCGAAATTGTAAAAAACGTTAATAAAATCGTTATTATTCCAAAAAAAAATTCCAAACTTGGCCATATTGTCTGTTTATATATTATTTAACCGTGTATATGTCTAAATTTACACAAATCTTTCCTTGGATTTCGAATTAATATTTGATTCCGGCACCAGATTCCGGTAAATATTGGATTTCGGTATTCCCAAATACCGAATTTATACCAATAAATAATGTTCTCTTCTGTTCTGATTGTTTCTGTAGGCAAACGGTGACGAACATCAGACGTCATGGTAAGTAGTGACGTAATACGCTCGTGCAATTCTTCGGCATCAAAATGGTCGACTGTAGCTGGCTATGAAAACAAAGAAAAAAAAGGTGGTGCTATTGTTAGCACGTTTTGTGTTCATCTTGTTCTTATTTGGTGAGGATGTTCATTACAAATGTACACTAATTAACAAGGCCCTCCCAGGGAGTTCCTTGTTTCCCTGAAATATTTCAGCATTTTCCAAGTGTTCTCCAAAATCAGTCTTAAAATTTTTATGTTCCCTGCTCCCCAAAATTACCTTTGTTCCCTTGTTCCCTTTATTTTAGACCTGTTCCCCGAAATAAATGACATTATTCCCCTGTTCCCCAGGGGGTCTCACTAACCCATATATGCAGTTCCTCAGTTCTGTTGTATCTAAAATCCCTTGTTTTTCATGTAATTTGTAGGCAGCTCCAGTAGGCAATAGCTGCCTATTTGTTGCCCTTCTTGCTGCCTATGGGTAAAATGGGCAACCAGCAGGCAGCTCAAAGTTAGTTTACTTTGTACAATAGGCTGCAAGGCAGAGTAGGCAACAACAATTTATTTTTTACTATAGGCAGAGTAGGCCACTCAAGTTATTTAATTGCTGCATGAGGCAGAGTAGGTAGCTAACTTTATTTACTTCTTGCAGTAGGCACAGTAAGCAGCTCTAACAATTCATTTTTTTCTGTACTGTAGTCAGAATAGGCAGCTCAAACTTATTTTATTTTCTGCAGTAGGCAGCTCCAACTGGGTTACTTTATGCAATAGGCACAGTGGACAGCTCTATTTTTACCTAAATCCTTTGTCAGGTGAAATTGGCGGGAAAATATAGCAGCCATTTTGATTGCAAAGTCTTTGTTGTGATAAAGCTTTCAAAATGTGTATTAAGGATGTTTTAGAAAAAAAAAAACAGAAATTTATTTCAGTGAATATGTAAGTAGACTACTTGTTTGTTTATTAGTGAACACAACTAATATGCTTGTTATAGGTAGAAAAAATGTTTAATTCACTTAATTTAAGTTAATTAATGCTTTTTTTTCTCCTTTTTTATATCAAAGCAAGTTGATGCCATAAATATGTAAATCTGGTGTAATACTCACTATATATTAAGATGCATAGATCTGCTTTCCTTATTCATGTATATGGAGATTTTCACATGATGGGATTATGGCTATTGCTTGAATTATCAACCTGAGACCCAATTATAAGTCTGAGATCTATTAGCTAACCTGAAGGTCCAATAACATAGAGGGATGATACTGATACCAATGCTATCAATACATAACCAAAAGTATCATATCGGTATAAACAAGTGCTTTCTGTTAGATACATGACTTCGCTTCCCTGGCTTTCAGTCCCTTACAAAACAGGAATAACTCTTCCAGGAAATAATTTGCTCCCTCCCTGAACAAATTCTTCTCTTTGAAAGTAGCCCATGTAGATTGTGATTAGTTCAGTGGTTAGTGCACTTGCCTCTACTGCTAGATCCGGCCTAGGTGGCTCAGTTGGATGCGCCTCCTACTGGAGACCAGAAGGTCCCGGGTTCGACCCCCCCCCAAGGTCGGCAACATTCTTTCGTGGAGATTGATCATGAAATATTTTCTAGGGTCATTCTCTCCCTTCCACTGATTCAAGAAGGACAGTTGTCAATTTCTGGTGAAAGAATGTGCACAATACTGGTTAACCGCTTAGAGGACTAAGCCTGTCAAGTAAAAGTGTGGTTAGGTAAACTGACCACTCTCTACATGATCCTAATGGGTTGACTGGGCCATAAAACCTCATCACAAACAAATCTGAGGTACTGAGTTCGATACCGGCCAATGAAAATGTAGTAGGCAGAATGGGCAGCTCAGGAGCAGTTCCCACTGAATAGCCAAAGTAGGCAACTCAGTAGCCAATAAACAAGCAGTAGACAGAATAGGCAGCTCCATTCCAACTGAATAGGCAGAGTAGGCAGCTCAGTAGCCAGTGAACATCTAGTAGACAGAATAGGCAGCTCAGTTCCCACTGAATAGGCAGAGTAGGCAGCTCAGTAGGCAAGGAAAGCATTTAACCCTTGTCATGCTGAATAAATTAAGATGCCACACCTACTTCAAATTTTGAGCCAATCAGACTACTAGATCCAGGTTGTTGATATAAATTCACATACTGAATGACAACCAGTGCAGATCCAGGTCAGCCAACTGATCTGGCTCTACACTGTTTGCAAAGACAGGGTATATCCGGGAACAGCAGGACAAGGGTTAAGAGGCAGTAGTAGGCTGCTCAGTAGCCATTGACAGAGAAGGAAGCAGAATAGGCACAGTAGGCAGCTCCAGATCCCTTTTTAGTCATTGTCTATTAGCTGCCTACTCCATATAAGGAGTAGGCTACATCTTAGAACACACAAATAATAACACATCACACAGTTGATTAGGATTGGTCATTGTCAGTAATTACAAACAAACAAGAGGTCACTCAAAATTTGCATGGCAAAATTCCTGTAGGCAGCAAACCTGTCTTCAAGATTGTCAACAATTGTTACAGCATTTATGTATTGCACTTCCCATGGGCTGCCTATAGGCAGCTACAGTAGGCGGCTCCCAGTACAGGGATATTGCCAGCCCAAAATTACTATGGGCCCTTGAAATGGGCCAAGGGCCCATGTCCCATTCAAATACATGTAAAATTTAGAATTTTGATGGGCCTTTTCAAATTTTGATGGGCCCTCTGGAAATTTTGATGGGCCCAAGAATCCTTAATACTCACCTGAGATCAAAATAAATACTGGATTTGGATAGCTTATATAGGGGGCCCAGCCAAAAATAAATTCAATTTAAGTCTAACATTAATGGTTTTTACACAAAATGGATCGGGCCCATCCCAGAAATATCCCTGCCAGTATGGTATTTTTTTGTATGGGGGTTCTTGTTAGATTTGATTCTAACAAGTACCCACAACACGTTCCCAACATTGAAATAAGGAAAATTATCCCTTATTTATCCTTGTTACCGGGTATTCCTTATCTGGAGCTATGACTATTGTCTTCTGCTCTCTTCCTAATGCCACTGGGTGACTGTAGTTTATGACTGTGGCACTTCTTTTTTCTAACTGTAATGGTAATGGGCAGTAAAAGACACCCTGAAATCTTCATTTTTGACTGGCTTTTCAGTGTATTACTCTGATAGACATAGTGATAAGGGTCCTTGGTTTCTTTCTCATTTTACTTGATTGAAGATGTTCTAAAAATTGACGATGTCTTGTAAGGCCAAACAAAATAAATTGTGTGATTCAGGTATCTACAGGGAGAAAAAAAAAATACAATGTACAGTCAAACCTGTGTTAGTGGTCACCTCTATTAAGCAGCCAACCTGTATTAAGCAGCCAGAGGAAAGTTGCCTGAAAATTCATAGACTTATATATCTGAACTGTATTAAGCAGCCACCTGCCTTCAGCAGCCACATTTTAAGCATCCCATGGGTGGCTGCTTAAGATAGGTTTGACTGTATATTTTAATTTTCTTAAAGGGAAAATTTAGAACTGAATTGAACAGTCAATTTTGGAATACACATAAAATAAGCACTTTTGTGATGATCACTATTGGTCATATTGATTGAGATTTACCTGAACCAGACAATAGTTTTATTTCATTAATTGGCTATTATAATTCCACATTTAAAAGTTGAAAAGTGAAACAATACCAAGAAAAAACATATGAAAAGCAACATGTAAAGGTTATATTTGTCTTATTTAGAGTGGTGGAAAATAACGATTTATGTGAAATGTGCAAACAACTATAAGTTAAAATAAAGAGCAATATTGTTTTCCTTATTTCTAGTTCTAACATAGATTGTTGGTGCTCATTAGAACCACCTCACTGTGGCTGTCCTAAAGAGTACCTATAATGTTAACCTGGGCCCAATTGTTCAAAACTAACAATGTCGTTAGTTAACGCATCGTTAAAACTTTGGTCATTAAATATGAATTATATGCTAATATTTTTGCTGAAAAAAATGTGAGTAGCTTTTGCAACTGCAAAAGCTACTCACATTTTTTTTTTAGCAAAAATACCTGTGAATTTTATATTGTACTTTAATACTAGAACAGTTAAGATTTTGTCCACTAACGAGCTCGTTAATCTAACGATGCTTTGAACAACTGGGCCCAGATGAGTCTTTCTCAAGCTCAACTGAACAAAGTTCAGTGAGATCATTTATTGTGCATATGATCCAAGCAGAATTTTTAACCCTTAAAGTGCCAATCACAACTGCAGCAGAAAACATTTTTTTTATTTTTTCAGAAATTAAAGTCTTGACTTTCATGTAAATCATCAGCCAAACAGATGCTTCACATGAAACGTCAAGACTTATTTTATCTGAAAAATAAATAATAATAAAAAATCAAAATGTTGTCTGCTACAAATTTTTGCTTAGCACTTTAAGGGTTAATCACTAACACTTACCTGGTATTTCTGATATAGTTTCCTGACGCATTTTAAAGTTAATGTGTTTCAGTGTTGGGCCATCTTCTGAGATTCTCATTAGATCATTCAGTGACTGATTATTCAAACCAGTCCTGAGTCTAGTTTTGATTCTGTCGGTGTGGAGAAACCATGCTCACACTTAGCTGTGTTCATAGGAATAATCAGGCATGATTGCAGAACAACAAGCAGGTTTGGCATCACTTCTGAATATTTCTCTGTTATCACATCAGTCATCTGCAACATTGTTTTGTCCCTGTAACTGCCAGTAACAAGCCATTTATACTGTTTGTACTCACTCAAGCACTTGTTAGTGTTTATTTCCTACTGTTTACCGAAATTGTTCAGCTAGCACCAGAATGTCCTCAGGACCAAAGGTAGATATTGCTGTCTTGTTTAATTATATTTCACATCAGTCATCTGCAACATTGTTTTGTCCCTGTAACTGCCAGTAACAAGCCATTTATACTGTTTGTACTCACTCAAGCACTTATTAGTTGCTGTCTTGTTTAAAATTTATATTTCCAGGCACTAAACACTCCATTGCACTGATCAAGTCTTTTTGCTCAAACCTGTCTTCAAGATTGTCAACAATTGTTACAGCATTTATGTGTTTCTCCATCACATGCGGCACCATTTGTTTTTGCTGAATTTAAAGTATAACATATGGTAATAGTCATGCTCAGACAGACAGGTAAATTATGACCAAATCTTCAGTGATTACTAATCGATTATCGATCACAAGGGCAGGACTGATAATCGATTCTCTTTTCAGCTCTGATTAGCCAGCCTTATATTATATTTATAATACCTAACAGCAGTATATAGGCAGTATAAAGATGAAGAATACTCAGCAGCATCATAGGAAACATACACATAACATATGTATTCTACTAAGCAGTATCATAGATAATATAGTTATACACATAATATAATGTAGAATACTTAGCAGTATCATAGGTAATATACATATATGTATAATACTCAGCAGTATATAAGTAACATGCACATAATATATGTATAATACTAAGAAAGCAGTATCACAGTAATATACATATAATATATATATATATATATATATATATATATATATATATATATATATATATATATATATATATATATATATATATAATACTTAGCAGTTTCATAGATAACATATATAATACTTTATTACATTTTCAGCAGTGATTTACTGAGGTTTCTTAGTGAATTATCAATAATTCACCAAGCGAATTATTTCATTTCGAACATTTTGATTTCATAATTGCTAGGCGACGTTGCTGATGTTGCTAGTAACAGCAATAGCAGTGGTTGAAGTTTTGCGGAGAACTTGATAAAATCATGAAAATCAGACTGCAATTTTCACATCCAGCTGGCGTTTTTGAGGAAAGACCTGGAACACAAATATAAAGTATGATTTTCTTGCTATTCCAGTTCTACTTTTGGGACATTGTTGTGTCTATATTTCAATCACAGGATGATTTTTGCATTAAAGTGAAAACAAGATGGCAACTGATTTTCAAACTAAACCACGCCTCCTGAAATTCATGCACTGACTGAAACTATTTTGGTAGGAAGTCATAACAGCTTAATGTGAAAATTCAAAGGTAAAACATGAATGAAAACTTAATGAACAGTTTATTTTGTTGTTTTGATCGACTACGGAGAAATAATTCACTCTTATTCTAAGATTTGCTTGTAAAAAAACTTGTTTGCATCGCTCACTAGCTTGTTAAGCCTTAGAACACTAGTGAATTATTTCTCCGTAATCAATCAAAACAACCAAATAAACTCTATTTAATAGCAGTATCATAATACATATAATATATATGTATAATACTCAGCAGTATCATACTTAACATGCACATTATAATACTAAGTAGTATCATAGGTAACATACACATAATATATGTATAATACTTAGCAGTATCATAGGTAATATACACATAATATATATGTATAATACTCAGAAGTATTATGAATAATATGCACATATTTATGATACTAACTAAGCAGTATCATAGGTAATATACAAATATATGTATAATATAAGTAAAGTAAAAAAACAAAAGCATACTTTTGGAGTAGGTATGTTTCTAAACTTACACAAAAATGTATTGTTCACTAGTTTTGAAAGCCTTAGATATGTACAATGACAATCTTTTCTGAATTGTTTTAACATTAAATGAAAAAAGTTCAATTAATTTAAACATGTTGGATTTTCTATGATAGTTATTGGAATCAGTAAATGTCTCAGTTCATTATCTCTTACACATTCTAAAACAAAATGATTCTCACCTTCTAATTTATGGCATATACTACAGATCCTGTCTTCTAAATGAATTGCACACCTCACAGTTTCAGTTTCAAATCTGTGTGATGATAACCTAAGCCTAGAAAACATGAATATAAAGTTAACTAAGTATTGTAACTATAAATTGATATTTTTTTTTACATCCAAAATAATTAAAAAGATTTGCAAAATAATGCCCATGAAGAATTTTCCAGTCTTGCATCCTAGTTCTGAATAAAGTTACCTGATAGCCGTTGCTTAACCAAACTAAGAAATGCATCTTTGTCCTCTTCATTTTGTTGCATCCAAGCTTCCATGAACTCAAGGTTACCTTGCAAATCTCATAGACCCCAATATACTTTATTTGGTAAGGTAGTATAGTCGTTATACAAAAGATTTTTTTTTTTAATTAAAAATGAATACAGATCACTGTGTCATTCTGTGCAAATATAAACCGTCTAAAGCCATAACTGAATTTCTCTTTTCCCACTTATTTTGCTAGTTCTTAATGAATAGTTTATAAAAGTTGTACAGAATATGTTGGTGTCTTCTTTCATTTCTCCCATTATCAGAATATGTTGGTGTCTTCTTTCATTTCTCCCATTTTCCTATTCTGTTCATTTCATATATTTGTGTTATCCAAGCCAACTATCTTTTTCACAGCATCATCTGACAGTTCATCCATTTCCAAAACTCTAAATACATGTACATGTATTTCTTTCATTGATGGACCAGTGTCTGCAGCACTCTCTTCGAGCCATTGCCAACACCTGATTTCATGGGAAGACATTCAGGTAGTCAAGAAAGTTGAAACAAAACTGAATATTAAGCTAGTCTTAGATGAACATTTATTTGAAAATTCATTGAATCCAAATGACATTTCCACATAGGCCTGTCTTGCATTGAACAGACGTTGATTTAAGGTAAATTAAGTTTTTATCATGTCACAAACACATCTTCTGACAGATCTGACTTTAAAACAATCAGGTAAGTTTGCGTTGCTTTGACAACAGCATCATGGAATGTGTCAGCTGATTTAATGCCCTTTGACAAGCAGAGATAACTAACATAATTTGGTTTCCAGGCCAGAACCCATGATAGTACATTTACGTAGTACTGTCCTGTTGGGACACTCTGTGTTTGACTCTATAGATTGTCAAGGATCCATAGATGTCTTATGTGAACAGTGAAGGCTCTGACCCTACTATGTGTGTCACTTTATTGGAATTCTCATGACTGGTGGGAGCAAAACATTGAAATTATCTCCTAGAATTTACAGTCCTAGCGGCCACCATATGTGTTGAAGCATAGGTGGAAGTGTTATTATTGTGAATAAAAGAAACAGAAAATTTGACTTTTTCACTCATGAACACCAAAAGTTGTATTTTCATTTGTGGCTGTTGCCATTCATGAAAATACTATATTTGTGTTCATTCAATGAAATAAAATTCGATCTTACACTGAAAAAAATCAAATATCCTCTATAGCATTGACCCTGGCATCTGTGTAACAATTTGTCAGTGTTGACATTGATGTCAGCAAGACTTTTGTTGGCACAATGTTTCTTTAATAGATTGCTGGAGTTTCATGAAACTTGCATTATTACAATATTGGGACAAGCTTTAGAGCCATTTAGAATTTGGTAACCTTGACCTCATTTTAAATGTCACAGGCTGAATGGACATCAGTTGTGTGTTGTTTTTTTTTTTGTGTATATTTTTTTTTTATGTGTGTGTGTTATCTAAAACAAAAAGAAAACACACACACACACGCAAAAACAAACAAAAAAACTACAACAACATTTCTAGTTATTATTGAATTAAATATCATATGGAATTAAGTTGAAAAATTTAACTGCACTAATAACCCTTAGTAGGTATTTGGAGAGATATGACTGAGCAAACAATGAAGACCCAGATCTGATGCGACAGAATTGTGAATCTGATCATGGTCTGCACTCATTCAGCAGTTTTGAACACACCAGCAGGTAGTAAAATGGAGGTTCAAATTTTTAGAACAGGTATAATACGGAGTTATGGGATCCAAATATTTAGGGGATATATGGTAAAGAATATGGTAAAGAACAGTCACTTAATGCTTAAGCATGCTGGGTAAAATTTTAGCAGACATCATTTTGATTTTTTTTTTTTTTTCTAATTTTTTTTTCAGAAAATTGGCTTTGACATTTCTAAAGCCAATTTTCATGGAAAAATAAGCAGAATGTCATCATTGTCCAGAGAGTGATAAAGTTTAATGCATTAATTACCAGAAAGCTAGTGTGCAGTACTTTGAACAAGACTTAGCCCAACTCAATACAGACAGCCCTCTTTATACCGACACTGATACAATGACAAAATTGGTTAAAATGACAATTTGAATGTCACTAAACCACTTCCCTTAAGAGGTAACGATTAGTCACAAATTATGCAAGCATATTGTATCTAATACTTTAAAGAAACATATATTTTGGATATTTGTTAGAATTGCTTCAGTGAGGCAGTTCTAACAAATATCCAAAACATATGTTCTATGAGAAATTAAGAACAAAACAAGACCTTATATATCAATGTGCTCATTAAGTATTCTGTACAACAGCAAATTCATTTTAATGGCAATGTCTTTGGGAACGAATGTTGTCATTGTAAGAAGGGTTCACTGTATTTTTAATATGTGTTTTCAAGGATGCATTGAAGGAGAAAAACTTTCTGAAGATGTTATCAGGAAAGAGCATGAGAGCCTTGATAACTGTGCCAAAGCCTGTTTGGATGAGAAGACCATCAACTGTAAATATTTCAAGTTCGTGAAAGATACAGGCACTTGCTTTCTGTCGGCCAAAGATCATCCTGACTTCAGTAATTATGATAAAATAGAGGGTAGGTGTAGGATTCTGAGACACTTTGTGTGTAATAATGCTTAGCAATCTGGGTAAAAATTTCAACAGACCACATTTTGAAATATTTTCTCTTATTTCTCCCAGGAAACAGGTTTGGAAATTTCATGCAAATTGTCACCATTGAAATGTCAAATCTTGTTTTCTGGGTAAGAAAAATATGATCAAGTTTTGATCTGCTGAATTAGTCCAGTGAGTGGTAAAAGTTAACTCTGCTGAATTTAAGCATTAGCAGAAATTTTTGAAATTTCTTTTTTAATCCTTCTGTTCCTGAAATAAAAAAAGTGTTTACAGGGCTGTAAAATTTACTTGATAGTCACATGACCATGATGCTGATTAATTTTTCTTTTGATGTTAAGAAATACTTTTGTTAAGAAAATTTCAAAATGCTACTTGCACTGTACTAAAATTAACAGGGTCAAATGGGTGAGTAAAATTTTTACATCCCTTGGCTTGACATTTCGTAATGCCCCCAAATGTTTTGATGTGTAGACCGGTATATTGCTTCAGCAATAACGTACCATTTTACTTGTCACTGCCACTTGTCTTTCGAAAAAGGATGGTAAATGTTTAAATACAACAATGTGACTGTGATCACAGTGGTAAAAATCAGAGGTCTGAAAACTTAGAAATGAAATTATACTGCAGAAATCAGTCGGAATATTTAGGGTACATTTAATTGTTACTTTTTTTTTTTTTTTTTTTTACAAATACTAGGAGTCTGAATACTTCTGATGTTCAAATACTTAGAGAAACTGATGTAGTTCTTCAATTAAACTAACTGGAATACAACAGGGCTATATTCGGTTAAACGAGATGTTCGCGGTTATTTGCAAAACAAAAGCAAACTTCCTGTTTAGTTGTGACAGTTTTAGGCAGAGGGTAGCCAACATCCCCAAACTATTCTTAAGCTGTCTTTCGGCACAACCAAGATGGCGGCCCATGCAAATAAAATTTATGTATGCTTGTTTGTAATAAAAAACAGAAATGTTTACTGTGTTAATATTATTTATTAAATTCTGTATAAAATTAATAATTATTGATAGAGTTAATTCAATATAACATCAAGTATCGTCTATGAGAATAATGGCTACTCTCTAACTGGAGGTCACATGAGACAGATTTACAATAATCGTTCAGAAAATACAAAATAGTTTTTGAAAAACACTTGCCAGTGTTTTGCTTGACAGAATGTAGCCCTGGCAAGCCAAAATCCATCCGTAGCACAAAAAATCTTTTGTATCAGCTGCTGTTTCAATAATGTGTCTGTATTGGCTTTAAAACATCCAGAGGTACAGATGCTGTCCCTGGTGCTATGACTGCATTAATGTGCCAACTGATCCAAGCCTTTGTTGCCCACATATGCAGTTACTATCCTTTTGACATCACTCAGAAAGACGTTTTTTTGCTCGGCATTTTATCCTAAATGAAAATGTTTTGTTCTGATTGACAGTATGTTATCAGAAACCATTTGTCTTTTCTGTTTCTGTGTTTTGTTCTCAAATATGTATCTTAAATTTATGGCCAAAAATTGGTCTGACCTATGCAATTTTTATAGTTAAGTGATTTTTTATTTTTTTTATTTTTGTCTAAGAAAATACTTTTCTTTGCTGAATTTAAATTATTGATGTTTCACAACCATACTGTAAAAAATTCAGAAAAATTGAGAAAGCCTTACTTGTTGAAAATCTGCCTCCAAGTTACCTACCCTACAGATTTCTGCATAATTTGCATTCATTTTTACTATGGGAAAAAGTGAAAATATTTGATTTTTTAAAACCCAATGACTAGAATAAAACTTTTTGTGCATAGATAGTTATGACAACTGTTTTGCATTAAATCATGGCAAAAGTTAGCAGATATACTTCTGTGTAAAACGCTAAGCAGAAAACAATTTTCTGGAAGATGTTGAAAGCACAGTAGGGACCATTTCTTACATTGCCCATAAAGCAACCTTGCTGAATGTTGCTTACCATGCTTAATGCTGATTAAGGGAACAGCTTTAATGCTTGGCATGCTGGGTAAAAATTTTAGCAGGCAACATTTTGAATTTTTCTTTGTCTTATTTTTCCCAGAAATTGGAATTTGACATTCTATGCAAATTGTCTCCTGAGGAGACAATTTGCATGAAATGTCAAACCCTATTTTCTGGGGAAAATAAGAAAAATATCATTGTCATCTGCTGAATTAGCCCAGAGAGTGGTTAATGTTTAAAAGCTTTATAATCTTTGGAACCAAAAAATATGGAACAACCATTTTCAGTTCATGTTTGATCATTAGATCTTACATTGTATTTATTCTGTAGCAGATAAAGCTCAAGGCACAAAGCCCAGTAAACCAGCAGATGAGAAAAATCCCAAACCAGCTGATGTGAAAGATGCAAAACCAACTCCTTCGAAGACAAAAGATAACATAGACAAACTACAGCAGAAGTTTGATGGGATACAGAATAAATTGAATGAGTTAAAGGTAACTTGGAAAACCTTATAGAATGTATTTGAGCCATCCCACATGAAAAAAAGATCTTCTGGGCTTGTACAGACAGGGCAAGCCCAATCTGACTGCAGATTGTACAGCCTGGTGTCGGTAGGCAGAATCATTGAGTAAGATAGAATATATTTGTTTATGGAAAAGACTCTTATCTAATTATTGGCTGATTTTGATTTTTGGATTATATTTGATAAAATTAAACTGATTTTATTGCAGATACACAAAAGGATTGGACACTTATGAACAACATTAGAGTGTAAGGGAAAAAAGACACAATGAATGACATTACCTAAATAGTTAGATTTAAGTGATCTGCATTCAAACTATGACAACGTTCATGAAAGCACTTGAATTTTAAATAGGTTGTTATGTGATTATCTACTGGGGTTTGTAACTAATTTCAAAACTGCTATGATAAAAATTTGTTAATGAAACTCATCACCTGCCATTTGTTAGTACATGTATATCTACTTTATATCTATGGTCTGAAGCAGACTTCTAAGTGGACAAACAGAAATGTTCTGCATTTTCTATCTGCTCCACAAACCAAGCTGACCAGCTGACACAACAAAGAGCAACTTTTAACCCTTGTCCTGCTGAATAAATTAAGATGCCACACTCACTTCTAATTTTCAGCCAATCAGATTACTTGATCCGGATTGTTGCTATAAATTCACATATATAATGGCAAACAGTGCAGATCCAGATCAGTTGGCTTCTGACTGATCTGGATCTACACTGTTTGCAAAAGCAGGGTATATCCGGGTTCAGCAGGACAAGGGTTAAGCTACTAAAACTATGTTGTAACCTGGTTAGTGTAATATTGTTTTTAAGGTGGCCAACATTTAAATACAACTTTGATACAGTATAACTGGTTTTATACATGTACTTGCTTTAAACTGTGATGCACTGAGTTCATTCCATACTTTCAGAGTTGAAGGAATAACGACATGTCATGTGTACATAGTGAAGGGTTTACACTTAGAAGTATTTTGGGGCCAGTTTACCGCCACCAAATTTAACATACCGTATTTCCACAGTCTGTATAGCTGATGATCTTACTAATAACTACCTAAACTCACACCCTAAGTAGTTCTCTTATAATGCTGATAACAATAATCACACAGAAGCATTTTATATTCCAGGAATCTTTATTTCCATTTTGCTTAAGCACTCCCCAGTCCAGTCCATAACCATAGGAGGCCAATAGAAATCTGCACAATTCTCGTGCACAGTAGTCATTTCTGAAAAAGAATTACCCCAGCTGCAGTCCTTCTAATCACATAAAAAGGGCAGAAAGGTGTTTATCAAGTATGGCGGCCCGTTTGGATTCATACTCATTTAACACAAAAATCTACATTTAAAATGCAGATATCTGCGTTTAAAAAGAGATGTCTACATTTAAATACTGATATCTACATTTAAAAGCAGGCATGTAGATGTCTCCTTTTATGAAGCTGATTATTTTCAACTTTTTTTATGCCCCCACCTGCCAAAGGCAGGAGTCGGGCATATAGCATTTTGCCGTGATGTTACATCCGTACGTGCGACCGTGCGTATGTGCGTATATCACGTTCGTAACCAGGTTCAAGTTTACCTGCAAGTTTAGGTGCAATTTTACGTCCGCGTTTCTCTTGCAACTTATAACTTTCATACCTTTTGGGCTAGAAAGTTGAAATTTGGTATGATACTTACCTAGAGCAAGACCTTTTAATGCATGGTACCATCGCCCCAGGGTCATGCCCCTAGGCGAGGCTAGGGGTCAAAATATATAACAGGTCACCAAGAAAACATACAAAAACGTGACTAAAAATATCACTATGGTACCATTGGTGAGGCTGAAGAGTTAAAATTTAGCACAAAAATTACACAGAGGAAAGCTGTGTAGTTGTTGATGAAAAGCAAGTTTTAGGCCACTGATTCTGGATGGGGGTGGGGCTACTGGGTGGGGCCAAACACAGGTTCAAGTTTACCTGCAAGTTTAGGTGCAATTTTACGTCCGCGTTTCTCTTGCAGCTTATAACTTTCATACATTTTGGGCTAGAAAGTTGAAACTTGGTATGATACTTACCTAGGGCAAGACCTTTCAATGCATTGTACCATTGCCCCAGGGTCATGCCCGTGTGCAGGGCTAGGGGTCAAAATATATAACAGGTCACCAAAAAAACATATAAAAATGTGACTAAAAATATCACTATGGTATCATTGGTGAGGCTGAAGAGTTAAAATTTAGCACAATAATTACACAGAGGAAAGCTGTTAAGTTGTTGCTGAAAGGGCAAGTTTTTGGCCACTGATTCTTGATCAGGGTGGGGCTACTGTGTGGGGCCAAAGAAAATGTAAAAGTATTAAATATGTAATATCTCGGAAACTGTTCAGATCCAAACCCCTAAACCTACGTATGTATTGTTGTTCCTTACGATGAGATGCATTCAATGTCACATACCTTGTGACCCCTGGGATCATGCTCCACCCTGCCCTGCCCCTTTCATTTCATCAAAAGCCAAATATCTCAGAAACTATTCAGATCCCCACCCCTTAACCGTATATATTATTTTTCATTATGATAATATGTGTTCAGTGACACATACCTTGTGTCCCTCAGGGATCACATTGTTTCAACTTAATTTTTATTCCCCGACCGATAAGTTCGGGGGATATAGCGATCGCCCTGGTGTCCCTCTGTCTGTCCATCTGTAGATGAAACCTTGTGCGGCCCATAACTCCTATACCCTTTGAGCTATTTTCATAAAACTTTGTCAGGTTGTAGAGGGCATTGGGCAGGAGTGTCGCGTGCAAGAATGACAACTCTAATTGACTTGGTTCAGGAGGTATTTTCATGATACTTCACCATTAGGTAGAGGACATTGAGTAAGCATGTCGCGTACAAGAAAGACAACTCTAACTGACTGCATTCGTGAGTTATCTCCCATAGTTATGAAATCTTGTGCAGGCCATAACACAATAAGTCTTTGAGATATTTTCATGATACTTGATCAAGTTGTAGAGGACATTGATTAGGTGTGTCACATACAAGAACAATAACTCTAGCTGAATCTGTTTTGTGAGTTATCTCCCATAGTTGTTAAATCTTGTGCGGCCCATAACTCTAAAACCCTATAAGTTATTTTCATGATACTTCACTAATAGGTAGAGGACATTGAATAGGGGTGTCACATACAAGAATGACAACTCTTAACTGACTGCATTCTGGAGTTATCTTCCATAGTTATGAAATCTTGTGCAGGCCATAACTCAATAACCCTTTGAGATAGTGTCATGATACTTGATCAAGTTGTAGAGGACAGTGAGTAGGTGTGTCACATATAAGAACAACAACTCTAACTGACTCAATTCTGGAGTTATCTCCCATGGTTGTTAAATCTTGTGCCAGCCATAACTCTTAAACCCTTTGAGATATTTTTATGATACTTCATCAAGTTGTAGAGGAATTGAGTAGGCACGTCATGTACACAAAGGACAAGTCTGACTCCATTTTTGAGCTATCTCCCATAGTTGTTAAATTTGCTGACAGTCATAACTTCTCTACCAGTTGAGATTTTTTGGTGATAATTAATAGGGATGCTTAGAACATTAAGAAGAGTTGCATTTAAAAATTGTAACTATGGATTACTCGTTACTCCATTTATTTTCATTTATCTCCCCTGGTGGTAAAATCTTGAGCAGGCCATAACTCTTTAACCAGTGGAAACATTTTAATGATAGTTAGTAGATGCTAAGAACATAATCTGGGTGTGTCACAATATGTAAGGATAACTCTGACCTATGGAGTGTTGGAGTTATCTCCCTTACTTATACTGCGGATGCAGATTTATCAGCAATGCATGCAGCAGGCTTTAGTGTTCTCATCCTTTTTGGATTCTTTGTTGAAAATCACTTACTAGCGAACACAAAATTGAGTTTCTCAGACTAACCGTTGAAGAGTTACAGGCCTTGCAGGCAAAGGGCCTTATATTTCTCATTATTTTTGGATTCTTTGTTGAAAATCACTTACTAGCAAACAAAAAATCCAGTTTCTACGACTTACAGTTTGAGAGTTATAATCTTTGCAGGCAACAGGCCTTATATTTATCATTATTTTCGGATTCTTTGTTGAGAATCACTTCCTAGCAAACAAAAAATTCTCAGACTAATGGTTGAAGAGTTACAGGCCTTGCAGGCAACAGGCCTTTTTTTTTCTCATTATTTTTGGATTCTGTGTTGAAAATCACTTACTAGCAAACAAAAAATTCAGTTTCCATGACTTACGGTTTGAGAGTTATGATCATTGCAGGCAGTGGGCCTTATTTTTCTCATTATTTTCAGTTTCTTTATTGAAAAACACAAAATCCAGTTTCCACAACTTATGGTTTTAGAGTTCTATGTCTGATTCACAGTTGTGGAGTTGTCACCCACTGCAGGGTTAAACAAGTGTATCCCTTGATAAAATTACATCTCTGATGCCCTAGATTGAAAAAAGACGGCCATTTGCAGTGCGGTCGGGAGATTTGCCATCTCTTCTGATGGCTATTTTTTTGCAAATTGCCTGCGTGTGGATGAGGATGGCCCTGGATGGGGGCATCCATGTCATCTTGACACATTTCTAGTTTGTTTGTTTTTTAACAAATAATCAATTTCTTTGCTCAAGGTTTTTGACAAGCTTGATATAAGCAAGCTTCAGAGTATCCAGACTTGCATTAAAAATGGACACGTGTTGACCAGGGCTGGCAAGTGACTCACGAATGTTATGCTTTGGACCCTGCTCCTGTTGGCTCTTGTCATTAGGTACAGGGAACCGGATCAAACTATTGCTA
The DNA here is from genome assembly GCA_964016985.1 of Anodontia alba. NCBI lineage: Eukaryota > Metazoa > Mollusca > Bivalvia > Lucinida > Lucinidae > Anodontia > Anodontia alba. Next base: position 26,181,846 of record OZ024823.1, on the reverse strand, counting down.
TCATTTTGCACTATATTTGGCATTAGTGGTTACATGCAAAACAAAGCAGACTTTTCTTTAAGTTACAATAGTTTTTGGCGGAGAGTAGGGAATATCCCTAAACTATTCTCAAGCTGTCTTTTGGCACAACAAAGATGGCAGCCTGTGTGAATTAAGTTTATTTATGCTTGTTTGTAACCAAGTATTTGGGAATGTTCATAGCAACAGGTTGGACTGTAAAGAGATGATGGTGTGAAATCTGAAGCATCTTTAATTAGTATTTTTATTTTGTCATCTGTAAGGGTGCAAACTGTCCCATTTGTCATATTAGGATTTGTAAACAGTGAACTGTGCTTATGTAAAAATTGGAGAGGGTGTTAAAAGTTTCCATAAGTGGAATAAATAGAGATATCTCTATTTTATCGTGTATACAGATATCTCTAATTGATCATGAAATGCAGATACCTGTATTTGAAATGCAGGTATCTGTATTTTATTAGAAATTCAGATATTTGTATTTCAAATACAGATATCTGCATGTCAGTTGGAGATATCTGTATTTTAAATGCAGATATCTGTAACAGACATTCATGTATTATGATCAGAAATACAGATATATTTTTTTCAAATACAAATTTCTTTATTTCTGTTAGAGATATTTCTATTTCAGTTACAGATATATACCTACATTTCAATAAGAGATATCTGTAATTGCAAAGAAAAAAAAAAAACAAATCAAAACAAAAAATACATATATCTGTATTTGTTAACATATATCTGCATTTGAAATACAGACATCTACACTAAATTGGTAAAACCCAAAGGGTTGCCATAATAGAGTATTGTTTTATTGTTTTTTTTTTAGTTGTTTTTAGTTTGTTTTTTTTTTACTTTCAACATAAATCCCAATGAACTCACAAGTTCAGGCAACTGCCCCCATAAGCACTCTCTCATAAGTGCTATGATTTTGAATTACAGTTGTAACCTTCATATATCATATTTGGACATAAATCTATTTAGTAAATAGGTGCCTTGGGATTAATGATTTTATATAAAAACATCAGTTTTTCTTCTCTCAACTAATGTATCACATCCGGTTTCTAAGTATAATGAGATTACTAGTTACTCTGAGGGCTGCATTCAACTACATGATGTCTTCTAATCTTATTTTTAGCATTAATCACTATACACCCGTCCCATACTTTGGAAATATATTCAACAACCACCTTATGTAGGTACAGTACAATTAAAAACTGGTTTTGGAAGTTTGTATTTTTGTTTAGATGCTGAGCTAATTAATGCATCTATATGCTTGTTCCACTTTTTTTGGGCTGCAAAAAGAGCTGCCAAATGTATATCTGTATGAACAATTTAAAGGATATTAATTATATCTCAGTTCAAAGCTATAATCAATATTAACCCTTATCATGCTAAAAAAGTTTCTGATCTGGGTCTTGGGAAGGAGTACTCTTACCTGAATGCATGTTATCTCCCTCTTTTTCCATCGATTTACTTCACACTTGACATGTGATGTATTCATGGACTGGCTATATTGTTTGTTTGTCATTACTGACAATGACCAGTCCTAATCAAATGCATGAAGTGTTACTATTTGTGTGTTCTGAGATGGCTGATGAGACCAGTCTTAGCTCTTACTGCCTGTTGCAGATAGAACAAGAGAGGTCTGAGGAAGAAAGTTCTATTGAAGATGCCTTAGCTCTGGCTCAGCTTCGCTGATTCTTTTTGCTTTGTATTCACCAGCACCCCTTCTGATGAGGAAGCCTCACCACTTTGCTTGATCCTGAGCAATCTGTTCCCATATCTCTGTTGGTATGTTATAGTCTTTAAGGGAGGCTTTGAGGGTGTCCATGGACTAACTATTAGCCCAGTAGTGGTGATCACGTGACTGTCACATGATAGCAAGTCACATTACAAACAGGTTTTTGCTTCACATACTTATAAAAAACAAAGAAAATTCCAAGAAACTAATGTGTGGCCATTGCAGGAAATATTTGACAACTTGTGATGATACGTATGCAATTTTTTGTACTTATCACCAGAAGATGTTTAACCCATTGTATACTGAAACAGACTCTCCCACACTATATATTGGAAGAGTTCAATTTCAATTTTAGGTATGTTAGGCTGTGAGATTTACATATTCCTAGAGAAAAATGGCTAAGCTATTTGCAAACAGTGGAGACCCTGATCAGATGCCCCGTTCTGCGGCATCTGATCTGGGTCTGCACTGTTTGCCATTTACCCTTTTAAGGGTCTCCCAACTATAATGGGTTAAGTAGAGTTTCACCTGATTGGCACAGGAGCCTATTTGATTGGATAGGGGCAAGCCTGAAAAAAAAGAAAAACTGAAAGTGATAAAATTTGACTGTGAGTTTGGAGAATTATTTCATAGACTGGCCTTGAATACAGACAAAAAAAAGGGCTTGTGATAAAGTACATTCCCTCCCCTGTTGGATAACTTAGAACAAGGATTGGCCTTGTTTCTGGAGGTGCTGAGGTGCTCTAAAATAGGCCTACTCCCTGAATTTGTATATACAGTCAAACCTGTGTTAAGCAAGCACCTATAGGAAAGCCAACAATTGGTTGCTTAAGATAGATGCTTGCTTAATACAGGTAGATTTCCACTTCTTTACTTTTAATGGGATCTGAAATAGTGGCCTTTAAAGGCAGGTGATGGCTTAATACAGGTGGCCTTTAGGACAGGTTTGACTGTACATGTATATGCCACCAGCAGGATAAAGGTTAACAGTTGTTATCAGCATTCTGTCTTCTGTGGATTCAATAGAGCAAGTCACTTGTGCACCCATTCTTTGAGTAATTACCACTGTTATGTTTCAGGCGTATGCAGCCCGGCCAACTACATTGCCGTCATATGAAGAGTCTGACTGAAACCTTTACTCCCATTTTCATTCTTGTATGTGTTCTTTGTTCTCAAGGACAAGCTTTGTAAATTTATTGAAATTTAACATCATCAGTTAGGTCACTGTGCCTGATTATAGGTCACTATGACCTACTGTTTTTAGAAAATGAGTCATAGTGATATCTCAGACCTCAGACATGCTGAAGGATTCATACTTGGGATTTATTATTATCATGTGAAACTAAGTTCCTTTGCTAGACCATATCAGTACTAACTGTTCATTTTAGAATCTGTATCGCATTAATATTATAGACTGTAGACTTGCTGGAATCTAATGTATTTCATTACATGTGTTCACTATAGATCAAGCTAACAATGTAGACCCATCAGATCAGGCCCCAAGGTTTTTAATCTTTTTTCATATTTAACTCAGATGAGCATGGAATTTTCGATGGTAATAAATATGAAAATACCAACAATACTTGGCATTTTCAGATTTCCCAGCGGGCACATGACATTTATGCAACGTCCCCTCAACGTCGATGCAACGTTATAACGTTGCATCGACGTTGTGGCGATGTTGTATAAACGTCATGTGCCGACTGGGATATTAGCAGAGAAATTTTCATACTGAGCAATGTTTAGCAACAAAGGATTTGCAATGGTTAGTAATTTGAAAGTTTTAAACATATCAACATGGTGTTCAAATTTTAGGACAAGTATGGTAAGGAGTTAAGGTGTCTGAATATTTGGGATAAATATAGCAATATGTTTGAAATTAATTAAAGTGATATCTGTTTTTATTCTTAACAGAATTTAAAAAAAACTCTGGCTGACCTGAGAAATCGAATGGAAGCTAAATCAGCAGATAGTATGAAGGATTTAAACAAAGTTTCAAAAGAACAAGTGGTTGTTATAAGAAAACACCAGAAAACACTCCAGAGTATGATGCAGAAAATAAAAGACATCAACCAAAAATTTAGAGAACTACAAAAGTACCAAAATGCTTTACGAAAGAACATTCTGTCAATGAAAAGGGTAAAATCTGTGATTAAGGAACAAAAGAAATTGAAGATGAAAACTGCTGGAATTGGTAAAAAAGTAAAGGAGATGAAGAACACTGCTGACAAGACAAGAAAGGGGTTGAACAAGCTGCGCAAGTGGGATCAGAAATTATGGAAGAGGGTTCAGAATATCAACCAATTTGTGAAAGGGATTGCTTTGGTAAATGTTGCAAATTGTCCAACATCAACATTACAGGAATTTCTCTCTGGAGAAGTTACACACTACATCACAACCTCTTTATAACACTATTCCTGGGATCCAAAGCAAGAACCTTATTAGCTGAACAAGTGTGTTGTCTCCAAACATAAATGTATAGATTATATAGAAAAATAGCAATAAAAGGGATTATATAGAAAAATAGCAATAAAAGGTCATTTTTATATCCCATGCAATCTGTGTTTGTGGGGTGGTATACTGTTTTCGCTTTCGTCCATGTGTCTGTCTGTTTGGTTTCTGAGCAGGGGGTATCTGATAAGCTCTGCTTTTTTATATTTCTTGTTCTATATGATCTCTACATTTTAGTTTGGATACAACACTTAGGGTCCACATTTAAAATGCCTAAGATGTCTTATAATGAGCTGGAATGTAAGAAAATGCACTTTCTGACATATTCACGAAGAGTCAAATTAGCCTGCACATCTCTGCAGTCTGATTAGTCTTCCTTGTCTGCATGAAGAAACTGGACATCCTTGGCTATCCAAAATGCACCCAGTGAAGATTCTGTTCAGACAGCACAAATGCACAATCTGATTTGAATCTTTGCTGGTCATACATGTCCAAATGTACCATATTTACTATAAGTATGCGGACAGACAGGCCTGAGCAAACTGAAGACCCCGATGAGATCCCTCATTCTAGAGTCTTCCTTGTCTGCATGAAGAAACTTAATATCATTGGCTATCTAAAATGCACCCAGTGAAGATTCTAATCAGATATGCACAAATGCACAATCTGATCAGAATCTTCGCTGGTCATACATGTCCAGATGTACCCTATTTACCGTAAGTATTTGGACAGACAGGCCTGAGCAAGCAATGTAGACCCCGATGAGATGCCGCAGAATGCAACATCTCATCACGGTCTACACTGCTTGCTAGTCATCCTTCAATTCAGCAATTTATAGACAACAGTTTGTACAGTGTACAACCTTATTGTACAACCTTCAATGTATACAAAAAGGGTAATAAGAATTCAAGGTGACCAAATACTTAGTGTAAATACGGTATTATTTCTGATGTTGCAGCTTGTATATATATTTGTTTGCTGTTCAATGAACAAATGTGCAGTCCTGCAAATTAGAGAAACTGAATGAATTCCTATGATAATGGAATATATTCTCAACTGTCCTACCCTCCAAACAAAATATACAGGGACTATCCTGCATATGTTTGCAATTGTTTTATACCTTACGGATGATAACTTGAGTATATATCAATGCATTTGCACCAAACTTAATGTGTGTATTGGTATTGTAGAGATCTGGTTTGGGATTGCTAATGGGCAAATTTCATCAATTTTTGACAGAGTTATCTGCCCTCCAAATGTCCATATTTTTGTTTCCGGATAATAACTTGAGTAAATTTCAATGGATTTTCACCAAACTTGGTATGTGCATTGATATTCTAAAGATCTGGTTTTGCATGGCTAATGGACAAATTTCGTGAATTTTGGACAGAGTTATCTTCCCACCATACATCTGTATTTTCATTTCCGTATGATTACGTTAGTAAATATCAGTTGATTTTCACAAAATGTGATATGTGCATTGATACTGTGGACATCTGGTTTGGGATTGCTTATGAGCAAACGTCTTCAATTTAGTTATCTGCCTGATAGTAGTTGGGTATTATCATTTCACATTCTGATTTCTGATTAGGATCTTTTCTGTTTCTTAACCCTGTATGTGGTTGTTATTATTAGAAAGTGCATTGACACTGATGATCTGATACAGTTCAGAGATAAACAAGGCTTGACTTTACCTTAATTACCCTATATATTTGGACAGATATTCCTGAGTATAGACAGAGTGTAGACACAGATGAAATGAATAAAGGGGCAGTTTAATCAGGGTCTGCACTGTTTATCCTTCCACTATATTTACATGTTTATTGCTGTTATCTTATAAAAAGCATTACATTCTGATGCATTTCATTTCTTGATGAAAAACAATGTCCGATGTTCTTGTCAAAAGAATATTGCTTGTCAACATTAGCCAGTAATATTCTTTGTTAACTGACATTTTCTTTCAAGCTTTTTTAAAATAGCCTGATGTTTATCATCATCCAGCACAAGTTAAGAGTCTGAATTTAGTTCTTAATTCACTTCATCATTTCACTTCAGTACCTTAAAATTGTCAGTTGTTAGGATGCTGCAAAATTGTTGATCTCCATTTTGATCTATTAACAGCCCTTTGCAGGCTTGTGAAGCTGAGACTGGGCCAGTCCTTGATGTTGTCTTCTCATCTTATCATCTGCCTGCCTCTTCTCCAGGTCCCTTCCACTATGCTGCATAATTGTCCTTGCCATCCAATGGAATGTGAGATGTGATCATACCTCCTGAGTTTTCATTTCTTCATGCTTCAGTGGCATTTTGTCACTACAATGTCTGATCGAATACGACATTCGATAGCTGCAGCATTTGTTTGACTACAACAATTTGGTTGACTATGACATTTTGTCTAAATTTCCTCAGTCATTGAGATTTAGTTGAAAACATAGGCATGGCAAATCTTTGTTACTTTGTTTACTTATCCTCTGTCTCCAGTTTAAGAGCTGTACTTTGGTATGAAGGCACATTACACTTTAGGTACAGGAGTATCATTAACCCTTGTCATGCTGAATAAATTAAGATGCCATGCCCATTTCCAATTTTCAGCCAGTAAGATTTCTTGATCCAGATTTTTTAGATAAATTCACATACTTAATGGCAAACAGTGCAGATTCAGATCAGTTGGCTTCTTCAGAAGCCAACAGATCTGGATCTACACTGTTTGCAAAGGCAGGGTATATCCAGGTTCAGCAGGACAAGGTTAAGAGTGTGCACCCTGCCTTTACAGACATGTTTTTTGCATCGCCAGTAGCAATTGCCTTCTGTTGATACTTTGTGTCTTGATATCCATTTAGAGAAATTCTGCTAGCTCCTTTATTACTCAAAAAGAACGTTGGTCATCATGTCCTCATGGAAACCAATAGCATCTTTGATTTGCTTTTGTACTTCTTTCTTGGTAATGTGGTCTAAGTTTGAAACGTTCAGTAGTTTTCAGTAGCATCTCATTTCAGTGGCCTGGATTCCTTTCTTGAGTTCTGCAGTCTAAGTCTAAGTCTTACAAACATATAGGAAGTTAGGTGTGCCCAGGAAATGCATCAGCCTGATTTTTATGTCCCCAACTTCAAAGAAGTTGGAGGGGCATATTGCTTCTCGGTCATTCATCTGTCCATCCGTCCTTCTGTCCATCCGTCCGTTCGTCACGCTTTTTGATGCACAGCATAACTTTAGAACCGTGAGTGCTGCTGTTTTGAAATTTCTTATATGGATTCCTCATGAAAAAGTAGCTGACAGTTATTTTTTTTTCTTGACAGGATTATGCCCCTTTTCTGAGTTATGGCCCTTTGAAAAAATATGGATGCAATCTTGTCAGCAAAATATCTCAAAAACTATTGAAGCTAGAGCCTTGAAACTTAAGGAATAGACTGGTAGTGATTAGACAATCTGATTAACTTTTGAAGAAATTTTGAAAAATACTTCTTGAGTTATGGCCCTTTGTAATTTTTGGCATTTTTACCTTGTCAGCAAAATATCTAAAAAACTGTTAGAGCTAGAGCCTTGAAATTTAGCAAATGGATTTGTAGTGATGAGTAAATGACCTGATTAACTTTTGAAGAAATTCTAAAAATACTTCATGAGTTATGGCCCTTTGTAATTTTGGGCATTTTTACCTTGTCAGCAAAATATCTCAAAAAACTAGTAGAGCTAGAGCCTTGAAACTTAGCAAATGGATTTGTAGTGATGAGTAAATGACCTGATTAACTTTTGAAGAAATTCTAAAAAATACTTCATGAGTAATGGCCCTTTGTAATTTTGGGCATTTTTACCTTGTCAGCAAAATATCAAAAAAAACGTTGGCGCTAGAGCCTTGAAACTTTAGAAATAGACTGGTAGTGACAAGTAAACAAACTGATTAACTTTTGAAGAATTTTTGAAAAATACTTCTTGAGTTATGGCCCTTTGTAATTTGGGCATTTTTACTTTGTCAGCAAAATATCTCAAAAACTGTTAGAGCTAGAGCCTTGAAACTTAGCAAATGGATTTGTAGTGATGAGTAGATGACTTGTTTATCTTTTGAAGAAATTCTGAAAAAATACTTCATGAGTTATTGCCCTTTGTAATTTTTGGCATTTTTACCTTGTCAGTAAAATACCTCAAAAAGCAGTCGAGCTAGAGCCTTGAAGTTTGATGAATAGACTGGTAGTGATGAGTAAACAACCTGATTAACTTTTGAAGAAATTTTGAAAAATACTTCTTGAGTTATGGCCTTTTGTGATTTTAGGCATTTTTATTTTGTCAGCAAAATATCTCAAAAACTGTTAGAGCTAGAGCCTTGAAACCAAGTAAATGGATTTGTAGTGCTGAGTAGATGACCTGATTAACTTTTGAAGAAATTCTGAAAAATACTTCATGAGTTATGGCCCTCTGTTATTTTGGGCATTTTTACCTTGTCAGCAAAATATCTCAAAAACTATTGAAGCTAGAGCCTTGAAACTTGATGAACAGACTGGTAGTAATGAGTAGACAATCTGGTTGACTTTTGAAGAATTTTTGAAATATTATTCTTGAGTTATGGCCCTTTGTAATTTTGGGCATTTTTACATTGTCAGCAAAATATCTCAAAAACTGTTAGAGCTAGAGCCTTGAAACTTAGTAAATAGATTTGTAGTGATGAGTAGATGACCTGATTAACTGTTGAAATTCTGAAAAATACTTCATGAGTTTGTTTCTTTGTTTGTTTGTGTTGAGGTTTTACGACTCAGTCAACCCAATGGGGTCATGTCCAGCGCGGTCAGTTTACCTAACCACACGTTTACTGGGCAGGCTTAGTCCTCTATGCGGTTAACCAGTATTGTGCTCATTCTTTTGCCAGAAACTGACAACTGCCCTTCTTGAATCAGCAGAAGGGAGAGAATGACCGTAGAAATGAGTTATGGCCTTTTGTAATTTTGGGCATTTTTACCTTGTCAACAAAATATCTCAAAAACCGTTGGAGCTAGAGCCTTGAAACATGATTAATAGACTGGTAGTGATGAGTAGACATCCAGATTAACTTTTGAAGAAGTTTTGAAAAATACTTCTTGAGTTATGGCCCTTTGTGATTTTGGGCACTTTTACCTTGTCAGCAAAATATCTCAAAAACTGTGAGAGCTAGAGCCATGAAATTTGGTGAATGGATTTGTAATGATGAGTAGACAACCTGATTAACTTTTGAATAAATTTTGATAAATGCTTATTGAGTTATGGCCCTTTGTAATTTTGGGCATTTTTATCTTGTCAGCAAAATATCTCAAAAACTGTTAGAGCTAGAGACTTGAAACTTGGTGAATTGATTGGTAATGATGAGTAAATGACCTGATTAACTTTTGTGTAAATTCTGAAAAATATTTCGCAAGTAATGGCCCTTTGTAAATTTGGGCATGTTTCCCTTGTCAGCAAAATATCTAAAAAACTATTGAAGCTGGAGCCTTGAAACTTGATGAATAGATTGGTAGCGATGAGTAGATGACCTGATTATGCCCCCAATTTCGAATGAAATTGATGGGGCATATTATTTTGCCTTAGTTTGTCCGTCCATTTGTCTATTTGTCAAGTTTTTTTTGTGCATGCCATATCTTAAGAACCCTGCATGCTAGGGTTTTGAAATTTCATATTTGGGTTCCCAATGACAAAAATAGCTGACACATATTTTTTTCTTGTCTGACATGTTTGTTTAGAGTTATGCCCCTTTGAAAAAAATCAGAATTAAATCTTGTGAGCAAGATATCTCGAAAAGTATTTAAGCTGGGTTCTTGAAATTCGATATAGTGAGTGGGAATGATGTGTAGATTACCTGGTTATATTTTGAGAGAATTCCGTGAAAAAATTGATAAATTACGGTCCTTTGCGGTTCTGCGCATTTTGACCTTGTCAGCAAGATGTCTCAAAAAGTACTTAAGCTGGGGTCTTGAAATATTATATGCTAATTGGGGATGATGTGGAGATTACCTGATTTGTTTTTTTAGGGAATTCCATGAAAAACTGACAGTTATGGCCCTTTGTAGTTCTAGGCATTTTGACCTTGTCAGCAAGATATCTCAAAAAGTATTTAAGCCAGAGCCTTGATATTTGGTATACTGATTGGGATTGAGGAGGAGATCACCTGATTAAATTTTGAATCAATTAAATGAAATGTTGGGGTTATGGCCCTTCACAATTTCTGGTCTAGAGTTATTTCTCTTTTGATAAAATAACATTGAAATCTCGTATATTTGTACTGTTGTTACCATCATGGGCAAGCAGTGTTGGAGTCAAGCAGTGTTAGAGTTAGGCAGTTGGGGGCATAGTGTTTTACAAACACCAGCTCTAGTTGAAAGGAGCCTCATGTTCTTGTAATTCCATGTTACTCTTAGTTTTGTTATTGCCACAGTTGTCTGAGCTATCCTAGACAGAATCTCTGGTTTGGAGCCGCCATCAGTTATGACAAATCCTATGCATTTCAAACTTTATACTCAGTGCTATTTCAAGCCTGGTGCCATTCCCTCTTGATATCAGTGCCAGTGATGTCAGTGTATGATATCAGTGCAAGCTTTTTTAGTGCAAGTGAACCAAAGATATACAAGGGGAGCTTATAGTAAAGGCTTAGGTCTATTGTCCGTCATCATTTGTCCATTGTCCACATTTTCAAACAAGAATATTTCTTTGGGCCAGAAGACCAATTTTAATCAAATTTCATGTGTAGAGTTGTTGGGTTGCAAGAGTTTTGTAACATTCTAGGGGAGATTGAATCACAATTGTGCTTTGCTTACAAACAAAAGCCTCATAGATTTTTTACAATGGTGAAAATGTCTGATCAGTAACCTCTTTATGACCTGATCCATATCAAACTTGCAGGTAACCAGGACAGGCCTGAAATCTCAGCCGAGTTAAATTTGGATCAGATCAGATTACTTGCTTTGGAGTTGCTTGCCCTTGTGATGAAAAATTTTCCAGTTGACTTAAAATTCTGAAAATGTTGTCTGATTGGTAGTGACTTCAGTTCAAATCAGAACTTTTTCAAATGAAGATAGTCTGGAAAGGCATAACATTTCAGATGAGTTTGAATACAGCCAGATTGGACCCTTTACCTTGGAGTTACTGCCTTGAATGCTAAGAAAAGCCCATATTTGAACTTGTCCAATCAATGACACCTTTACCTTTGATTGAATCTCCTTCAAACTTGCAGGTAGCCTGGATGATGGGAAAGTGTGTCTTCACAGTTATTTATCCCTTTTTTCAAAATATATTATAATTTCTCCAGATATACTATAATTAATACAAAAGTCAGATAGTAGTTCTGAGTACAAAAATACATTTCTTGTAAGTAGTATCTTCTAGGATGTATTAACTATAAAGGAGGCATCCACTATTCCCTTGGTTTTATTATGTAAAGTTTAAGAAGTTTTACATGCAACAAGTCCCCTATGTTTTGGATTTGCTGTTTGCATTTATTTTTTGAAAAAAAAAAAAAAAAAAAAAGCATTTTTATACCCTGCCACATGATAGTGGCGGGGTATTATGGTTTCACGTTGGTCGTCCGTGAGTCCGTCCGTCCATCAGTCGTACGTCTGTCTGTCCGTACGTTTTTTTGTTTCCGGATGATAACTTGAGTAAACATCAATGGATTTTCACCAAACTTGGTATGTGCATTGATATTGTGTAGATCTGATTTAGGATTGCTAATGGGCAAATTTCATCAATTTTTGACAGAGTTATCTGCCCGAGGCACGCCCATATTTTCGTTTCTGGACTATAACTTGAATAAATAAAAAGGGATTTTCACCAAACTTGCTATATGCATTGTCATTAAGGAGATCTGGTTTGGGATTGCTAACGGCCAAATTTCGTCAAATTTTTACGGAGTTATCTGCCCAAGAACTCCCATATTTCGTTTCTGAACTAGAACTTGAGTAAATAACAAGGGATTTTCAACAAACTTGCTATATGCATTGACATTAAGGAGATCTGGTTTGGGATTGCTAATGGGCAAATTTTGTCAAATTTTTACTGAGCTATCTGCCTGAGACACGCCCATATTTTCGTTTCCGGATGATAACTTGAGTAAATAACAAGGGATTTTCATCAAACTTGCTATATGCGTTGACATTAAGATCTGGTTTGGGATTGCTAATGGGCAAATTTCGTCAAATTTTTACAGAGTTATCTGCCCAAGACACGCCCATATTTTCGTTTCAGGATGATATCTTCAGTAAATAACAAGGGATTTTAACCAAACTTGCTATATGTATTGACAGTAAGGAGATTAGGTTTGGAATTGCTAATGGGCAAATTTTGTCAAATTTTTACGGAGTTATCTGCCTGAGACACGTCCATATTTTCATTTCTGGATAATAACTTGAGTAAATAACAAGGCCTTTTAACCAAACTTGCTATATGCATTGATATTATCAAGATCTGCTTTAGGATTGTTATCTGTCCATTGCTATTATCAAGATCTGGTTTAGGATTGTTATCTGTCCCTCCGTCATTTTCTTTCCAGACATTTTCGTAACGATAACTTTAATATGTAAACAAATAATTGCTATGGTAGGGTATTATGCTTGCGGTGGTTTAATTTACTGTCATCTGTGGACCAGTGAAAGGATTATTGTAGGGGACCTAGTGTTTAACAAACATATTTCATCATAAAATTGGCGACATGGTATCTTAAGACTTTTCATAATATTGTTGGGATAATTATGCTTTACATATACATTTTTAGCAGATATACAGGGGCACAGAGTTTTATGAAAAGAATCTTTCATTGGAATTACTGGCTAAATTTATATCTAAGACATATGAGCATAACTAGTATTTAATCCTAGCATCCCATAAAAGGGACATAGGCGAACAGTGTAGACCCAGATCAGATACCGCAGAATGCAGTGTCTGATCAGGGTCTACACTGTTTGCATTAAGTTAAGGAATTTCTACAAAACATGATAATAATAACTACTAACCAGACACTTGGAAATGGACCAGTCCAAAAGGTTGAGGTGGAAGAGTCCATTCGGCATAATTTGGTTACATGTATTTTCTTTTATTTTAGGCTGGTGAAAGGAATATCCAGAAGAGGATTTCAGAATTTGTTACAGCACTGTCAAATGTTAATAAAAAACATAAAAATGTCCAGTCAAAACTCAAAAAGCTGGGTAATGTAGTAGATCATCTACTGTTTTTGTCATCCAAACAGTCCAAGTTAAAGATTAAATGGCAAAATGATCTCCAGCGCATCAGACAATCACTGAGTAGACTTGGGGAGAATGTGAAGCAGCTATCAGCATCAAAGGTATCAAACTTTTTGGATCAAAAACTGAATTTTACTTCTTCAAATCCCTTAAGGGGAATAGATACACTTTCAGGGGCAGGATTTCTGTCACCCTTTAGAAAAAAGGGATCTTCTTCAAAAAGAAAGAAGACTACCTCCCTCCTTTAGAGTAGACCCTTTCACAATGGACTTGGTGTGCAGGTACACAAACAGGAAGTCACAAAAGTTGTCTCCCTGTTAAAAATGATGGAAAATCTACCAATGGTGATGTCAACAATGCAAGTGCTGGCGAGCGCTTGATTGATTGGTTACCCAGCTTGATATATTTTATACGTAAATCAGTACCTATGAAGTGATCACTTGCAAGCATTCACATTGTTGAACTCGCCTCTGTTGTATCATGTCTCCTTGAATTCAGGTATTCTTACAGAAATTCCAAAGTTTTCCTTTGAGTTTCAGAATATATGAGGGGTGATTGATGTTGGTGGCCTACTGCAAAAGGTTTCACTGAGTTTGAGTATAGTTCAACTTGTTGAATAATTACATAGCACCTATTACATGTAATTCTAGATGTTTTTCTCTCACACATAATTAAACATTGAAAAGGTCACTGAGGCCTACTGTATTGATCTCCTGAGATAGGTATGAGAGAAAAAAAAGCAGATTTAGCATGAAAAACTGACAACAGGGGTTTTCTCTAGGACTGCTCCAAACACATGTTCACAGTGGCCATGGCTGCTATCTAGAAAGGTGGATTTGAACTTGTGGAACACCCACCATGTTCTCTGATTTGGAACCCTCTGACTATTGCCCATTACAAACTATGAAATAGGAGCTAGTGGTCATCATTTCACTTCACAAAATGAAGTTGTGAATGTTGAGGACTACTTCCTAGGAGCCCAAGATGGTGCCTTCCTTAGAGGCAGGTTTGTTTCCTGACAGCTGGACTAAGTATGTAAACCTATACCACTCTCTGGGCTAATTTAGCAGACAACAAATTGATGATATTTTTCTCAGAAAATCAAAAATATCATAGCGCTCAAAAGGTTGAAAAGTGTGTTGTTGAATGATAGTGGGCACCCAGTCAATACTTTATTGGTTATTCTAAGCGTAAATATTATAAAAATACATCTTTCAGATCTTTTATTTTAAATTAAATGCTACAGTTAAAAAAATCATTTCAAAGGAAATTAAAAAAAAATGGCTGCACCCTGTAACTAGCCAATCAGGTATGTCACCCTGTTTGAAAACCATTGCAGTACACCTCTCGCCCTGTTTCATGAGCACTGTCGGGCAAGAGAAAGAGAGCAAGCAGTCACTCAGTGAGTGCTCCCATTATTGAACACATCAATGGGTATGTGGTGGGTATTTAACACAAACTCCTTAACCACTGCACTTACAGAAATCAGGAAATTGTGTGATAATGTTATGTTTTCCCTTTTGATACACCAAAAATGTCATTTGTCAGCCCTCCAGAATAAGAACTTGCAATATAGGTACTTCTTCCGTGGGATTCACATGTTACGTTCACGTGCGCATGCATATGTAAGAAAAATGTTTATTTTGATAGTCTCCTGATGCATTTTTTTTTTTCAGACTGAGGGTACTGGCAAAGTACAGCTTGGCTTAAACTTGGTCAAGAAGGATTTTTCAGGTTTTCAGTCCTTTGACAAACAGATGGACCAGAAAATGTCTTTAACCAAGAAGCAAGTTAAGAGGATGGGCAAACAGCTAAAGAAAGTTCAGCAAGCAGTGAGGGGATTCACACGTCGTCTTTTTCTCATGAGGAGCAGAACAAGGAAACTTCTTAGGGAACTAAAACAGCTTGAGGCAAAAAAGGTATGTGTGATGTGTAACATGGGAAAAGAACCCTTTTTCTGTATGTGAACAGCCAGGACCCCTATCATCCTGCACATGATCTGGGCCCGGTTCAAAGCATCGTTAGCTTAACGAGCTCCTTAAGGGTCATTTCGTTAACTGTTTTAGCAGATTCAATACACAATATTCTGATATTTTTTGCTGAAAAAATGTGAGTAGCTTTTGCACTGCAAAAGCTACTCACATTTTTTCAGCAAAAAATTTCAGCATATTTGCATATCACTTGATGTAAATTTTAACGAATCTTTAACTAACGACATTGTTAGCTTTGAACAACTGGGCCCAGGTCTTCTCTGTTGATGTATTATACAGAAACTTGTGATTCTGTAAGCAGACAGCAAAGTCACTGGAGATGCCTGATGACTCTGCCACTGGGCTGCCAATAACTTTTAAGAGGGATGTGAGTTTGTTGTTCATCCCCTCTCAGGTAAATGCTCACAGGTTCAAGATAGTGACTGAAATATTGTTGACTGGTATGTTAACCTTTACTACTCTCTTGGCTAATTCAGCAGACAACACATTGATGATATTTTTCTCATTTTTCACAGAAAACAAGATTTGATATTTCATGCAAATTGTCTAAAATGGAGACAATTTGTCTGAAATATCAGATCCTGTATTCAGGGAAAAATAAGAAAAAATTTTGATACATAATCTGCTGAAAATTTTACCCAGAGTGCTAAGTATTAAACATTAACTCATTCTTTCACCAGACTGATGCTCCCACAAGGAACAAACTCAAGATTGTGAAAACAAGCATCTTAGTGTATTTGGCAAAGATGCAGCAGAAGGAGAAAGAGCTGGTAAAACAGCTGAAGCTGATTGAGAAGAGTTTCTGGAGCCTTGTCAAGAAGATGTCTAAACAAGAAAATACAGCCAAGACTGCAACAAACAAACTCACAACACTGAAGAGGCACTTCTCCCTGTTCAGTAGTAAATTGAACAGACTTACTCGATTGATGGTAGGTTGCTGACATCTTTTTACAGAAATGCATTAACTCTTTAAGTGGCAAGCAAAATTGTAGCAGATGACAGTCTAATTTTTCATTTATCATTGTTTAGAGAAAAAAAAGACATTTTGTGTGAATCATCTGCTTAGGCAGACAGTTCACATGAAATATATAGAGGTTAGTGCACCCTGGGTTTAAGATACAGAAGATATTTCCCGAGAGATTTGCAAATCCAATGAATGAAGGAGTGCATTAGCATGTGTTTGTTTATAGGATTTGCAAGTTGAGGGAAATATTTTTTGTATTTTGAACTCAAGGTGTATTATATATTTATATCTCCCCCTGACAGGGGTGGAGACATATTGTTTTTGTCTCGGTTGAAAATACAAGAAAATACAGCCAAGACTGCAACAACCAAACAACACTAAAGAACGGTCACTAAAGAGGCACCCATCCCTGTTCAGTACAGTCGAACTTCAATGGCTCAAACATCTTTGGGACCATGGAAATTTGTTCGAGAGATGGGTAGTTCGAGCCATTGAGGTTTAATCATGGCCCGAGGTCAGGAAGCAAATGGCGATAATTTATGGTTTTTGTTCTTATACACAATAATAGTATATTGTGTGCACTCATTAAAATCACCTTGATGAGGTGATTCTAATGAGTGCACACAACATTCAATTTTATACTTAAATAAGAAAATTTCCCTAAATATTTGTTTTCTTGAGCTATCGGAAGAATTTTGTATGGATTAAAAAACAAGTTCGAATAAGCCGTGGTAAACCAGCCATCAGTAATCAAGCCATTGAGGTTCAACTGTAGTAAATTGAACAGACTTACTAGATTGAGGGTAGGTTGCTGACATCTTTTACAGAAATGCATTAACTCTTTAAGTGGCAAGCAAAATTGTAGCAGATGACAATCTAATTTTTTATTTATTATTGTTTGGTGAAAAAAAGACAGTTTGTGTGAATCATCTGCTTAGGCAGACAGTTCACATGAAATATATAGAGGCTAGTGCACCCTGGTTTTAAGATTTCCCAAGAGATTTGCAAATCCAATGAACAAAGGAGTGCATTAGCATGTGTTGCAAATCTTTAGGGAAATATTTTTTGTATTTTGAACTCAAGGTGTAATATATATCTATGTCTCCCACTGAAGGGGTTGAGACATATTGTTTTTGCCTTGGTTGTCTGTCCATCTGTCTGTCCATCAGGTAATAGTGTCCGCTCTATAACTTGAAAACCCTTCAAGATATTTTCATGAAACTTCATAGGAATATAAAGCATCATCAGAAAACGTACAGACCACAAGAACTATAACTCTTGTCTGTACATTTTTGGATTTGTTCCCTTTTGAAATTAGAGAATGGTAATTTTGTGTCCATTCTATAACTTGAAAACCGTCCAAGATATTGTCATGAAACTTCATAGAAATATAAAACATCATCAGACGACATGCAAAAGACAGATCAGTAACTCTTGTCTATACAGTTTTGTAGTTATTTTTCTTTGAAATTTGACAATGGTCATTTTGTGTCTGCTCTATAACTTGAAAACCCTTCAAGATATTTTCATGAAACTTCATAGAAATATAAGGATCATCAGACAACATGAAGAACACAAGAACCATAACTCTTGTCTGTATAAGTTTGTAATTGTTCCCCTTTGAAATTTGACAATGGTCATGATCACCTACATGCCATAATCTGTGGATTAAAATCTGTGAGAAAATTTTAAGGGAGATTTGACAAAATTCTGTGCGATTTTATGGAAAATCACTTTGGAGCTCTCCCAATATAGTCTAAAGTCTCCTATTGTCATGTGAGAAGCTCGTAAAAACCACAAGAGTGTGTGATTTATGTTTATTTCTTCATAAAACCTCTTGTAAATTGGTCTGAAAATTCTGTGAGATTTGAATTTTTTTCATGGGAATTGCCTTTCAGATGGACCAGCTTCTGTGTGATTGTAACTCACACTGCGAGATATGGCAGATATGGTCATTTTGTGTCAGCTCTATAACTTGAAAACCCGTCTAAATATTTTCATGAAACTTCATAGAAACATAAAGCATCATCAGACACAACACAAGAAATGTAACTCTTTTCTGTAGTTTTGTGGTTATTCCCCATTGAAATTTGACAATGGTTGTTTCGTGTCAGCTCTATAACTTGAAAACATTTAAAGATATTTTCATGAAACTTCATAGAAATATAAAGTATCATCAGACAATATGCACAACACAAGAACTGTAACTCTTGTCTATACATTTTTGGAGTTATTTCCCTTTGTAAACTCATATTAGACTGCTCCAAAAAGAGACATCTGATTAGGGTCTATACATCATCGGAAGGTAAAAGGAACTTTTTCAAATGTTAAGATAATTATGGTAATAGGTTAAGGTGTCCCAATATTTGGAGTAATTATAGTACATTGGATGCCTTTGAATTTCCCCATTTCTAGTCCATTGTTTGCCATTTTTGTTTCTAATTTTTGTTTAATACCCTTTCTTCAGACAATGGACTCATACCCCACCATACAATAGTGGCGGGGTATTATGGTTTCATGCTGGATGTCTGTGTGTGTGTCTGTCTGTCTGTCAGTTGTAAGTCCGTCCGTCCGTCCGTTTTTTATTTCCGGATGATAACTTGAGTAAACTTCAATGAATTTTCACCAAACTTGGTATGTGCATTGATATTGTAGATTCTGGTTTAGGATTGCTAATGGGCTAATTTCATTAAATTTTTACGGAGTTATCTGCACCAGACGCCCATATTTTCGTTTCCGGACAATAACTTGAGTAAATAACAAGGGATTTTTAACCAAATTTGCTATTTGCATTGACATTAAGGAGATCTGGTTTGGGATTGCTAATGGGCTAATTTCTTTAAATTTTTATGGAGTTACCTGCCCGAGACATGCCCATATTTTCGTTTCCGTACGATAACTTGAGTAAATAACAAGGGATTTTAACCAAACTTGCTATATGCATTGACATTAAGGAGATCTGGTTTGGAATTGCTAATGGGCAAATTTCGTCAAATTTTTACGGAGTTATCTGCCCAAGACATGCCCATATTTTTGTTTCCAGACAATAATAGCTTGAGTAAATAACAAGGGATTTTAACCAAACTTGCTATATGCATTGACATTAAGGAGATCTGGTTTGGAATTGCTAATGGGCAAATTTCATCAAATTTTTACAGAGTTATCTGCCCGAGACACGCCCATATTTTCATTTCTGCAAGATAACTTGAGTAAATAACAAGGCCTTTTAACCAAACTTGCTATATGCATTGATATTATCAAGATCTGCTTTAGGATTGTTATCTGTCCATTGATATTATCAAGATCTGCTTTAGAATTGTTATCTGTCCCTCCGTCATTTTCTTTCCAGACACTTTCGCAACAATAACTTTAATACATAAACAAATAATTGCTGTGGCGGGGTATTGTGCTTGCAGTGCTTTTATTGACAGTTCACTTCATTAACTCTGGTGAAAGGATTAGCAGTTGCTTGTGCTTTGAAAATCATTGCACAAACTGAGTTGCAATAAACAATGCAGCTGAGCACACAAAAGTGGGGTGCGAATTTCAGATATTTTGCACATCTTAAGAAAATTTTTATTTAGAGGCTACAATTAGGAGTGTAAATTAAATTTCTGGTGAAAAAAAGGTATGATTTTGGATTTTTTTTGTTAAAAACAGCTAGTACAAATCATAAAATTGATTTTTTTCATCAGATTCTGACTTATGTTCTTTTGACATTTTTGAATAACATCAGTAAGTTTTACAATATCACGTCATCTACACTTGTGGCAGGACTTGATAGCATTCTAAAGGAAATATTTGTTTGCACTAGGAGGAAATATTTCTTCAAAGGAATTATAGATCATATTTCTCGCAGAAATTACTAAGAATAGCTTCAGGTATGTAATATCAATCCTTATTTTCTCTGAAAAAAAAAAAAAAAGAAGAAAAACATTAAAATATGGTCTGCTGCAGTTGTAATTGGTGTATTAAGGTTTTTAACAGCACGGGAGATTCAGGTGTGCAAAATTCCCCACAGATACCAAACATTACAATTTTTGCTGAATTATCCCAATTTTTAGGTCAAACTTCCGCATTACAATTAGAACAATCAAAATTACAGCAAAATAAATTAAAATGCAGATAAATTTTATGGTGGAATGTTTTGTCCAAGTACTGTTTCATTAGATGGAGACATTTTATTAATGCACCACCTAAAGCAGACTGGTTTTTTTAATCCAAGTAGTATTACATTTCCTTTTTGCAACTTTGTTATGTGCAAATGAAGACCAGTCTAAACTCTTTACTGGTATTAAAAATTTTGCCAATATATTTCAATATTTTGATAACAAAGTCATCTTGCAAGGAAAATGGCGGCTCCCACATCAGAAAAGCAGCGAGTGAAACTTCTACAGAAATACAGGGATGAATATTTACAGCTGTGGCTGGTTTTGTCTTAATGCAGGGGCAATAGATATTTGGCACATTGAAGCATACGCGTAGATTTTAGTTTTGCCCAGAGTGGGAGAAATGACTGACTGTTACGGAAAATGACTTCATATTACTGGAAAGTAGCAGTCAGATTCCTGAAAGGTATATTTTGGGGCTGGCATCTGTGGTTTCTATATTATCATAAATCATAATCGGATTTTTGATTAACGTGCAGGTACAGGGGCAACATCCACATCAGTGGGCCCCCTACCAGATAGCTGGCTTGCTGCACGCATGGCAGATCTCACACCAGATCTCCAGGTACGTCTATCATGAGGGTTGATAGCCGAGAGTTTCCACTCTCTGCAATCCCTCTCTGTCAGCTGCTTCCATGTCATTTTGGGCCTCCCAGGCCCACGCTTTCCATCAACCTGTATGTCAAAGGCTGTCTTGATTGCACCACTGGAGCGTTCCACATGTCCATACCATCGAAGTCTTCTCTCCTTCAGAATGAGGCCCAGATCCTCAATGCCAAGCCGCACAAGTAGATCATTGGACCTGGTGGTGACAATGTCTTGTGGCCTGACATTGCAGATCTGTCTGATCATTGCCCTGTCATTTCGCTGCATACGCTGGAGGTTCGGCTTTGTCAATGGCCAAGTCTCGCTGGCATGGAGCATTGCGCTCCGCACACAAGAGCTGTACACATGGCCACGTGTTTTGAAAGAGAGGTGGCGTGAAGAGAGGACTGGTAGCAGTTCCTTGAACTTCTTCCAGGCGGTTTTAACACGTGTCGTGGTTGAAAGTTCACAGCCACCTGCTGCTGAGAGCATGTCTCCTAGGTAGCAAAAGGAAGCTACCACCTCAAGTTTGTCAGGTCCGACCTGGACTTCCTTCTGTGGTCTGCCATCCAAGGGGCGTGCAGTTCCCTGGCACCGTGTACATCTATAGTCAGGGTCCTTTTTCAAGCGCTTGAGCCCACTGCATTTCTTGTGCACCCAGTGCTTGCAGCCATTGCAGAAGATGCTGTTGCTGCCCACTCCAGTGCGACAGACAGCGCATGGAAACTCGCCTGAACTCTGCAGGAGGTCCAGTCCCGTACCGCAGATCATGATCTTTGTCTTTCCTGCATTTACTCTCAGTCCTTTCTTTTCCATTGCTTCTTTCCAAGTCAAGAGCCTCCTGACACATTCTTCAAGTGATTCAGCGATGATAACAAGGTCATCGGCATAGAGGTCCTCCCAGGGGACCCCAGAGCGGAACTCTCGTGATAAGGCTTCAAGCACAATGATGAAGAGCAGTGGGCTGAGTACTGATCCTTGGTGAACACCAACCTTCACTTCAAACTCTTCACTGTACCCCTCACCAACACGGACACGGCTCCGTGCATTTGCATACATCCCCTGCACCAGTTGCACAATCCACTCCTCCACACCAAGTTTTCTCAGCGCCCACCAGATGACCTTCAGAGGCACTCGATCAAACGCCTTCTCCAGGTCTACAAAAGCCATGTAGACTCTCTTATTGGCAGCTACATACTTCTCTTGCAGCTGCCTGACAACAAAGATTGCGTCTGTAGTGCCTCTGCCTGGGACGAAGCCAAACTGGGAATCGTCGATTGACACCAACTGTCTGATGAGGCCGTCCACAATCCTCTCCAGGATTTTCATAACCTGCTCTGTCAGCTTGAGACCGCGGTAGTTGCCCCTTTCCAATGCATCCCCTTTTCCCTTGTAGAGGCAGATAATGAAACTCTGCTCCCAGTCAGAGGGTACCTTGCCATCACGAATGATTGCAACTGCGAGGTCACGGATCATGGAGGCGCCCATATCACCGGCAGCTCTTATCATCTCCACCACTATGCCTGATGGGCCCGGTGCTTTGCCTGCCTTCATCTGCGAGATAGCCTTCTTAACCATATCAATGGTGATTGGGATGGGCGGGCCTTCCACTGGTGATTGATGTGACAGGTGGTCTGGGTCCCAGTCAAACTCAACATTGAGAAGCCTTTCGTAGTGCTCCAGCCAGGCCTTCTGCTTTGAGTCTTCGCTCATTGACATCTCTCCTGCATCATTCTTCACAGGTTTGTCACCAACAACATCAGTGTTCTCTCTTCTAAACTGGTTAGCAAGGCGGTAGACTTCTGAAGACTTGGGGTCAATATAACCTCATCACTTAGACCACTCTGTGGGGCATACACAGACAGAAAGGTAACCACACGCTGGCCGACTATGAGTTTCACTAAAATAATTCTGTCGGAGACTCTCTGAACCTCAAAAACTTTCTCTATCCACTCTTCTGCCACAAACACTCCTACACCAGCAGTGCTTTTGTCATTTCCTGACCAGTAGAGCTTGTACCTGGTGTCCTTGCCCTTGATTGTGCAGCAGCTGCCACCACGGTATCTGGTCTCCTGTATGCAGCAGACATCCACTTTCCTGCGGGATAGTGTTTCCACTACCTCACAAACTCTTCCTCTCAGGGTGTTCACATTGAGTGTTCCCACCCTGAATTTCCTCAGGTGCTTGCCGGATTCGCCACAATGGCCCGACCCTGCCTCCCACACCTGACAGGAGGCCAAGCCGGAGACGTTACCAACAGAATGTCTGTTGGCACCGCCTAACTCTGAACCTATTTTTCTTCTTGCCATGTAAAATTTTGGAACGATTGTTTTTACAGGATGGCCTGTCCTAGCTGACATCCCAACTCAGTTCTTTTACGGCATCTGAGTATGCGCGCCGTTCCCGCACTTGGGCAGTGTGCTTTGCCGTTGTCCTTATAAAGAAAAGATCTTCCGCCAAACCACAATAGCTAGAACACCAAGCCATCAGTCTGTAGATGATTGCTACCTAGCTCTGCCACCCAGGTTGTGGCAGCCTCATTACCCTGAAGGTGGGGAGGCAACTGTGATAGAGGGCAGCCTCACATTCCCACACTCATGTTGAGTGTCACAGCTGGATGCAGTTTTACGTCATACCCAGGACTGTTTCTGTCCGTTCATTCATTCATCTGTTCATCCGTGTTCTTACATCCACCATAGCATTCATCCCAAATGAAGTCCACAAACTGTTAAACTTTACAGTTAGTTTCACTTCACTGATTGTTTTATCTCCTTGAGCTAAACAAGGATGATAACACTCGCGCTTCTCGCACTTCATTTTCACATTTTATTACGCAGGTGCAACATACACTTCAAGTTCTTTACATTTTTACTACCTGTTTATGTGTCTTAAACTGCTGGATACGGTAAATGTCCTAAAATTTCGAACACTTTATTCCATACTTTTTTTTTTGCTAAATTTTGCTTTTTATGCAGTTATTTCTTAAAATACTAAGTGTAGACCCTTATCAGACTGCTCCTTCAGGAGCAGTCTGATCTGGGTCTGCACTGTTTGCATATTCCATTTGGTCAGACACTTTGGTGTACAAAATTTTAGGACATTTACTGTAAGTGGCAAACAGTTTAGTTCCTGATCAGATGCTACAGCTTGCTGTGTTTAATCTGGGTCTACAGTATTTGCTTGTGCTTGTCTGTCCAAATATTTAGGGAAAATACAGTAACATTTAATGTTTAATAGAGATGCTGCATGTTTTTGTGGAGAAAGCAAAGTGTTTACTCAAGCCACAGAATGGGAAGGGGACATGTTGTTTTTGGTGTGGATCACATTGGCATTGGCAGATTGGCATTGGCATGACTTTTTTTGTCTGTGCAATATCTTATGAACTAACAAGTGGATTCATTTTCGAGGCAGTTTGCATGAAATGTTAGAGACTAGTATCTGGAAAAAATAAGAAAAATAGATTTGTTATCTGCTGAATTTGCCTAGCGAGTGGTAAGGATAAGAAATATTTCAAAACTTGACACACTTATTTATTATCTTACAAGGAATTTGCAAAACAAGTGCATAGCTCCAAATATGAGAGGGTATTCACATAATATTTTAGCTCACCTCAGCCTTTAGGCTCATAGGTGAGCATATAGTATAGACAAGCACCATTGTCCCTCTGTCCATTGCTTTCCATCCATTGTCTTCTGTCGTCCACTCTTCAAACACCTTCTCAGAAACCTCAGAAACCACTGGGCCAATCAAAGCCAAATTTCATATGGAGCCTCAATGGATAGGGGTAACAAAAATTTGTTCACCTCATCTTAGTCACATGACCAAAATAGCTGCCACCCCTATATATGGTAAAAACCCTTTAAAAATCTTCTCCTCCAAAACCAAAGGGCCAATGGCCCTGGGGCTTGGTATGCAGCATTGGGACATGGGCCCAATAAAGTTTGAAAAATTGATGACCTTGGTTTGACCTTGACCTATTTTTATGGAAAGGTCCTTTTTTTTTTACATGGACTAATATAGGCAAAACTTTAAAAATCTTCTTCTCAAAGTAGAAGGCCCAGGCCTTTGATATTTGGTATGTAGCTTCATTTTGTAGACCTCTACCAAGATTGTTCAAATTATAGCCCTGTGGTTAAGAATGGGCCCCAC
This sequence comes from Anodontia alba, assembly GCA_964016985.1. Lineage (NCBI taxonomy): Eukaryota > Metazoa > Mollusca > Bivalvia > Lucinida > Lucinidae > Anodontia > Anodontia alba. The sequence goes on along the minus strand of OZ024823.1, from coordinate 26,156,593 downwards.
TCCAGGGGTTACTTGTTTTTCATGGACTCATATGAGGAAAATTCTTGAAATGTCTTCGCCTCAGAACCACTAGGCTAATTAAAGCCAAATTTCACATGGAGCCTCAATGAGTATGTGAAATGGAAGTACCAAGATGGCTGCCACACCCATATATTGTACAAACCATTTAAAAATCTTCTCCAGAACCAATGGGCCAATGACCCTGGTGATTAGAATGCAGTATTGAGGATATAGGCCCAATAAAGTTTGAAAAAATTATGACCTTGGGTTGACCTTGACCATTATTATGGAAAGGCCTTTTTTTTTTTTCACATAGACTCCTATAGGCAAAACTTTAAAAATATTCTTGTCTGAAAGTATGAGGCCAGGCCTTTAATATTTGGTGTGTAGCTTTATCTTGTGGACCTTTACCAAGATTGTTCGAATTATAGCCCTGGGTTAAAAAATGGCCCCAATCCAGGGGTCAATCATATAGGGAAAACTTTTCATAAAGCTTGGCCTCAGAAACCACTGGGTCAGTCAAAGCAAAATTTCATATGGAGCCTCTATGGGTAGGGGGAATGGAAGTTTGTACCTCACATCTGGGTCACATGACTTTTCTAGAACCAAAGGGCCAGTGGCCCAAAGGCTTGGTATGCTGCTTTTAGGACATGGGCCCAATAAAGTTTGAAAAAATAATCAGCTTGGGTTGACCTTGACCTTTTTACCAAAAGGTCAATTTTTTTACATAGACTCCTATGGCAAAACTTTAAAAATTTTCTTGTGTGAAACTAGAAAGCCTAGGCTATTGATATTTGGTATGTAGCTTCATCTAGAGGACCGCTAGCAAGATTGTTCAAAATTAAAGCCCTGACGTTAAAATTAGCCCCACCCCAGGGGTCACTTGTTGTACATAGATTCATATTGGAAAAAAACATTTAAAAATTTTCTTCTGAAGCTAGAAGACCAAGGCCTTTGATTTTGGTATGTAACCATCTAATGGATTCTACCAAGATTGTTCAGATTATAGCCCTGAGGTAAAAAATGGCCCTGCCTAGGGTTTCACTTTGTTTACATAGACTCATATAGGGAAAAAGTTTAAATATCTTCTCTGAGACTAGAAGCCCAGGGCTTTGATATTGGGTATATAGCTTTTTCTAATGGACCTCTGTCAAGATTGTTCAAATTAAAGTCGCAGGGTTAAAAAATGACTCAGCCCAGGGGATCACTTGTTTAACCCTTGTCCTGCTGAACCCGGATATACCCTGCCTTTGCAATCAGTGCAGATCCAGATCAGTTGACTTCTGGAGAAGCCAACTGATGTGGATCTGCACTGTTTGCCATTAAGTATTTGAATCTATATCAACAACCTTGATCAAATAATCTGATTGGCTGAAAATTAGAAATGGGTGTGGCTTCTTAATTTATTCAGCAGGACAAGGGTTAACATAAACCAACATAGGGATAAACTTGAAAAATCTTCTTGTCTGAAAACAGAAGGCCCAGACCTTTGATATTTGGTATGTAGCTTCAGCTAGAGGGCCTTTACCAAGATAGTTCAAATAATGGCCCCTGGGATCAAAAATGGCTCAGTTCCAGAGGTTACTTGTCTTACATAGGGGAAAAAAACTTTAAAAATCATCTTGTGTAAAAAAAACTAGAATGCCTATGCCTTTGACATCTGGTACTTTAACATCTAGTACCAAGATTGTTCGCATTATAGCCATGGGGTCAAAAATGGCCCCAACCCAGGGAGTCACTTGTTTTACATAGTCTCATATGGGAAAAAACTTTAAAAATCTTCTTATATGAAACAAGAAGGCACAGGCCTTTGATATTTGGTATGTCACTTTATCAGTCATATTTTATGTGAAGTTACTGTTTCACTAAATTAATTAATGCCAAATTCCATACTATTTACTGTAGGATACAGAGTCCAAAGGCTGTTCAAGCTGTACCGGCTACCATACCCATATGTTTTATTCTTTAAAAATGTTACCATAAGCTTGCTCAGAGCAAATAGTCTCAGGTGAGCTACAGGACCATTGATCTTCTGGTTCTTATTTCTCCATAAAAACATAGGTTTTCGTGGAGAAATAAGAAAAATATCAGTACTTTGGGGTTAAAGAGAGACCTTATCTAGAGCTATGAACAAGTGTGGTATCTATGTTATATTATCTGTAATGTATTATAACCCTTGTCCTGCTGAGTAAATTAAGATGCCATGCCCAATTCTAATCTCCAGCCAATCAGATTACTTGATCCGGGTTTTTTATAGAAATTCACATATTTAATGACAAACAGTGCAGATCCAGATCAGTTGGCTTCTGAAGAAGCCAACTGATCTGGAGCTACACTGTTTGCTAAGACAGTGCATGTCATGTTCAGCAAGAGAAGGGTTAATGACTGATTGTTTGTCCCTTTCAGACTTGGGAAATTTTCCCATTCAGGTGCATAACTTTATAATCCTGTGACAGTTTGATTTGAAACTTGATATGCTTACATGGAATTAGTGGAAGAAGTGATAATATTCTCTTAGGCATTTTACATGTTTAATGGCCCATATTGAACTTAGGAAATTGGCCATTGCATTTGTTCTCAGCATTTCTCAGTGCTATGAAGATGAAACTTCTCATACAGATGGTGTTGGGGTAGGGCACTGGGGCTGGCTATAAGAACTACAGCATCTCCCTGCAGGTCTTTGACCATGAGCTATATTTGGCAGTTAACTACAAGTTTTCCTCTTCGTTTTAGCCTACATTTATCAGCATCATGAGAGTGTGGGCCTTTGTACAGTCAACCCTCTTTATAGGGACACTCGATACAATGACAAAACTCATTATAATGACAATTTCAGTGTCACGAAACCTTGATCAAGAGGTGATCATTAATGAGAAATTATGCAAGAATAAATCATTAAAACTTCAAGCAACATATGTTTTAGATATTTACCTCACCAAGGCCATTCTAACAAATATCCAAAACATATGTTCCATGAGGAAATAAGAATAAAAAAGGTCTATTTTACGCATTTTTCTGTCCATTTAGAATTCTTTACAACAGCGAATTCATTTCAATGGCAACATCTTTGGGAACAAATGCTGTCATTGTAACGAGGGTTCCTTGTATATTGTATAAAAATCTCTATTTCTTTGTATAGGATTTAAAGGCAAAGCAGTTGAAGGGAAAATCAAAGAATCAAGTGCTAAAGAACTTGAAAAAGAACCAAGCCAAGGTGCAGAAAAATCTGACAAAAATGCTAAAGATTTTACGACGAGTAGCTAAACAGACAAAACTGAGGAAGAAAGAATTACAACAGGTGGGTACAAAAACTACAGCAATAAATATTCCTTTTTTTTTTTATTCTGACCACCATTAGAAATGGGCTGTACCAAGTAAAAATGTGCTTTTCGAGCATGCACAAAATGTGCAGATTCACATTATCCTGCACATGTGCAAGTTTTCATTCCAGACCTTTGCTCTCTAGTAGCCAGTGATTCTGGCAGCGGACAGCAAATGACCTGATCAGACTCCGCATCTATACAGTCTGATCTGGGCCTTCTCTGTCTGTGCATGCTCTATAGGCACATTTTTTGCTTGGTGCGGCTCAGATGAAATTTTCCTGAATGCCTTACAATAAATATCCTAAAATTGAAAAGTCCATTTTTCTTATCAGATGGTGTGACTAAAAACTGCTAGATGAGTGGTAATTAGTGTAGACCCTGATCAATTGCCACATTTTGCTGGTCTGATCTGCATCTTTACTGTTGTTTAGGACCAGGGCTCTGGAAACTCTGAAATCTGAATCAGTCCAGCCGATGACGATGACATCATCAATGAGCCCATTTCCAAAAAAAATATAATATCATCTTTCACGTAAACTAATGACAATTGGCAGTCCTATAACTCCTTTTAAATAATACACCTCTACTCCGTTATATGACGGAAGTCCGGATATACCGAGCATGATCAAAGCTGGCGTCATCAATAAATACAGTCAGGTATGTAAAAAGAAACAAAGGAAAAAAAAAAAAAGGCACGATTTTGTTGTTATTTTCACCTCCGCAGGGTTTTCCTAGATAATTATTTATAAATAACTGATTCCCGTCTTGTGTGAGCACAAAGACGACGGGAAACAGGAGAGACAGAATGAAACGACTTTCATGGACCTAATTAGGTCTAATAAAAAAGGCCTGCGCCACGGGCGGTTTTGCAGTTTTCAATGTTTCAAGATCTGTCCAGACTGCCCAAATTTTAAGCACTGACCAATAAGTGGTGCATTACTTATTTTTACAGTGAAATCTACCTTGAATTATACCCACGTGTTACGGCCGTCAACAAAAAAAAAAAAAAAAAAAAAAAAGAAGCAAACAATAAGACCCAGATCAGACACCGTTGTATGCCACATCTGATCAGGATGTGCACGGTTTGGGAATTAATTTATCAAATCTGGGACCAACAAACCATGTTGATCAAAACAAAAAAGAAGAGAAAGAGAACGGGTGTGTTCAAGTGGTGCATTCTTTTATCACTCAGTTAAAGCGACCTTTGATTTTTCGGACACGCCGACTGCACCTGATGTTTTGCAATCTTAGTGTTTCACACGTGTCACACAAACAGATTAATTATCAGACTACCTTTACTGATGATTTGTGTTAATTGCTTGTTTACCGAACAAAGGACAGGGAAGTGTTAATTTTTTGACAATGTTTGGATAATGACGTAATTAATTTGTGCTGCGGTAGGTTGCCGTTATTCATCTGTCTCTCCAATATACATGTCAAATGACCATTTAGAGCCTTTTAACTACCATAATACCGCATTTAAAAGGTGCACGGACGTTGTCAGTTTAGGAAGACTTGACTGTTTGTGATTGACATCATTGATTCCTGAAAATTGGTTGGTTGGGGAAAAAATGGGGTTCAAGGCACAAACCTGTTGGACCGAATTATTAGCATTTTGGGGTGTTTGAAACCGGTCCAGAATTCTTATTTTCGGTCCAGACAGGCTATTTTCAGGTTTTCCAGAGCCCTGTTTAGGACTATCTGTCTGAATACTTAGACTAAAACAATAGCAGTCCTAAAAACTGTGAGGTGGAAACTAATAAAAAATTGTGTATGTGTGTGTGTGTTGCAGTCCTGTGTTAATTTCTGGAACCGAGGAGGTAAGGGTGAGTTTTTGCATATTTAATCTTGGTGTGACATATAAAATAATAAAAAAAGAATTCTATATTTGTATTTGTACTGTTATAGTAATAAACTATTCCAAGTAATTAACCCATTGTAGTCAGGAGACCCGTAAAAGAGTAATTGGCAAACAGTGCAGACCCAGGTCAGATGCCGCAGAACGTGGCGTCTGATCAGGGTCTCCACAGTTTGCAAATAGCTTATCCATTTTTCTCTAGGAATATGTAAATCTCATAACCAGACATACCTAAAATAGAAATTGGACTCTTCCAGTATATAGAGTGGGAGAGTCTATTCAGTCTACAATGGGTTAAATTATGCCACTGTCCACTGTCATCAGTGTTAGGCATATTGGTGACATGCATAAATAACAAAATGGCATCCAGTAGGACTAGTTTTGAAATGCCACCCAAAACTGATTTGGCAATTTTCTGACAGTTTCCAGGAAGCTATGAGGAAAGACAGGTACAGTCAACCCTCTTTATACCGACACTCGATAGAATGGCTAAATTTGTTATAATGACAATTTGAATGTCACGAAACCTTCGCTCAAGAGGTGAAAGTTAATGAGAAATTATGCATTAAAACTTCAAGCTACATATGTTTTGTATTAAGAAATAGATCAGTTCTAGCAGTGATTTGTTGAGTAATAAATCACTGTTTGGAGGTCAGTTGTAAAGCAGATCAAATCACAAGCGCAGAGCGCGAGTGACTTATCTTCTGACAACTGACCGGCAAACTGTGATTTATAACTCAACAAATCATGCACAAGAGCTGATCTATTTCGATTCTAATACATAGAAAATGACGAAAAGGTCATTGTTTCCTTCAGAGTTTTCAAACTTTCCACCATCGAATAAAGAAATCCCACCAAAAGTTTTGACTGTAATGCTGATGTTTACATGCATTTCTTACGTTGTTGAAGTGAGAAAAATGACGTTACACCATCTAACATCATAGAAACTAAGATTGACGTCAGCAGCGTGTCGAAATGACACCAGATAGCGTCGCGCCTTTCCGCCCAGTGATTTATTGCATAATATATCACTGAGTTTAACCATTGGCTATATAGGCGAGGAGTGTTTGAATATTTGTTAGAATTGCCTCACTGAAGTTATTCTAACAAGTAATCCAAAACATATGTTCTATGAGGGAATAAGAATAAAACAAGGTCTTTTTTACAGATCATTCTATCCATTAAGGATTCTTTATAACAGCCAATTCATTCTAATGGTAACATCTTTGGCAACAATTCATGTCACTGTAACGAGGGTTCACTGTATATCAAACAATTGTTATTACATGTGTACTTTGTTGATAAGTGGTACATTTGTTTTTGAAAACTGCATCATTTAGTGGTGAACTATGTTGTTTTTCTGCTGACGGTTCCTTGCAGGTTCTTCAGATGCTGTTGTTCTTTGTAGATTTGTAGGCTATAGAAATTGTACCTTTTTTTTGTCCTTGCTTATTTCTCTCCTTTCTTTCTGTTCCTTGGAAAGGCTGTACAATTGTGATTATGGTCTTCCCTGGGTAATTTCATTAATATTTTTTTTATTATTGTGTATTGTTGTGGTACATGCATCAGACACAGCTCCACATAAGAGGGGATATCAGGAGAATATTTTTCTTATTTCTTCATAAAAACTGTCTTTTGAATACTCATTAGAAGCACCTCAGGCACTTCTAATGAGTACCACAGCATATGTTTTTGTGGAGAAATAAGAAAACATCAATGAATTTTTGTCAAAAAAGCACCTTACCTGGAGCACTGGTCAGACTGAAATTCTGTAGGTCCAACAGAACATGACCATGAAATTCTGTAGGTCCAACAGAACATGACCATGAAATTCTATAGGTCCAACAGAACACGACCATGAAATTCTATAGGTCCAACAGAAGATGGCCATCTATGCTGTCTGTGAGAATCTCTCATCTACCTGTCACTGAATGTGGATTGTCGATAAAATCGCCTGAAAGAAGATTTTTGGAAAACCAGAATAAAACAGAAGAATCAAAATAACAGATTTTGTTTGTTTATTTTCAAAAATAAAGATGAAAGTACCCAGGAAATGCCACAATTATGGAGCACAGCTTTCTCGAGACGCATAAAGAAGGAGAGATGAGGAACAAGAAATGACAAAACATACACTACATATATAACCACTGATGCACAAACATAGAACTGCAAAAAAGGAACCACTTTGGAATGGTCAGTGGAAAAATTACCATGGGCTTAAGAAAAATGGTCAGCCATTACTGCAAACTTTGTGAAATGTGTAGAAGGCTAAAAACATTGCGAATATTCTAAAAGCATTCAAGTACGACTGTGAGGACACCTGTTATTCCACCACAAAACACATAAAATAAGACCAAGGACGTATTGTCAAACAAGAAATTAAATGACATGAAAACTGTTAAATTTTCCCCAGAAAATCACTTATTTTATTTTGCGGATAACTCAAATTCTATTTGCGAAAATTGCAAAAGATTTATATCAAAGTAATGCATGCAAGATGCTGCAGGGGAAAGGTAGGTCAAACAATGAAGATTTTTAATAATAAGTCCGATAGAGGTCAAAGTGTGAGAAAAAATCAAAATAATAAAAGAATTTACCTCAGAAAATGCCTGTTTTATTTTGAGAATTACTCCATTTCTATTTACGCAAAAAAAGGTAAGAGAAAAGTCCAGGGAGTGCCACAATCACAAACCGCAGCCCTTCCCAGACACCAAGAGGAAGAGGAAACCGACAAATCCAAACAAGCACAAATTGAACAAATGTATGAAAACCACTAAGATTAACTCTTTCTTCCCCAAGCGAGGTAATCGCAATGCTAAAAGGACTGAAAAACACAAGAACAAAATGACACAAGGTAAGACATAAAACAAATTGCCTCATAGAATAAACCACAAACCAACAAAGAGTAAGACTAACATGGGAACCACCGCCTTAGAACGGTCAGTAGTAGAGTAAACCACCGGGAAGTTTAAAGCACTTTTACAGCTAGCCAACTTCACCCTGGGTTCCGATGCTACCCTTAATACAGAAATACATAAAAATTTGGTTTGCATAAAGGCTCCGAACTCAGTCAGTGCATCAAAGCGAAAACATAAAAATCAAATTAATCACTATAATAAACAAAAACGAGCACTCATGGCTAATTCTACTATATGCCAGAGTAAATGAAAACCAATAGTTGAACCACGGCAGGCCAAGCCAAGGACATATCGTCAAGCTCCAACCCACTGGTTAACGTTTTACGAAGGGGCTTTTTTGAGGCCCAAACCACTGTCGTGCAATTAAAGAGTGAAGCATAGCCATCAACAATGTTTGAGCTGACAACTAGGCATGCAGTCAGCTGCATAATATCCAGGCTATAGCCAATTCTTTTATAACGGTTAATAAGTTTTCTGAATTGCTCCAAAAAGTTAGATTTTCCTAAAATTTTTCTAAATCTGTACACTAAGTCACCGTAAAATTCTGGGTCCGATATACCTTGTTGCAGAAGTGTTTTCAGACGGACGCTATAATTTTCTACCAAGGCATTGTGTCTACGATAAAATTTCAAAAACGCCTTACGAAGTTTAAAATAATGATAGCCCTGCCTAAGAAGTTTGGCAGTAAGGGCTTTATTACGGTATCCATAAGTTCTTTTCAAAAATGTAAACTGTCACCTCTTCTTGAGGGAAAAGGTTTCTTAAAACACATGAAATCAATGTGTTTCATTCCAAAATCACATTGTAAAAGTTTATATGTCAATATTAATTTTCTGCATGTACAAAACACTTTTTGGATACAATCATGAAGAAGTGCAATCTTTGTTCAAAAGTGTTCTTCCTTGACATTCAGGTTCTCTTTGATAAGTGCACTTGTTTGCCCGTAACACATACAGCTGCTGATGTAGCATTATTCGCCCAAATGAGGAGACGTCTGGCAATGTTTATACATGTATGTCAGTTAATTATTCACCTATTAAGAAAGATTTCCAAACTTACGTTGAAATGTGTGACAAAGTGACATTTTATTTTGTTTCCGCCTGTTATACCCATTGAAAACATGTCACCAAGTGCACTTAGAAAACAACAACTTGGGGCAGATCTAGCATGCACATTTATTGAGTGCTGCCTGTTAATGGACACGGTCATCCAGTTTCATGCAAGCTTTCCAAGTTGCACGGAATAATGCTTTGGATCTGAAAGCTTTATTTACATTCAAAGAATGACAAATAACTTTGCTAACTAGTGGAACAGCACATGCTTCTGACACTAGAAAAATGACCATTGGCTTTTGTTCAGCTAGATCCGTGATTATCATTTTCGTACTGATTATCATAAACTGACCAGTGAAAATGCGGCCACATTCCCCTTAAACCAGTTTTACTCATGTGAAACCACGTGTAATGTAGCTCCTAATTATAAATATATATTCGGTCCAAATTGGGTTTCGTACTCCGTCAAACATCACAGTGAAACACATATAATCACAAACACTGTGGAGCTGCATCAGAATTAGGGCAAGATTTTCAAAAATAAAACTGGTATACTCGTAAGTCCCCCAGTAGTTTTTCTACTGACCATTGAAGGGCAGTTCCTCAGTTGCAGTTCTTCTTTGTTTGTGCATTGGTGGTTTTGTATGTGGCATTTGTTTTGTCATTATTTGTTCCTCATTTCTTCTTCTTTTGGTGCTTGTAAATGGTGTGCTTTGTGATTGTGGCATTTCCTTGGTATCTTTGCTTATAATCATACAAAACTTGAATATGACAGTTTGGCTATTAATAATTGATCTGAAATGCTAGGGCAGCATCTGATTGGGGTCTGCACCATTTGCTCAGGCCTGTCTATCAGAGGTAGTGCACTTAGCTCATCTCGAGAACATGTCTTATCTTTCTGGACCCCGAATAACCTTCCACTGTGCCTGAACTGGAAAGAAAGTCGGGTCCAGATGGTGCAAATTATACGGCTGTAAAAATATTAGGATCTGCCTTGTGTTATCTGTTGATTGTGCAATTTTCTGGCAGTAACCAGTTGTTATCTCTTCTTCTCGTAATTGACGAATAGAGTTAAAAAATCAAACTATTTTAAATATTTAACATACATTAATTTAAATCTCAAATTCAATATCTACGCAAAATTTTAATTGTAATTGATGTTTTGATCTGTTTTCTACATGCGATATTAATGATTTTTTGCCGTAAAGAATATAATGGTGAGACGGGAACCAGTTAGAAAAAAACGATTGTAACTAAGCCAAATCACTCCATCCACTGTAGTCAAATATAGTCCCGCAGATTTCTAATTATTATTTATTCCAAGCCTCAATTATGAACAGTAAACTGTAAATTTACAAATCTTATATAATTCTAAATGGAGATCAGATGATTGAGTTTTATCTAATTGACTTGTAAACACGTGGTCACGTATTGATACTATTATTTTGGTATAAAGCTCGCGCCTAAAACCGCCATACTTCTAATATTAGTATTTTGAGAAGTGAAAAAACAGCCAAGTGGTATTTGAAATGGGGGCGAAAGTCCAGACCCTGGACTAGCTTGGAAAATGGAGAGAGGGCATATTAGTAAAAGTGCACTCCGATCCTGGATTACTGGTGAACTTTGCTGGATGGGGAAAGGAATTCAGCAGAGAAGTTGGCCATTCTAGCCATTCTAGATTAGCATGTGCATCCGCGCATTCTGATCTGGTTCGTTGCTGCTCGTCCATACATTGTTTCATTCAGTACGATCTGCCGTCACTCAGGCACATCGTATTCTAATATTTGAATACAGAGTGCTATAAAATGTGAAATTCTAGATAAGCATGTGCATCCGCGCATTAAATCTGGTTCATTGCTGTTCGTCTGTATATTTTTTTTCGATACGATCTGCTGTTACTCCGGCGATGTGCCATGGGTAACGGCAAATCATATCGAATAAAACAATGTATGGATGAACAGCTACGAACCAGATCAGAATGCGCGGATCACATGCTGAGAACAATGACGCGTAACAATAGATTAACTTCTTAAGTGCCTTTCAATCAAAAAACTTGGTTGACATTTCCGACTGAGTGTATTACCAGACAATTTTTCTCAACCCAACGTTACACTCGACAAACCGTTACAGCAACCAAATGTCGCATTCGACGCAACGTCATATCGACGAAATGTCATTCGACGAAATGTCATGCAACCCTCCAGCACATCGTCTTCTAATATTAAAATATAGCGTGCTAAAGGTTTACAGCTTTGAATGGTTTTCATAGTGGGAAACATAACACCTTCATGAAAGCCCTTGAGCAAATTATTTGCCGACTGACCACGTAATTGTCATGATGTGCATTGTGCATGGTATTTGAAAGATAATGGTCCCAACAAGCAAAAATGAACCTATTCATATTTTACAAATCTGATCTGTGCATTACTGGAGACTGCGATTCATGTATTACAGTATGCCGGGACAATACATTATACCAATGACCTAATCAGCAAACTGAGTGGACGCCATTCTGCATGAGACTGCGTTACACACTCTGATCTGAATTACACATACACACAAAGGGACATTTTCACTGGATAAGGATCTAACGAAGGGATTAGTATTGATGACATAAGGCGTATCAAGTGGATCATCTGTTCCAGCACCATTTTCTAAACGACAGTGCATATTTTATTTTTAATTAAGGAAAGAAGCATTACTCAAAACAAAAATGGTAATACACAGGTTTGACGTGATTCAGTTTGGTGCAGAGCGAAAATCTCTGATTATGATCAGGCTGCGTGGATACGCAAGCTGATATGGTTTGGTCCGCACTAGTCGTGTATATGAGCCCTTTTGAATAATTGTGAGAAACGACCTTACGGCATTTGAGACCACCTTAGACCAACCTGCACAGTCTGGTCTGGGTTTACACCTATCGCCAACAGAATGCATTACATCTGCAGCAGTGTGAACTCTGTTCTTCGGAAAAAAAAACAACAAAAAAAAACACTTCCAAAAAAAAACAAAAAAAAAACAAAACAAGAAAACAAAGTCCATTAAGTATGCGGATCGGTGGAAGTCCAATAGCCTGTGCTTTTCATATCTAAATTCATTAGAGATGGTTACGGCTGACACAATAAACAGCATCACGTAAATACTGACTGGACGTACTTCACGTACAATCGATTTAAGTACTCCACGTAAAATCGATTTAAGCCCCCCCAAAGCCCCCCCCCCCCCCCCCCCCCCCCTCAAGTGAAATACTTTTCACTGACTGTTCCAAGGCGGTTCTTCTGTCATGGTTTATTTTTGTTATAGTTCGTCTTTGAATGTGTGTGTCGCTTACATCTTTTTGTTTTGGATAGCCATTTGGCCACTTTGTGGGAAAGTAACTGGCTTCCTGCTAGTGATGTTTCCATTGGGGTCCAGTTATTTCATGTTTGTGTTTTTTCCCTTTGATGTCTCTGATGGGAGGTGTGGGATAATTGTATTGATTCCTGATCATTGCCTTCCTTTCTATTTTCACCTTTGTGGAAAGTGACCTTGTATGTTATGTAGTGACATAAACAAGAACAACCGTTCGGTACTCTTTTGAAGTATTTTGGTCAGCATGTGCGTCTTGGTATTGGTAACTAAATGGTAAAGTGGAGAGGGCAACCTATATCTGTTGACAGTGAATTTTCCCGATGCGAACAGGATAAAAAAATATGTGTGTTTCCGGTCGGTCTTTTATGAACTTTGTGCACTGGATTAAACCAAAATACCTCTAGAAAGTGGCACCATCCTGGCCATCCGAATAAACTTGTTTGTGTTTATTATTGTAGGGGGTAAGAAAATTTAATTAGACATAGAACTGGATTTAAATGAAAACAAATACCAGTGAATGGTAATTATTTTAATTGTTCATACAATTTCAAATGAAATTTATCAATCACATAAAGCAAATAAAACCCTTTCGTCACATATGTACTCTTTTTTTTTTTTTTATGTCGTTCGGACGTCCAATAGCCAAGCCAATTTTGGCAGTCAGTGGTGCTGTCCTAAAATTTTAAACAGTAAATTTTTTCGCAAATCATGATTCCTAAAATTTCGAAAAGCAAGATCAATAATTATAAAATTTTGTTCTAAATTTTAGAGCATTTACCGTATATCCGGTTCTCTGAATGTGAGTGATGAAATCGCGCAGCTTTGTAGGGATGTGTTTGTGTGTGTATTTGTGTGTGGGCGGGGGGTGGAGGGATGGGGTGATCATGAAGCAAACATGCTGATAAAAATAATACTGAACAACTTTCCCTATTGAATGTTTTTCTCTTGCAAATTTTAATGATTAAACAACTGTTGTTGACTATATTTTATTTCCTGCAGAGACAAAAGATTATTGTAGGCCTACTATATATAATTGATAACTGATAACTGATCATGGTAGCCATGGAAAACTCAAACAGATACTTGGAGTAGGGAACCAGTCTTAATAAAAAAAAAGTAGTCCCTTACCTGCTTTATGTACCTCATGCTGTGCGCTGCAAGAGCAGCAATGCTTTCTTAGACAATTTAGTTCATAAACCGTATGGTAATTTCATGGTTAGGGGAAAAAAAAGGAAAGATTTTTTAGATAAGACATGTTCTCGATATGTATATAATAGTGAACGGTTTTCCACGGGTAAACAATACGTCATTTGTTTGTCCGAAACTTGCAGTGGTTTATGAAGTTTGTCATATCAGGTACAAAAGCATGGGGACAATAATGAAAGCTGTCACATTTGTCGTCTGCAATGCGTTAAATAACAGTTAAACTTTCAGACAAACAAAGCTATTTATAGTTCAGTACCTATATAGAATCATTCCTATTGAGATGCATTCACTTGAAACAGTTGGTTGACTGAAATAAAATAAGAAATGAAAAAAAAACAAAAAAAAAAAAAACATTGAACAGGTGAGAATTCTTTTTACCCTAGAAATGATCATGTGAATAACTAACAGGAAATGTCATTATCAGATGTTTTCATATGGTTGTCTTCTGCTTTTTGGTTTCTGCTCTCTTTGATTTTTTTTTCTGAAAGAAAGTCATCAACACTTGGATATAATTATTATATTAGGCAGCTTATCTGGTTGTATTATATGAGCCATACCATGGGAGAATATATCTATGGAGCATATGCAGACAGTGAAGGCCCAGACCAGACTGCCCATCTATGCAGTCAGATCTAGGCCTTTACTGTCCATTTATAGAATCATTTAATACTATAGAATATACTGAAGTATAGCAATTTATAAAGCAAAGCTGGTAGATCTATACCATGTCTGCTCCCCTATGCTCCGAAGACACCTTTTTTATGAAGGCTCATATGATATTATACTGTTGTATAAACTAAAGGTGAAACAGGTCATGAAAATTACTGTGCATTGTCACGGTTCGGTTCACGTTTGTTTTCTCCGAGTTTCGATATGGTTCGGTTCACTCAAGTGTAAACAAAAGTTGTCTGCCAATTAGATTGGTAATTACCGCATGCAAAATAAATATTTTGCTTCAGTCAGATCAAATTAGAATAGTTCTTCTGCTGCATGAATACATTAGGCAAGTTTGTAATGACTATAATCAAGAAAAACGTGATCAGGGCCAAAAGTCTAATTGTTATTAGTGTTCACGACTTCCAAATATTCCCAAAAAACATTTAATTCAATTGTTTAATCTTTCATGCTATTTGCAATCGTGATTTTCTAAGAATCAGCAGATCAGGTTCCATTGAATGAAAAGAACAGTATTCTTGACAGAACCTGTTTTTGAACATTGTATATCTAGGAGGCTTTTGTACTTGAACTTGGATCCTTATATTAGGTTCTGTTCACTGTAGAAAAAAATATGGAAAAACATTTTACAATACGAAACTTTTACAAATATGAAATTAAGACTGTGAAACATTTGAAAGAAATTTTGAAGTATGGTGAGCACCATAATTGACCACCAAAGTATACTATAATCCTCATGTAGTTATTGATTATCTCAAGTCTGAAAAACGTGTCATATCATGAAGCAAGGATTGCGATACTTATCATATTGTGAGGTGAGGTGAGTGTATCATTGGAGCCCTAGTATAAACAGGCCTAGTTGGTAGTAAGACTGGGACTTTAAAGCTGTTGTCTTCTTTTCCTTTTTCTTTTAGCAAGACAAACAGCATATAAAAATTGCACAGAAAAAAGCATCAGCAATTGTTAACAAGATCGGAAAAAAAGAAAGAGAGCTGAAAAAAATATTGCAAAAGAACCCACAAAAGAAAATAAAAAAACATCAAAACAGAAAAATTAGAAAATTTAAAAAGAAACTTAAACAAAAATATAAAAAATATAAGAAGAAATTAACAAAGAAAGGAAGAGAGAAGCTTAAAAAGGCAAGAAAACGACACAAGCTCAAGAAACAAATGATGAAAAGAAAACTGAAATCTTGGGTACAAAAGGTTAAAAAAATAAAAAGAAAACAGAAAAAAATGAATAAACATTTTAAAAAGAAGTTTAAGAAGGCAAACAAACAGAAGTTTAAGAAACAAATACAGAAAAGAAAAAGGACATTGAAGAAAGCTTTTAGGAAAGCTAAAAAGCTGATGAGGAAACAGCTGACTGTAAGTGAACGAAAACCAAAAAATATTATCAAACAAAATAGAAGACGAAACAGAAAAATTAGAAAATTTAAAAAGAAACTTAAACAAAAATATAAAAAATATAAGAAGAAATTAAAAAAGAAAGGAAGAGAGAAGCTTAAAAAGGCAAGAAAACGCCACAAGCTCAAGAAACAAATGATGAAAAGAAAACTGAAATCTTCAGTACAAAAGGTTAAAAAAATAAAAAGAAAACAGAAAAAAATGAATAAACAGTTTAAAAAGAAGTTTAAGAAGGCAAACAAACAGAAGAAGTTTAAGAAACAAATACAGAAAAGAAAAAGGACATTGAAGAATGCTTTTAGGAAAGCTAAAAAGCTGACGAGGAACCAGCTGACTGTAAGTAAACGAAAACCAAAAAATATTATCAAACAAAATAGAAGTCGAAACAGAAAAATTAGAAAACTTAAACTTAAACAAAAATATGCAAAATATAAAAAATATAAGAAGAAATTAAAAAAGAAAGGACGAGAGAAGCTTAAAAAGGCAAGAAAACGACACAAGCTCAAGAAACAAATGATGAAAAGAAAACTGAAATCTTCAGTACAAAAGGTTAAAAAAATTAAAAGGAAACAGAAAAAAATGAATAAACAGTTTAAAAAGAAGTTTAAGAAGGCAAACAAACAGAAGAAGTTTAAGAAACAAATACAGAAAAGAAAAAAGAAATTGAAGAATGCTTTTAGGAAAGCTAAAAAGCTGATGAGGAAACAGGTGACTGTAAGTAAACGAAAACCAAAAAATATTATCAAACAAAATAGAAGACGAAACAGAAAAATTAGAAAACTTAAACTCAAACAAAAATATGCAAAATATAAAAAATATAAGAAGAAATTAAAAAAGAAAGGAAGAGAGAAGCTTAAAAAGGCAAGAAAACGACACAAGCTCAAGAAACAAATGATGAAAAGAAAACTGAAATCTTCAGTACAAAAGGTTAAAAAAATAAAAAGAAAACAGAAAAAAAATAATAAACAGTTTAAAAAGAAGTTTAAGAAGGCAAACAAACAGCAGAAGTTTAAGAAACAAATACAGAAAAGAAAAAAGACATTGAAGAATGCTTTTAGGAAAGCTAAAAAGCTGACGAGGAAACAGCTGACTGTAAGTGAACGAAAACCAAAAAATATTATCAAACAAAATAGAAGACGAAACAGAAAAATTAGAAAACTTAAACAAAAATATGCAAAATATAAAAAATATAAGAAGAAATTAAAAAAGAAAGGAAGAGAGAAGCTTAAAAAGGCAAGAAAACGACAGAAGCACAAGAAACAAATGATGAAAAGAAAACTGAAATCTATAGTACAAAAGGTTAAAAAAATAAAAAGAAAACAGAAAAAAATGAATAAACAGTTTAAAAAGAAGTTTAAGAAGGCAAACAAACAGAAGAAGAAGTTTAAGAAACAAATACAGAAAAGAAAAAGGAAATTGAAGAATGCTTTTAGGAAAGCTAAAAACCTGAAGAGGAAACAGCTGACTGTAAATGAACGAAAACCAAAAAATGTTATCAAACAAAATAGAAGACGAAACAGAAAAATTAGAAAACTTAAACTTAAACAAAAGTATGCAAAATATAAAAAATATAAGAAGAAATTAAAAAAGAAAGGAAGAGAGAAGCTTAAAAAGGCAAGAAAACGACAGAAGCACAAGAAACAAATGATGAAAAGAAAACTGAAATCTTCGGTACAAAAGGTTAAAAAAATAAAAAGAAAACAGAAAAAAATGAATAAACAGTTTAAAAAGAAGTTTAAGAAGGCAAACAAACATAAGAAGAAGTTTAAGAAACAAATACAGAAAAGAAAAAGGAAATTGAAGAATGCTTTTAGGAAAGCTAAAAACCTGAAGAGGAAACAGCTGACTGTAAGTGAACGAAAACCAAAAAATGTTATCAAACAAAATAGAAGACGAAACAGAAATATTAGAAAACTTAAACTTAAACAAAAATATGCAAAATATAAAAAATATAAGAAGAAATTAAAAAAGAAAGGAAGAGAGAAGCTTAAAAAGGCAAGAAAACGACAGAAGCACAAGAAACAAATGATGAAAAGAAAACTGAAATCTTCGGTACAAAAGGTTAAAAAAATAAAAAGAAAACAGAAAAAAATGAATAAACAGTTTAAAAAGAAGTTTAAGAAGGCAAACAAACAGAAGAAGAAGTTTAAGAAACAAATACAGAAAAGAAAAAGGAAATTGAAGAATGCTTTTAGGAAAGCTAAAAACCTGAAGAGGAAACAGCTGACTGTAAGTGAACGAAAACCAAAAAATGTTATCAAACAAAATAGAAGACGAAACAGAAAAGTTAGAAAACTTAAATTTAAACAAAAATATGCAAAATATAAAAAATATAAGAAGAAATTAAAAAAGAAAGGAAGAGAGAAGCTTAAAAAGGCAAGAAAACGACACAAGCTCAAGAAACAAATGATGAAAAGAAAACTGAAATCTTCAGTACAAAAGGTTAAAAAAATAAAAAGAAAACAGAAAAAAATGAATAAACAGTTTAAAAAGAAGTTTAAGAAGGCAAACAAACAGAAGAAGTTTAAGAAACAAATACAGAAAAGAAAAAGGACATTGAAGAATGCTTTTAGGAAAGCTAAAAACCTGAAGAGGAACCAGCTGACTGTAAGTAAACGAAAACCAAAAAGTATTATCAAACAAGATAGAAGACGAAACAGAAAAATTAGAAAACTTAAACTTAAACAAAAATATGCAAAATATAAAAAATATAAGAAGAAATTAAAAAAGAAAGGAAGAGTGAAACTTAAAAAGGCAAGAAAACGCCACAAGCTCAAGAAACAAATGATGAAAAGAAAACTGAAATCTTCAGTACAAAAGGTTAAAAAAATAAAAAGAAAACAGAAAAAAATGAATAAACAGTTTATAAAGAAGTTTAAGAAGGCAAACAAACAGAAGAAGTTTAAGAAACAAATACAGAAAAGAAAAAGGACATTGAAGAATGCTTTTAGGAAAGCTAAAAAGCTGACGAGGAAACAGCTGACTGTAAGTGAACGAAAACCAAAAAATATTATCAAACAAAATAGAAGACGAAACAGAAAAATTAGAAAACTTAAAAAGGAACTTAAACAAAAAGATGCAAAATGTCAAAAAGATAAGAAGAAATTAAAAAAGAAAGGAAGAGAGAAACCTAAAAAGGCAAGAAAACGACACAAGCTCAAGAAACAAATGATGAAAAGAAAACTGAAATCTTCGGTACAAAAGGCTAAAAAAATAAAAAGAAAACAGAAAAAAATGAATAAACAGTTTAAAAAGAAGTTTAAGAAGGCAAACAAACAGAAGAAGTTTAAGAAACAAATACAGAAAAGAAAAGGGACATTGAAGAAAGCTTTTAGGAAAGCTAAAAAGCTGACGAGGAAACAGCTGACTGTAAGTGAACGAAAACCAAAAAATATTATCAAACAAAATAGAAGACGAAACAGAAAAATTAAAAAACTTAAAAAGGAACTTAAACAAAAAGATGCAAAATGTCAAAAAGATAAGAAGAAATTAAAAAAGAAAGCAAGAAAGAAGCTTAAAAAGGCAAGAAAACGACATAAGCTCAAGAAACAAGTGATGAAAACAAAACTGAAATCTTCAGTACAAAAGGCTAAAAAAATAAAAAGAAAACAGAAAAAAATGAATAAGCAGTTTAAAAAGAAGTTTAAGAAGGCAAACAAATGGAAGAAGCTTAAAAAACAAATACAGAAAAGAAGAAAAACAAAATTCAAGAACAAAACATACAAAGTTAAATCTCAAAAACAAAAGACAAAGTCTCATTTGAGATGGACTTTGAAGCAAACTAAGAAAAGAAATCGGCTGATCAAAAAAATGAAGAAACAGAATAGAATAGCGTTTCCAAAGGAATATGGAAAGTATAAGGGGAATCAAACAAAAAATAGAAAGACAAAAATGAAATCAAAAGGAAAACAAAAGAAGATGAGAAAACATTCCAAAAAGAAAATTCAAAAATCACATATAATAAATAATCCTAAGAAGTTCAAACAGCAAAGGAAAAAGTCAAATTTAAGAAAGAAATTTAAGAAAGTTGACAAAAGAAATCAGGCCTTACAAATGAAGAAAAATAGAAAAGTCACAAAATTACCAAAAGAACTTGCAAAGTATAAGAAAGAACAAACAAAAAGGCAATTAAGCAAGAAGTACAAGAAGGCTGGAAAAAGAAACCCTTTTGAGAAACAAATGAAGAAACAAAAGAAGCATTTCATGGTCTCCAAGAAGATAAAAAAGCTTCCAGAGGAAAAGAAAAACAAGAAAGAGCAACAATTTCGCAAAGCCAAAAAATCAAAGAATCATAAGAGATTGATCATTAAAGGAGGGAAAGCAAATGATTTAACTAAGAAGGCTGCTGAAATAAACCCTCTGAAGAACCAATTAAAGGAAATAATAAGAAAAATGAGCCCTGGATCAAGGATTGAGGTAAAATCAAAGAAAATTAAACAAAAATCTAAAATAGGCACTAAGCAGATGGGTAAGAGTAAACCAAAGAAAAATAGAAAATATTTAAAACAGAAACTTCAACAGTCAGACGGAGAAAAAGGACTTAAAAAGCAAAAGAAAATACAGGCAATAATTATGCTGAAGAGAAAACATAAAAAGAGGAGAAACCATTCCAAAAGGAAAATTTCACTGAGGGGTGAGGTTAACAAGTCAAAGAAATTGAAGCAAGTGAAGAAACAATTTAGACAGAAGCCTATTGGAGGAAAAAGCAATAAGCGTGTGACTACAGTAAGAAAGACAAAAATGAAAATTGAAAATAAAAAGAAGCAAGAAAAACAAATTCGCAAGTCTAGAAAGGCAAAGAATGATAAGGAACTGACCAGTAAAGGAGGGAAAGTGAATGATATAATTTTGAAACTCAAACAGCTTCAAGCAAAACAGAAAGATTTGGTAAAGGAAATTAAAAAGTTTAAGAAGATTAAAGAAGGTCATAAGAAAGAAACTAAAAAGAGAAAATCAACTGTAAAGATTATAACATTAAAGCCTAATGAAAAAAAAGTTAAGAAAATAATGAAAAGGACAAATAAAACTATGCGTCATGTTCCCAGAAAGCCACCAAAACATTTGTCTGATAATGGGGCTCGGAAAAGCAAATCAAGAATGAAAAATAGTTTTAGTGACAGTCATTCAGGTAGACAGAAGAAACAAACTGGAGGTTTTAGGAGAAAGAATAAATCCAGTGTGAAAGAAGAAGTAAAAATAGTACCTGATGAAGTTGTGAGCAAAGAATTTAATAGCAAAATAAAAGCAACTGGCAGAAGACAGAAAAGATCAGGTTTCTTAAACCATCTGTTTGGAAACAAACATATGATAACCAAAGGGAATCTCAAGGAATCTAAACGAGGTATATTGCTTCCTTATTTTCTGGTTTTCTCTTGTAATTTTTATTGCTGTTGCAGTTCTTTGTTTATTCATTTCTGTCATTGAAGAGCTGTTGTGTTGTGAAGTGCTGTTATGTTGTGTTATGTAGTCTGTCATTCTATTCAAACCTACAGTCGAACTTCAATGGCTCGAATATCTCTGGAACCATGGAAATACAATAATTGTATGTTGAGTGTAATTAGATGAGGCAATTCTAATTCTAACATACAATGTCGTGATAAAAATAAGAAAAAATCCCTGAATATTTGTTCTCTTGAGCTATCAGAAGAATTTTGTAGGGACTCAAAAACGAGTCTGAATTAGCCATGATAAACGAGCCATCGGTGCTCGAGCTACTGAGGTTCGACTGTAATTCATTACATTGGGAAAGCTGTTTCATGATTGTGTTCCTTTCCAGGTATCCCCAGGACTGTGCAAATACCATGCCTGACTCACCTGTCCAGGCAAAATTTGATGCTGCCTTGGATAAGCAAGATTTCAAAACTCATATCTTTAAAATTTGAGATTTGCAACAAAAGCCTGTTGCTTTTGTAAAATTCTCCGAACCTTTCTGAAAACCAAAACCATTCATAAATTAAAGATTAGTTGTCTGGGTAAATTCTCTATTGGCTTGCGTGTCTAATTTTTTCTCTCAATATATTTTTCTGTATTGACCCATTTTAGTCTGGAGATCCCACAAAAGGGTAATTGTCAAACAGTGCAGCACCTGATCAGAGTCTACACTGTTAACAAATAGTTCAGCCAATTTTTCTCCAAGAATATCTAAAACACATAGCCTGACTTACCTAAAATTGAAATTGGACTCTTCCAATGTACAGTGTGGGGGAGTTTATTCAGTCTAAAATGGGTTAAACTGAATAGAAGTAAAATAATAATGGTGATTTTACAATTTAATAAATGTCTTATGAAGTTCAGCTATTTTCGCAGAGTGCTAGGCATTTTATAATGTGCATGTCATAGTACATGCAAATAGACCTCTTTTACATGTAAACAAATCATCATTGCATGTTGTTTAGTTTATGATATAAAAGTCCTTGACACAATAAGACATGATTTTTTTTTTTTTGATTTTTTTTTTTAACCAAATTGGCTTGATACAAAATGGCAGCAAGAAAATACAAAATTAAGTTTCACATCAGAAAGTATGCTAATGTAGAAAGATAATATAACTAATCAGAGTAATTCAGTATTATTGTAAATGACTAGAAATTAGCATCCTTGTGTTTGGCAATAAACTACTAACTGCTGAAAAGTCTGTCAGTTTGGACAAGTAAAATGTTTGTCCAAGCAGTAACTTCTGACATTTTATTTTAATTGTCCATGAACAAGTGGAAATGTATTGGATTTTCACAGCCCAAGTATCCCCATATTTTAACCTCTAAAGTGCCAAGCAAAATCGTGACAGAAGTGTTCTAAATTTTTTATGCCCCCTCCATTCGAGGAATGGTGGAAAGGGCATATGGTGTTAACCCTGTCCATCCTTCATTCTCTGTCCTCATCTGAGATGCCATTAGCAGTTTGCCTTTACGTTTTTCAGGCATTAGCAATTTGCATTTAAGTTTTTCAGGCCAGGGCATCTGTGTCCTTTAGACACATTTCTAGTTAAAATTATTTTTCAGGGAAATTTCATGTAAATTGTCTGTTAGGCAGGCTTTTCACATGAAATGTAAAGCCTTATCTTATCTGACAAATAAAAAAAAAAGAATGATAATAAATGTCTGCTACAGTTGTGATTGGCACTTTAAGGATTAATTTCTAAATTATAGTATTAGCAGCTCAAAACTTCTTTAACAACAACAAGGCATACAGATTAAATTGACTGGACAACCAACTGCAAATACACAACCCCACACTGATTTTTTTTAGTCCTGTATGAGTTATGGGGCTTCGTCTTAAATATTATTGCTTAAGTGATTGTGTCAAACCAGGCATATAGTTGCAGAAAATTCTGTCACCAGAAAAGCACAAAATAATGACAATATCCTGAGAGAAGAGGCAGGTTAGCACTCTGGGTAAAATTTTAAGGAGATGACATATTGTAATATCTTTATTATTTTTTTTCAGAAAATACAGTCGACTCTCGTTATCTCGAATTCCAAGGGAGTCTGTAAAATGCTTCAAGATATCCATACCTCAACATATCGGATTTGCAGAATTGAGGAAAAAATAATTCGATTAACCACATTTAACAAATATATGTGTAATTGGACTCTTGAATTTAGATAGATATTGAAAATATTGTGGAAAAAGAGGAGAAATTGCTCCTTAGGAGCAATTTCTCCTCTTTTCCACAATATTTTTTTACCTGTTGTTAGATTTTCATGTTTAGGCAAGGACAAGATTTTCACTTCGAGATAAGCGGTTATTCGAGATAAGCAGTTCGAGATAGCGAGAGTCAACTGTAGGTTTTGACTTTTCATGCAAATTGTCTCCATTGGAGACAATTTGCATGTAAAGTCAAGTCCTGTTTCCTTGGAAAAATAGGAAAAATATCATCAAGTTGTTGTCTGCTGAATTAGCCCTGAGAGTCCTAAAGGTTAAACTGTATCTCTCTTTTGATAGAAAATTGTTGGAAACACAGTCACCATGGGGCCTTTGGTCTCCATACCTGGATCATATTTGCTTCTGGGAAAAAGAAACTGAAATCCTACCTCAGTATATCACCTACTTTTCATGGTTCATTTACTTCTTTTAATTTTGTTTGCTTGCCTTGAGAAGCACAGTTGTTGGGGGAAGAGGGGTGGGAGGATTAAACTTGGTGCCCAAGTGCAGATCCAGAGGTGTTCAGGTGGTTTAGTAAATCTATTAGTAAATCTATCAGTCTTCTTAATTATTTCCCCATAGCAAAAGGCTGGATCTGCCTCTGAATGCCAGACCTCTCTCTCAGTTCTGAAGGAGCACTTTACATCAGACCCCTTAGCAAAAAGCCTGGCTCTGCCTCTGGGTGCAAGACCTCCCTTAGTTCTGAAGGAGCACCTTACATCAAGCCCCTGTAGTAAAAAGCCTGGATCTGCCTCTGAGTGCCAGACATCTCTCTTAGTTCTGACGGAGCATCTTTCATCAAGCTCCTGTAGCAAAAATAGCATTGATCTGCCTCTGAGTGCCAGATGGCTCACTTAGTTCTGAAGGAACACCTTACATCAAGCCCCTGTAGGAAAAAGCCTGGATCTGCCTATGAGTACCAGACTCTTAGTTCTGAATAAGTATCTTACATTAAATCTGTGTAGCAAAAAGCCTGTATCTCCCTTAGTTCTGAAGGAGCACCTTTCATCAAGCCCCTGTAGCAAAAAGCTTGGACCTGCCTATGAGTACCAGACTCTTAGTTCTGAATAAGTATCTTACATTAAATCTGTGTAGCAAAAAGCCTGTATCTGCCTCTGGCTCCTTAAGGAGCACATTACATCAGGCCTATGTAGCAAACACCTGGATCTGCATCTGAGTACCAGACTGCTCTCTTAGTTCTGAAGGAGCACCTTACAGCAAGCCTCTGTAGCAAAAAGCCTGGATCTGCCTCTGAGTGCCAGACCTCTCCCTTAGTTCTGAAGGAGCACCTTACATCAACCCCCTGTAGCAAAAAGCCTTGATCTGCCTCTGAGTGCCAGACATCTCCCTTAGTTCTGAAGTTCTGAAGGAACATCTTACATCAAGCCCCTGTAGCAAAAAACCCTGGATCTGCCTCTGGCTCCCTTAGTTCTAAAGGAGCATATTACGTCAAGCCCCTGTAGCAAAACGCCTGGATCTGCCTCTGAGTGCCAGACATATCTCTTATTTCTGAAGGAGCATCTTACATCAAGCCTCTGTAGCAAAACACCTGGATCTGCCTCTGATGCCAGACCTCCCCCTTAGTTCTGAAGGAGCACCTTACATCAAGCCCCTGTAGCAAAAAGCCTGCTTCTGAGTGCCAGACATCTCCCTTTGTTCTAAAGTTTTGAAGGAACATCTTACATCAAGCCCCTGTAGCAAAAAGCTTGGACCTGCCTCTGGCTCCCTTACTTCTAAAAGAGCATATTACATCAAGCTCCTGTAGCAAAAAGCCTGGATCTGCCTCTGAGTGCCAGACATCTCTCTTAGTTCTGAAGGAGCACCTTACAGCAAGCCTCTGTTGCAAAAAGCCTGGATCTGCATCTGAGTACCAGACTGCTCTCATAGTTCTGAAGGAGCATCTTACATCATGCCTCTAGCAAAAAGCCTGGATCTGCCTCTGAGCACCAGACCTCTTCCTTAGTTCTGAAGGAGCACCTTACATCAAGCCCCTGTAGCAAAAGCCTGGATCTGCCTCTGAGTGCCAGACATCTCCCTTAGTTCTGAAGTTCTGAAGGAACATCTTACATCAAGCCCCTGTAGCAAAAAGCCTGGATCTGCCTCTGGCTCCCTTAGTTCTAAAGGAGCATATTACATCAAGACCTTGTAGTAAAAAGCCTGGCTCTGCCTCTGAGTGCCAGATATCTCTCTTAGTTTTGAAGGAGCACCTTACATCAAGCCCCTGAAACAAAAAGCCTGGATCTGCCTCAGGCTCCCATAGTTCTAAAGTAGCACATTACATCAAGCCCCTTTAGCAAAAAGCCTGGATTTGCCTCTGAGTGCCAGATATCTAAAGGAGCACCTTACATCAAGCCCCTGTAGCAAAAAGCCTGGATCTGCCTCTGAGTGCCAGACATCTCCCTTAGTTCTGAAGTTCTGAAGTAACATCTTACATCAAGCCCCTGTAACAAAAAGCCTGGATCTGCCTCTGAGTGCCAGACATCTCCCTTAGTTCTGTTGTTCTGAATGAACATCTTACATCAAGCCCCTGTAGCAAAAAGCCTGGATCTGCCTCTGGCTCCCATAGTTCTAAAGTAGCACCTTACATCAAGCCCCTTTAGCAAAAAGCCTTGATCTGCCTCTGAGTGCCAGACATCTCCCTTAGTTCTGAAGGAGCACCTTACATCAAGCCTCAGTTGCAAAAAGCCTTGATCAGTAGCAGATCCAGGCTTTTTGCAACAGAGGCTTGATGTAAGGTGCTCCCTTAGAAATAAGGGAGATGTCTGGCACTCAGAGGCACAGACATCTCCCTTAGTTCTGAAGGAGCACCTTACATCAAGCCTCTGTTGCAAAAGCCTGGATCTGCCTCTGAGTGCCAGACATCTTCCTTAGTTCTGAGCGAGCACCTTACATCAAGCCTCTGTTGCAAAAAGCCTGGATCTGCCTCTGAATGCCAGACATCTTAGTTCTGAGGGAGCACCTTACATCAAGCCCCTGTTGCAAAAAGCCTGGATCTGCCTCTGAGTGCCAGACATCTCTCTTCATACTGAAGGAGCACCTTACATCAAACTTCTGCAGCAAAAAGCATATATCTGCCTCTGAGTACCAGATGTCTCCCTTAGTTCTGAAAGAGCACCCTACATCCTACAAGAAGAGAGCCAAGAACACTAGCATAAAATCTAGAATAGGTCCTCAAGGAATAGTCACAATCACAGAACATAGCCCACCAATGACACCTCCCAGAAAATACATTCATTCTTATTTTATCCCCCTCCCAGGTACCTATTCATTGCTTCAGATAAGATGGGGTATCTACATATAAATATTTTATTTCTTCATTAAAACATATGTTGTGTGTACTCATTAGAAGCACTTCATGGCAGCACTTCTAATATGTAACACACATAGTATAAGTTTTCATGGAGAAGTAAGATAAATATCCATATTTTTTTTGTTTTAGAAAGTGCTTTTATTCACCACAATTCTTAAATAATCTACCCAGTGGGCACATGACATTTATACAATGTTGTCTCCACATTGATGCAACGTCATGACATTGAGACAACGTTATATAGACGTCATGTTTCTGCTGGGTAGTATCTCATTTTTACAACTTTCTTATTAAAATAAAAAGTGAGAAAAATATGTTCCTAAAGGCAAATGTGACTGATGATCTATTATAATCCATCATCGGGACAATACTACCAAGAGGAAGAGCAAACAATCCATGACAAAATGATGGCCCTTGATCAATGTCAGAATTGAGTTTTTATACGCCAGTTTGAAAAATGGAATGTATCAGGTTATGCCCCTCGGTGTCCGTCTGTCTGTCCATCCATCAGTCTGTAAACTTTTTTGTTTCCGAATAACTCCTCCTACAGTTTACATCCAATCAAGCTGAAACTTGATAGATAGTTAAACCATGATGTGGAGCAGTGCATATTGTTTAAGAAATAGATCAGCTCCAGCAGTGATTCGTTGAGTAATAAATCACTGTTTGGAGGTCAGTTGTAAAGTAGATCAAATCACGAGCGCGGAGCGCGAGTGATTTATCTACTTACAACTGACCGACAAACAGTGATTTATTACTCAACAAATCACGCACAAGAGCTGATCTATTTCGATTCTAACACATAGAAAACGACGTAAAAGTAATTGTATCCTTCAGATTCTTCGAACTGTCCGCCATCACATAAAGAAATCCCGCCAACAGTTTTGACTGTAACGCTGTTGTTTACATGCATTTCTTACGTTGTTGAAGCGAGAAAAACGACGTTACACCGTCTAACGCCGTGGAAACGATGACTGACGTCAGCAAAGAGTCAACATGACGTCGGAATGGCGCCAGATAGCGTCGCGCGCTTCCGCCCAGTGATTTATTGCAGAATAAATCACTGAGTTTAACCATTGGCTGTATAGGCGAGGAGTGTTAGAATTCGAGATAACAGTCCACCAAATATTAACAGAGTTATGCCCCTTTGCAAGTTTTTGTAAACATTACATTTCCGGCTAACTCCTTCTACAGTTTACATCCAATCATGCTGAAACCTGACGTAAAGTTACATCATGATGTTGAGCAGCACATACTGTCTTGAGGTTACAGTCCACCAAATATTAACAGAATTATGCCCCTTTGAAATTTTTGTTTACATTCATTTCCAGCTAACTCCTTACAGTTTACATCCAATCAAGTTGAAACTTAATTTATAGATAGATCATGATGTTGAGCAGCACATATCATCTCTTTACAGTCCACCAAGTATTAACAGAGTTATGCCCTTTTTGAAAATTTTTGTAAACATTTTGTTTCCAACTAAATCCTCCTATAGATTACATTTTATCAAGCTGAAATTTGATTTATAGTTAGACCATGATGTGGAGCAGCGCATATTGTTTCAAGGTTGCAGTTCACCAAATGTTAACAGAGGTATGGCCCTTTAAAAATTTCTATAAACTTTTCATTTCCGGCTAACTCCTCCTACAGTTTACTTCAGATCTACATGAAATTTGATCTATAGTTAGACCATGATGTGGAGTAGTGCATATTTTTCAAGGTCACAGTCCACCAAATATTTACAGAGGTATGCCCCTTTGAAAATTTCTGTAAACATTATGTTTAAGGCTAACTCCTCCTGTGGATTACATTATATTAAGCTGCAACTTTGTAAATAGTTGCACCATGATGTGGAGCAGTGCATATTATTTAGGGGTAAATGTCTACCAGATAGTAGCACAGTTATGTCCCTTTTAAAATTTCTGTAAATATTTTGTTTCTGGCAAACTCCTGCAGTTTACATTTAATCAAACTGAAACTTGATTTATAGTTAGACCATGATGTGGAGCAGCACATTTTGTTTTGAGGTTACAGTCCACGAAATATTAGCAGTAATGCCCCATTGAAAATTTCATAAGCTAACTCCTCTTATAGATTAATTAGATCAAGCTGAAACATTGTAAAAAGTTACACCTTACTGTGGAGCAGTGCATACACAAAATATTTCGAGGTTACAGTCCACCAATATTCCACCTACAGTTTACATCCCATCATGCTGAAAGGTGTTTATAGTTAGACCATGATGTGAAGTAGCACATTTTGTTTTGAGGTTACAGTCCACCAAATATTTATAGAGTCGTGTCTGTCTGTCCATCCGTATAAACTTTTCTTTTCAGGCTAACCACTCCTACTCTATGTCAGTATAGGTGCTATATCTGATTACTTGCCACTGTAATATGATGCCTGCTTGCAGAGCTCTTGTTGCTTAGTATCTTCAACAAATCAATGGATTTTGATCAAATTTTACATGCACATTGGTCTGACTAGAACTAAATTGAGATGAAAATGGGCAATATTGTTACTTTTCAACAGGGTTATGGCACTTAACTGACTTGAAAATTTGTGATTTTGCTTCCTTGAGAACAAATTAACAGATTTTATTATCAAATATAATATACACTTTGAAATTGATTAGATGTAGATTGGGATTGAAAATTAGCCAATTATATAAATTTTGCCCTTGATTGATATCAGATTTTGCTTTTGGCTGAATATCATGAAAAAGGATAAGTGGGTTTTGTTCAAATTTTATTTACACATTTATATTTACCCAAATTCATCGTTATATAGCAGAATAAGGATTACATACTTGTTGCCCATAGTGGTGGGGTATCGTGCAGTGTATGAAATGCTTTTATTATAATTTGTTATGAAAGTACATTTTTTAAACTTTTAAAATCTGGTTTTAATTTCTTTTTATATCCCACCACACAACAGTGGCGGGGTATTACTGTTTCATGTTGTACTTCCGTGTATCTCTCCGCCTGCCCATCGTACGTCCATCCGTCCGTTTTTCGTTTCCGGATGATAACTTGAGTAAACATCAGTGGACTTTCACGAAACTTGGTATGTGCATTGATATTGTGGAGATCTGGTTTGGGATTGCTAATGGGCAAATTTCGTCAAATTTTTACGCAGTAATCTGCCTAGGACACGCCCATATTTTCATTTCCAGATGATAACTTGAGTAAATAACAAGGGATTTTAACCAAACTTGCTATATGCGTTGACATAAAGGAGATCTGGTTTGGGATTGCTAATTGGCAAATTTCTTTACATTTTTACGGAGTTATCTGCCTGAAACATGCCCATATTTTTGTTTCTGGACAATAACTTGAGTAAATAACAAGGGATTTTAACCAAACTTGCTATATGCATTGACATTAAGGAGATCTGGTTTGGAATTGCTAATGGGCAAATTTCGTCATATTTTTACGGAGTTATCTGCCCAAGACATGCCCATATTTTCATTTCCAGACGATAACTTGAGTAAATAACAAGGGATTTTAACCAAACTTGCTATATGCATTGACATTAAGGAGATCTGGTATGGAATTGCTAATGGGCAAATTTCGTCAAATTTTTACGGAGTTATATTTTCGTTTTCGGATGATAACTTGAGTAAACAAGGCCTTTTAACCAAACGCTATATGCATTGATAATATCAAGATCTGGTTTAGGATTGTTATCTGTCCCTCTGTCATTTTCTTTCCAGACATTTTCGCAACAATAACTTTAATACATAAACAAATAATTGCTATGGCTGGGTATTATGCTTGCGGCACTTTTATTTACTTCATAGAGCCAAAACATTGCCCCTACCAGTACAGCCTGACAGGTGATGGCAAGGTCTGCTTCATGGTGACAGATAAGGTGTTGACATATGATGAGGCAGTTGCATATTGTAGAGAAAGTCATGGTGGCTTAGTGGCGATAGATACAAAGGAGAAGCAGGGAAGCTTTGAAACATTCATCAAAAGTAAGTTCTTTAGCCTATTTTTAGCTCACCTGAGCCGAAGGCTCGTGAGGTATTAGTATAGCAAGGCTCTGTCGTTCGTCTGTCTGTCGTCCACACTTTCAAACGACATCTCCTCTGAAGCCACTGGGCTGATTGGGCTCAAATTTTATCTGTAGCATCCTTGGGCAGGCAGAATAAAAGTTTGTGTTTTTTATGAAAATTGGCTTTTTAGTTTGGTTGCTATGGCAACAGTGTGTTTCTGTACTTGGGGAAAAAAGAAACGCAAGTTCAAATTTTTAAATACTGAAAGTTTGTTTGTGAACAAACTGATCTAGTTTTCTGTATTTGGTGAAATTAGTGTACTTCCCCGTGTATGGATCACACAAAATCACTGAGGCATGAACACAGGCTACACAATATGGTTGTACCTGAATTTCGTTATATCCGTGCTGCACGGGTAGTGTCGCGTGGTAGAGACTTTAACACATTACCAAATAGAACTTTCGTTCCATTCGTATCGATTGCACAAAACGTTTGTTCTTTGAGTTTGTTGAGAGAAATGGTACTCTTATCGCAACTGGATAGGGGTAGAGCTATTGCTCTAATTTTGCAGGGTTGGTCGCAACGTGACGTTGCGCAGCAATTTGGGGTGCACGAGTCGACGATATCACGCTTAGTTCAGTGTCTTAGAGCTACCGGTAGGTTAACTGACCGTCCTAGGAGTGGACGTCCGCGTGTTACGACGCAACGTCAAGATAGACGTATACGTCTTGTACACCTTCCTAACAGGTTAAGGGCGGCGACAGAGACCTCAAGAGAAGTTATCAGACACACATGGCCATCATGTGTGTCCAAGGACAGTCAGAAATTGCTTGCGAGAGTTCGATTTACGTCCACGCTGTCCTTACGTGGGCCTGAACCTTACGCCCAGGCGACGTCAACGCCGCATGCAATAGCTGCATGCCCATGCACCAAATCAGTTTCCACTGGCTGACTGGCGGCGTGTAATGTTCAGCGATGAGTTGCGATTTTCGCTTCAGCGGTCAGATAGGTGACAACGAGTGTATCGACGTCTTGGTGAGCGATATTCTGACGCTTGCGTACGAGAAGTTGACAGATTTGGGGTGGGGGGTCCGTAATGGTTTGGGGTGGGATTTCTCATGGGGTGAAAATGCCCCTAGTGGTTATTCAGTGTAATCTTACAGCTGTACGCTATCGGGATCAGGTGCTTATGCCTCACGTCCTCCCGCTTGTCAATGCTCATAATCTCACGTTTCAGTATGACAATGCAAGACCGCATGTTGCCAGGGTTTGTCGCGACTTCCTCAACCAGAATAATGTCCAAGTGCTCGATTGGCCCCCATACAGTCCAGATTTAAACCCAATCAAGCACCTTTTGGATGCATTGGACAGGAGGGTCAGAAAGCGCGTCAACGTATCAAACAACATCGCACAGCTCCAGCTAGCTCTTATTCAAGAGTGGAATAATATCCCTCAAAGGACCATTGACAACTTAGTCGGGTCTATGGTTAGAAGAGTGAGAGCCGCGACAGCAGCCGGTGGTGGACACACTCGCTATTGATACCCATTATTCAATAACGTTGGGTGTCTGTGTTTAACGCTATTTATTGCAAACGTCGTCTGCTATACGACACTAAACCAATAGCATTTAACAGAAAATGAAATAAAGAATTAAAAAAATTAAACAATCAAATGAAATCCACAATTTTCTTTAAAAGTACAATTAATACTTTGCGTTTCTTTTTTCCACTAGTATATTAACTTATAATGGGGAAAATGGAAAACTTGCATTAACTGCCAAACAGTTGTAGTAAGTTTGACCAGACTTTTATACAAATGTACCTATTAATATTCTTCTAATAGCCATATGCTTTTATGCCACTGCTTATTTTTATTGGTTGCCATGGTAACCAAAATGCAAAAAATAACTAAAAATACATTCAAAAATCTTCTTATTTGGAACCACTGGGCTGATTGGGCTCAAATTTTATATGTAGCATCCTTGGGCTTAGGGAATGAAAGTTTGTGTTTTTTATGAAAATCGGCTTATTAGTTTGGTTGCTATGGCAACTTAAAGTTTCCATTGACTTATAATGGAGAAAACTGAAAAATGGCATTTACTGCCAAACAGTTGAAGATATTTTGACCAAACTTTTTTAAAAAAGTTTCTTTTAATATTCTTCTAATAGCCATATGCTTTTATGCCACTGCTTATCATTATTGGTTGCCATGGTAACCAAAATACAGCAGATATTTTAAACACAGATCTAGCGAAAGTGGCAGCTTGGGCTAAGACATGGTTAGTTACCTTTAACGCTTTAAAAACTGAATCTCTTCTTATTTCTCGAAAACATAATCAAGCCTTGCATCCACCGGTCTACATGCAGGATCAACCAGTAAAAGAGGTTGATGTTCATAAGCATTTAGGGTTGTATTGTTCGAAGGATTGTTCCTGGAGCAAGCAAATTGAATACATTTCAGAAAAAGCTTGGGCAAGCGTTAATATCATGAGGAAATTTAAATTTGATTTAGATCGTAAATCACTAGACATTATATATACTTCTTTTATTCGTCCCTTGCTAGAGTATGGCAGTGGAGTTTGGGATAATTGTAATCTACAAGAAAAGCAAAATTTAGAAAAGATACAGTTGGAGGCGGCAAATATTGTAACAGGTGCAACTAAGTTAGTTTCATTTCAGGCCTTATACAATGAAACAGGGTGGGAAACCTTAGAAGTTCGCAGAAAGAAACAAAAATTAACACTTTTCTATAAAATGTGCAATGGTCTTTCACCAGCTTATCTTTCTTCTCTTGTACCTCCAACAGTGAACTCTATCTCACGCTATCATCTAAGAAATGAGAATGATCTTCAGACAGTTAATGCAAGGACAACTCTATATTATCAATCATTCCTTCCTTCTGTGGTCCGTGATTGGAATTCTCTGCCAGATGACCATAGAAACGCAACAACGATTGACTCATTTAAATGCCACTTAAACCATAATAAAAAAGTTGTACCGAGACATTTTTATATAGGACATAGAAAGCTACAGGTTTTGCATACTCGCTTGAGAACAAAATGTAGTGCTCTTAATTATGACCTTTTTATAAAAAATATTGTAGCCTCACCATTATGTCGATGCGGAGAGGTAGAAAACGCAGAACACTACTTTTTGAAGTGCAGTTTTTACAGAAACCAACGAGCGGAATTAATTTGTACTGTTTCTCAGTTTTGTAGGGCAACTATTGATTGTTTGTTGCGTGGAAACAGCGATTTATCATATCAAAGAAATGTCCGTGTATTCGAGGCTGTGCAAGCATACATCAAAGACAGTAAAAGATTTTAAGACAGGTCTACTGGCACTGTAGCTTAACTTATAATTTATTATGATTCATAATTATGATTTTGCGAAAAGAGTACTTTTTTCTTTTTTTTTTTTTTTTTGCTAGTCTTGGAAAGATATATATGTATATATAATATAGAATCTCTAGAAACTGATCATAATATCCATCAGCTGCCCGGGCATTGTACGCTTTACCCATGCTCTTAACCCCTATACATTTGGTATAATTAATCTCCACCCACCCCGTTTGTATGGATCATGCTATGAAATATTTTTTTTTTCTTTTATATTAACTCTTCTTTCCTTCTTGTCCAGTTTTACTAGACTGCATTTTGTTGATAGCATTATATGCTAATCTATTGTAACTACTCATAATTTCAGTCTCTAATATAGCCATCTGCTTACTCTATAAATATGTTTTGGCCATAAATGTTCACAATAGATATTGTATGTATTAGGAGATGAACTAAATAAGCAGTATGCTTTCGTTCAAATCCTAATGAGTATTGTATGTATGTATGACTGTGTTTTCGATGAAATAAAATACGTTTAAACCAAAATATAAAAAAATAACTATATACCTTCAAAAATCTTCTTCTCTGGAACCACTGGTCCGATTAGATTCAAATTTTACAGGTAGCATCCTTGGGCTTAGGGAATGCAAGTTTGTTTTTTTATGAAAATCGGCCTGTTAGTTTGGTTGCTATGGCAACAAAGTTTCCATTAATGGAGAAAACTGAAAAATAGCATTTACTAGCTGCCAAACAGTTGAAGATATTTTGACCAAAACTTTATAGAAATGTTCCTTTTATTTATGAAAACCAGCTTATAGGTTAAGTTGCTTTGGCCTACTTTCACTTTCCATGTACTCATAATGGGGAAAATTGAAAAAATTCAATTAGTGACTAACCTTTACAGATATTTTGACAAGCAAAATGATCCTCTCTTCCACAACCATTGAAGGAATTCATACCAAATTTTGCATAAAAACTGAGGAAACTATGATCATCATACTTGGGCTTACAAATGTCCCGACTGCAGGCTATGGACTTGGGCAAAAATGCAAGTTGTGAGGAATGATCAGATATACAAAGTTTTATGAAAAACATGTTCAAGGGCATGTATGCTCCTCACCTAAGCCATATACATGTGGGAAAAACCATGCTTTCAGATAAAACCTTCTCTAATACCACTGGGCCCTTTGGGTCCCTATTTCATATTTAACATGTTGGCAAAAGGGAACAACAAGTTAAGTGTTTTTTATGCAAATCCATAACTCAGAATGCCTGCCATGGCTAAAAATAGACTTTAAGCAAAAATCTTCTCCAAATCAGCTGAACCCATGGCTAAAAATAGACTACTCAAAAAAAACTTTTCCAAATCGGGACCAAATTTGGCATGAAGCACTAGAGAATTACCTTTCATGCTTTCATTTCTTTTTTCCATCATCAATTTCTAACAATTCCCCATTAGCACAATTGGCAGATGAGCGAATTGTGGCCCTTGGACCTCTTGTCTTTTTTAACCCTTGTCCTACTGAACCCGGATAGGACCTGCTTTTGAAAACAGTGCAGATCCAGATCAGATGGCTTCTGAAGAAGCCAGCTGATCTGGATCTGCACTGTTTGTCATTCAGTATGTGAAGTTACATCAAAATTCTTTATTAAGTAATCTGATTGGCTGACAGTTAAAAATGGGTGTGACATCTTAATTTATTCAGCATGGCAAGTGTTAAGATTTGTCATCAATTTATATAGTTTTGGAAGTTGATACCCTACCACACCACTGTGTTTGAGTTCTGTGATAAATGTTTAAGTCAGTTTCATACCATACTGTGTTTTTCATCCAGTTCAAATGCTACATGACCAGAAAATACAAGTTTGGTATAAACAACATATTTTTATGTCAACACTTACATTAGTAATGACCCCTTTTAAATCTTAAATATTGGTTTTGTTGTGATAACTTCAGTTTTTAGCTCCCCTGTTTAGCTCAGGCTGAGCTGTATATGTAATAATGATCATTTCCCATGCATCTATCATTAGTAATCTACATTAGTAATGACACCTTTTAAATCTTAAATATTGGTTTTGTTGTGATAACTTCAGTTTTTAGCTCCCCTGTTTAGCTCAGGCTGAGCTGTATATGTCATAATGATCATTTCCCATCCATCTATCCTCCATCTGTCTGCCCACCTTTTCAAATTGCTTCTCTGAAGCTGCTGAGCCACTTTTATCAAATTTGTTGTGGAGCCTGTTTGAGTCAGAACAATAAAAGCTTGCTAAAATAGCTGTGGTCTGTCAACCAAGATAGCTGCTCTGCCCATATATGGTAAAACTAAAACATTTGAAAATCTGCTTCTGCAAAACCAAACCTTTGGTGCTGAATCCTTGTTATAGCATTGAGAATAAGAGTTCTACCAATGTGCTAAAATCATGGTCCTAGGTTGACCTCAGACAGTTTTATAGCAAGGTCAAATTATAGTAAATACAGCATGATAAAAGTCTGGTACTGACATCCATAGCAGTTCTATTTCTTTTGGGTTATTGCTCTGACAGCTATACTTAGGTAGTGACTTATTCATTGATAGTATAGCTAAAGATAAGAGGTGATATTCACTTAATATTATTCAATGAAAACTTCTTGTGGGTGTGTATTAGAAGTGCCCTGGTGAGACACTTCTAATGAGTACCCACAACATATGTTTTTTGTCAAGAAATAAGAAAACTCTCAATACTTTCGGTTTAAAAAAAGTGCCTTATCTCGAGCTATGATTGATTGTGACTTAAACCTTGGCATGCTGAATAAATTAATATGCCATGCCCACTTCTTATTTTTAGCCAATTAGATTACTTGATCCAGGTTTTTTTTATACAAGTTCACATATTAAATTACAAATAGTGCAGATCCAGATCAGTTGGCTTGTTCAGAAGCCAGCTGATCTGGATCTACACTGTTTGCAAATGCAGAGCGTAGCCAGGTTCAGCAGGACAAGGGTTAACTATGGCAAGCCGTTTTACTATAAATCAGATATCTGCTTTAATATATCAGATATCTTATATAATATATAAGATATCTAATATATTATATTAGATATCTTATATAAATATCTTATATGTCAATTAAGATATCTTATATGCTATAGATGTCTGATATGCTATATAAGTTATCTTAATTGGCATATAAGATATCTTATATGCTATACAAGATATCTGATATGCTATATAAGATATATAGGATGTAAGATATACTAATTCAGATATCTTATATCCTAAATTAGGTATCTTATATCCAATATAAGATATCTGATATAATGCATAATAAATAGTAAAATGGTTTGCCAGCAAGCCATTTTACTATTTATTCTATAGATCTGATATCTGATTTAATATATCAGATATCTTATATAATATATAAGATATCTGATATATTATATCAGATATCTTATATAAAATAAATATCTTATCTGTCAATTAAGATATATAATATGCTATTTAAAATATCTGAATTGACATATAAGATATCTAATATGCTATATAAGATACCTGATATGCTACATAAGATATCGCATATAGGATATAAGATATCTTATTTACTAAAGAAGATATCTCATTTACTCAATCAAAAAAAATATCTCATATAGTATATCAGATATCTTATTTAGTATATTAGATATCTATATTAATAAATAAGATATCTTATATAACAAATAAGGTATCTTAAATGGTAAATTAGATATCTTATATGTGGAATTAAATAAGATATCTCATATATCAGATATCTTATATAGGATATAAGATACCTGAATTAGTATATCAGATATCTTATATCCTATATAAGGTATCTGATATAGTATATAAGATATCTATTTTGCTTAGCCGGCCTCGGTGGCTCAGTTGGATGTGCCGTCCGACTGGAGACCAGGAGGTCGCGGGTTCATCCCCCCCACCGAGGTCGACAACATTCTTTCGTGGAGATTGATCATGAAATATTTTTATACGGTCATTCTCTCCCTTTCGCTGATTCAAGAAGGGCAGTTGTCAGTTTCTGGCGAAAGAATGTGCACAATATTGGTTAACCCCTTAGAGGACTAAGCCTGCCCAGTAAACGTGTGGTTAGGTAAACTGACCGCGCTCGACATGACCCCATTGGGTTGACTGGGCCGTAAAACCTCAACACAAACACAAAATCTATTTTGCTTAATAAATAGTAAAATGGCTTGCCATAGTTAACGTCTGTTTCAAATGACAACCATCCCTGTATAAGCTGCCTGAATCAAAAAAATGTCTTTGAGCCTATGGGAAATGCACAAATAAATCTCGTCCTCCGCATCTGAGGGGTCTCGTTTAGATCTGAACTGTCTGTTGATACATTCTACAGTATCTAGAAATTCTGCAGATGGAACTTGAAGACCTGATCAGACTACTTGGATACACAGTCTGGGTCTTTGCTATCTGCCTGTATCTGAAGGTTCTTTTTCTCTTGATAAAACTCATATGATCTGTACCAGTATACTAAATTTAAGTTTTTGGAGACCTTAAATCTTCACCATACTTTTTTAAGAGAAAAAAGAGCATTTGTACTATCTACTCATTTTATAAAACTACTGGATGAGTTGCAAGCAGACACTGATCAGAAGCCATATTCTGTGGTATCAAATTTTGTCTACACTGTTGGCTCGGGCCTGTCTGTCCAAATACTTGGGGTAAATCCTGTGTTTAGCCAGTCCTGCATTTCTGTTCTTTCATTGTATCTTTTCCAGGGAATAAATTTAATGCCAGTGCTCTAGTGTGGATTTCTTCAACCAAGAAACTGAATAATGTCTGGATCTGGCGGACTAACTACATACCTGTGACATACACAAATTTTGAAGTCAATCCAGTGTCTCATCAAGAACATTGTAATCTGTTCAGGGTTAGTAACAGTTCTTGGTTGAATGCCAGTTGTACAGATTATATTGAAAGTGATGGTGGCTTCATCAGAAATAAACATAATGTTATTTGTGAACCAATCAGTGAAAAGATTGCATATGCAAATCTTCAGTTGGTTGGTGCTCCAAATAAAGTTGGCACTTTATGGACTGGTTTATCCCCTAAAGGAAACCATCATCATAGTAACCATCCTTTCAAAGGCCATCGTCATCACCATAATAAGAAACAAGGTCATCACAAACAACGCCATTTTCACAATCATCATCGTCATCCAGGTCATAAGGATTTTAATCATCACCTTCATCCCAGTCAGCTAAGGACTCACCAGCATAAATATGATCATATACAACCTCCTCAGAACAATAAACCTGTCAAACAAGGTGACAAAACCACTGTTCATGACAGTGGCAGGCTTAGTAATGCTTATCACCGTCGGCAGGATAATTTGCTTGGTCGTCATGATGTAGTTTTCAACACAAATTATAATAAAGGTCCTGCTCATATCTAAAATTATTTAAATACAAGTATTTGCTTTCAAAAAAAAGCTTGGTCTGTGCCAAGTGTAGACCAAGCTTTTTATGAAAGCTAATACTTAGTTGTTATAATGTTGAGCAGTCCACGGAAAATAACATTGGACCAATCCATGACCATAAAGTGCTTCCTGAGCAGTTGATCAAAAGATGCTTTGAACTAGCTTTATCGAGAGTTTGATAATTTCTTACTGAGTGTTTTGATGATATAGGAGGCTGCATCACAGAGACTTCCTGGGAAGAATGTAGTCTATGAAATGGACCACACTAGAGGACTTGTTAAGGAGGAGTATTTGATGATAATTTAGGGATAATTTTCTCCAGTTCCCCATAAAAACATATGTTGTGGGTACTCACTAGAAGCACCTTATCAAGGCGCTTCTAACGAGTACCCACAACATATGTTTTTATGGAGAAATAAGAAAAATTATCCCATAATTATCACCAAATACTCCTCCTTAACAGCTCCTCTGCCACACCATGTGAAAATGTGTCTTGGACAGTGAAAGTCCACATTCTGCGCAGTCTAATCAGGCCCTTTGCTGTCCGCTG
The DNA here is from genome assembly GCA_964016985.1 of Anodontia alba. Lineage (NCBI taxonomy): Eukaryota > Metazoa > Mollusca > Bivalvia > Lucinida > Lucinidae > Anodontia > Anodontia alba. The sequence continues at coordinate 26,116,514 of OZ024823.1, read as the reverse complement.
CCAGAATAATTGGATACTATAGACTGTATCAATAGAGAGCAAAGGCCAGGATGAGACCATGTGCATGTGCAGGGTGGTGTGAATCCGCAAATTTTGTGCATGCTCAGACACTTTTTTGCTTGGCGCGGCCCAAATAACTGCAAGGTACGTTATTCATATTGAAACATCTGTGATACTAAAACAGCTGTGATATTTTTTCCTGTTATTCTGCTCTTTTACAATGTTGTTTTTTTTTTGTTTTTATTCATTTGTGTGTGTGTGTGTGTGTGTTATCTAAAATGTGATATATTTGTATAGAGAATAGACAGAGGTTTTACCTTTATTTTTTGATGATATTAGTTCACCACCTCAAGTTTTGAATACACCTTACCATTCTTGTCCTAAATTTGAACGTCCATAACACTACGAGTTGATATGCCTTAAACTGCTGGATGAGTGACAACATTGTAGACCTTGATCAGATGCCACATTCTATGTTTGATCAGGGCTACACTCTTTGCTTGGGCCTGTCTATCCAAATGCTTTTGATGAGGAATTCTGGCTTTGGCATCGCTATTAAAATATCTTGGTTAAAGTTTTCTAAAGATCTCCAGAATATCAGAAGTAGCTGGTTAATACCTGGACTCAAGGGCTGATCAGAATCATACCGGAGTATGTCTGTCCAAAGCTACATTTTCTCGTGTTAGGGTTCATATGGTGGTGAGGATCCTGTTTCCATAGGTATCCCTATTTCAGATCTCATTTGTTTAACCCTTGTCATGCTGAATAAATTAAAATTACACGCCCACTTCCAGTTTTCACCTAATCAGGTTACTTTATCCTGGTTGTTGATATAAATTCACATACTGAATGACAAACAGTGCAGATCCAGATCAGTTGGCTTCTGAAGAAGCCAACTGATCTGGATCTACACTGTTTGCAAAGGCAGAATATATCCAGGTTCAGCAGGACAAGGGTTAATTTCATCAAATCATTGGGTTCCTAGAAGGGAAGAAAATTATGTAATGAGCACTGCACGAAAAGGACTCTTATGCAACGTGCAGACAATGCAGAACCTGATTTTCCTCAGGGCCTTTGTTGCCCGCTTACAAAATCAATGAATACTGTAGTATGTGTGGAAGAACAGAGAATGTCCAGATCAGACTGCAGGCTCATCTAAACCTCTGATGTTTGCTTATGTCATAAGGGCCGTTTTCCTACGTTGTGCATCATGTGGTGTATACTATATGAACAGTAAAGACTTGAAAAAACCTATTCTTTACGATAACATCATGTTATTCAACTGAACTGATGTTGATTAGACTGAAGATTTGCAGTTCTGTATGGGTCCTCAGTGTGTGGGCCATCATTTGATCTCTCCTGTGCTAGGTCCTGTTTTTTCAGAAGTCATGGCTCCAGTTAAATGTACGGTAAATGTCCTAAAATTTGGAACACTTTATTCCCTACTTTTTTGGCCTAAATTTGCTTTTTATGCAGCTGTTTCTTAAAATATTTAGTGGCATGGCAAACAGTGTAGACAGGGTCCATACACGGCAGGGAAATGTCAGGGAAATTAAAATTTTTTCAAGGTCAGGGAATTGTCAGGGAATTCTCTGATGTGTCAGGGAAAAATGAAATTTTGCAAAAATATCAGGGAAATGTCAGGGAATGTTACATTTCAGCCTAATGAAGCTGGGATGTTTGGTCCCGATGTATCTTTTTTGCTAAATTCGTAAAATTTTCGGCTCCAGTAATGTCAGGGAAATTTTAATTTGTGTCAGGGAAATGTAAGGGAATTGTCAGGGAATTTTGGTCAGTCCTAAATGTATGAACCCTGGTAGACCCTGATCAGACTGAAGGAGCAGTCTGATCAGGGTCTGCACTGTTTGTATACGAGGGATGTTCGAAATGAATTGCTTATTTCTATCTGGAGACTTTAAATTTCAAATTAGCCCAAAAGTACTCATTTCATGCCCTCGAAGTACTCCCCGTGGCTAGAAATGCAAAGTTTCAGCCGATGTATCCACTTCTTGAAGGCGTCACGGTACGCTGATTTGGGCACAGTAATAAGGTACTGATGAATGGCAGATCCAAGTGCCTGTCGGGACTAGTATTTCCGCCCAGCAAGGAATGCTTTCAGTTTCGGAAACAAAAAGAAATCACATGGGGCAAGGTCTGAGGAATACGGGGGGTGAGGCAAAACAGTTACTTTTTCTTTCTTCAAAAACGCCGTAAGTATTGCGGAGATATGAGCTGGGGCATTGTCATGTAGAAGACGGAAATGTTTAAAACCAGTGGCAGGGCGTCGTTTCTAATAGTACTTTTTCAGTTTCTTCAGTACTACGTCTTTGAAGTACTTTCCGGTGATGCGTTTGCCCTTTTTCACTGGCACTTTTATTGCGACTCCTTCACCAGAGAAGAAGATTGCATACAAAACCTTCTTTGTACTCAAAGAACGTTTGGCAATATTTGGGCGTTTGCTGTGTTTAGTGGCCCATATCTTATTGCTAACCTTTCTGACGGGCTCAAAATAATAGACCCAGGTTTCATCACCTGTGACAACATTGGCAAACTGCTTTTTGTCATATTTTGGAAACATTTGAAACAGCTTTTTGGCCACTTTAACCCATTGCCTCTTTTTGCTCGTCAGTCAACAGATGTGGCACCCATCTAGCAGAAATCTTTCTGACTTTCAAATGCTTCTTCAAAATAAGCTGAACTGTTGATAGTGATATGCCTACCTTTCGTGCAATATCACGAACTGTAAATCTGGCATCTCCTTCAATGATTTCCTTTATTTTGGAAATGATTTCTTTACAAGATGCAGATTTTGGCCTACCTGATTTCGGTGCATTTTTGATGGACTCTACACCAGACTCAAATTTCTTTTTCCACCGCCGAACTGTGTCATAAGACACACAAGAAGGTCCAAAAGCAGTAGAAATTTCAGTCATCAGCTTCTTCAAAGAACAACCAAGTTTTGAGCGAGCTTTGATGTAAGCCCGTATTTCATCTTTTTTGTGGACGCTTCTACCAACCATTTTTACTGCAGTGGTCAATGACCGCGTGTATTCAAATGGCAAATTTTATGTCTTACACTTAGTCTAACATGTACATTTATACACCATTGTGTAGATATTGAATAGCCCTATACAGGTATGTATTGGTTTTTATCGTGCCCCACGTGGATATCGAGCTAGAGGACAATAAGCAATTCATTTCAAACATCTCTCGTATGCCATTTTGCCAGAGGTGGTGCACAAAATTTTAGAACATTTACTGTACTGTATTCACCCCACATATTGGGACACATTGACCACTTATCATAATTGTTCTACGATTCAAACAAGTCCATTTTGCTGCCTCTTGAGGTAAACTGACTGCGCTCAACATGACCACATTGGGTTGACTGGGCGGTAAAACCTCAACATAAACACAATCAATGTAGCAGAAAACAGCTGGATAAGTGGCAAACAATACGGACCTTGATCAGATGTCTACATACTTCAGCATCTCTCTGATTAAATGCCTGCATACTTCTGCATCTGATCTGTGTCTACATTGTTTGTTCAGGCCTGTTGGTCCCAATACTTAAGATTATTTCCTTATTTAGTTACATTTCTGCAAAAAATATCTTGTAGGTACTTACTCTAGTAGATTCAAGAAGGGCAGTTGTCAGTTTCTGGCAAAAGAATGTGCACAATACTGGTTAACCGCTTAGAGGACTAAGCCTGCCCAGTAAACGTGTGGTTAGGTAAACAGACCACACTTGACATGACCCCCATCGGGTTGATTGGGCCGTAAAACCTCAACACAAACAAAACTTACTCTAGCAAGTACATACACAAGTTATGGAAGATAAAAATAATCCCAATTTTCAGCTCTTTATCACCTTATCTGATGGAGCTATTTGTAATGTTTTGGTATTAAAATTATTTCAGCAAATAAGCTAGTTTGTGGTGTATTCAATGCCTCCTTTTATAGCTCATGTTAGGCAGTGTATGGTTCATGTTAGCCAGTGTATGGCTCAATGTTAGCTAGAGTATGGCTCATGTTAGCAAGTTTATGGCTCATTTTAACCAGTGTATGGCTCATTTTAGCCAGTGTATGGCTCGTGTTAGCCAGTGTACGGCTCAATGTAGCCAGTGTATGGCTCATGTTAGCCAGTGTATGGCTCATGTTAGCCATTGTATGGCTCAAAGTTAGTCTGTGTATAGCTCATGTTAGCCAGTGTATGGCTCAATATTAGCCTTTGTATGGCTCATGTTAACCAGTGTATGGCTCATGTTTGCTTTGTACAATAGCTCTTACCAAGATACCCAGGAAAGGACTATGTATGACCTATATGTCAGAAGACAATTATTTCTGTACACATTTACGCAATATACACTGAAGAATAAAAAACTGGATCATAACTCCAGGTAAGAGATTTTTTTCTTGTTGCCCATTTGTTTTGTGGGGTCTCTGAATACAGCTGCCTGTGGCAAACATAAACTTATGTATTCAAACTTTGGTATAATTCTACATTCTTCAAGGCCACTATTAGCATGGCTGGACTCATTTGACCTTTTGTCACACCTGAGTTAGCATTGGCAACTAAGGCGTGCAAGCTTCAGTTTGTTCATTCATTTGTCCATGTGCGTATGTCCGCCCTAAATGAAGTCTGCAAATTGTAAATCTTTACAGTTAGTTTTACTTCACTGATTGTTATATCTCCCTAATCTAAACAAGGATGACAAATATCACTTTTCTGGTGCTGTTACAAATTCTGTCCTATTGACTGTATACAGTCGAACCTCGTTATCTCGAACTCGCTTATCTTGAATTACCGCTTATCTCGAAGTGAAAACCTGGTCCCTATTTTAACATGAAACCATGACAACAGGTAACAAAATAATGTGGAAAAGAGGAGAAATTGCTCTTTCTCCTCTTTTTCACATTATTTTATATATATATTTCTAACTTCAGGAGTCAAATTACATATTCATTTGTTAAATGTGGTTGTTCAATTTATTGTTTTCCTCCTTCTCTCAACTCTGATATGTCAAGGTACGGATATCTAGAAATGTTTCAGTGAGTCCCTTGGAATTCGAGATAACGAGAGTCGACTGTACTTACGTCCACCTTAGCATTCACCTTAAATGAAGTCTTACAGAAAGTAAAACTTTAGTCAGTGTGTTTTGTCACACTTAGCAAAACAAGTGTCACAACTCTTTCTTCTGGTGCCTGTACAAATTATTTCCTTCAATCCGAGTTAAATATTTTTCATATTTTAGTATGCAGGTGTGACATAAACTTCAGCGAAGTTCTTCATATTTTCTGCAACTATTTCGGGGATTTTAAGCCTGAAATTAGGAAAGAGATGCTCATTTATTTTTTTTTTTTTTTTGGTTCCAAGTGTGCAACTGAACTACATCCTGGTATAATTATAGGAGGTGCAGCACATTACGAAAACCTGCCTATTCAAATACAAATGTATACTGAAAAGTTAATCACCGAAAAATTTAAAATTTTCAGACAAAAAATTCAAATATTTTTCGTATTTCTGCTCAAAATATAGATTGTGGGTACTCGTTAGAACCGCCTCGCAGAGGCGGTTCTAACGAGTACCCACAATCTATGTTTTGAGCAGAAATAAGAAAAATAATGTATACCCCTGTAAACCCCCGTTTTACTATATAAAAGTGGGGTTTAAGGGGGTCAAAATTATATAGGCGTGTTTTCGTGATGATGAGAGACTGTACATTCTGGCATGTGTCCAATAAAGATTCAAATCAGTCTGCACATCTGGGCAGTCTTATCAGTCTTTGTTGTCCGGATGAAGAAACCTTGCATCTTCGGCTATCCAAAATGTGCCCTGTGAAGATTATGATCTGAATCTTGGCTGGGCTCACATGTCCAAAGGTATGTTTTCTGATATTTGGCTCCTAGGTTAACCCTTGTCATGCTGAATAAATTAAGGTGCCACGCCCATTTTTAATTTTCAGCCAACTGATCAGGATCTGCACTGTTTACCATTAAGTATGTGAATTTATATCAACAATCTGGATAAAGTAATTTGATTGGCTGAATATTAGAAGTGGGTGTGGCATCTTAATTTATTCAGCAGAATAAGGATTAAGAGTGATAAAATTGGTTAACGCCGACCTACGACATCTCCATTTTTCTACTGACTGTTCCAAAGTGGATTTTCAGTTGCAGTTCTTTGTTTGTGTGTTGGTAAGTTTCATATGTACCAGGGCATGTCAATAAATAACCAGCCTATCCCATTTCCGATGGACCGATTTTGATTGATTGATTGAGTTGGGGTTTAACGACACGTCAACCCTTGTGGGTCATTTTGTGTCGTCTCCCAGAGAAAGGGAGAAAAGAGACAGAGATAGCAGAAGAGATGAAAAGGAGGGACAGGGAAGAAAGAGGAACAGGAATGAAAGTGAAGAAACAGAAGAAATAAAAACATCACCTCCCTACACTTACCTACTACAAGGATAGCAGGCCTTGCCCAACTATATGCCAATATCAGCTGGACGCAATTTTCATGCTTTGTTTCAATATATGTTTTATACATGTGTACAAAGTTGCACACATATCAAGTCATTCTTTAATAAGATATTGAATGTCAAACATGGCTAGTGATGCAAAGGCATGCTTTTCATCTAAAGTTGAGTACCGTGCTGTAATTCAGTACTTGTATTTAAAAGGTAAAACAGGCAAGGAAATACACGGCGAGTTAGCCATGTTTATGGGTCTTCTGCACCATCTTATGCTCAGGTTAAATTCTGGGTAGGGGAATTCAAATACGGTAGAATGTCTTTAGAAGATGAAGCCAAGTCTGGACGCCCACTGGATGCCACCGACGAAGAAATGTGTAAGAAAGTTCGGGATCTGGTATACTCTGATAGGCGAATTCAGGTGGAAGAAATAGCGCAGGCATTAGGCATTTCACATGGTAGTGTTTCAACAATCTTACATGATCGTTTAGGTATGCGTAAGCTAAGAGCCCGTTGGGTCCCCAAATCCCTTAGCGATGAGCAAATGGCAACCAGAGCATCAGTATGCAGAGCCTTGCTGAAGCGTTTTAGGTCAAAAGATGATTTTCTTTTGCGTCTGGTGACTGTAGATGAGACTTGGGTTCATTATTATGAGCCAGAGAATAAAGCCCAGAGTCATTAATGGGTAGGGCCTGGGTCCCCAAGGCCAAAGAAGTTCAAGACGCAACCATCTGCTGGCAAGGTGATGGCCACAGTATTTTGGGAGGCAAAACGCGTTATTATGTTGGACTTTTTACCCAAGAGAAGTACAATAACTGGAGTACTATGCAAACTTGTTAGACCAGCTGAGAACCGCCATCCTTGAAAAACCCTGAGGTAAACTCTCTAAAGGTGTTTTGCTGCAACAGGACAACGCGTAAGTCCACACTAGCAAAGTTGCAATGGATGCTGTAGAGCGAAACGGGTATGAATTAATACCAAATCCTGCCTATTCGCCTGACCTAGCTCCTAGTGACTTCTTCCTATTCCCAAACTTGAAAAAAGATATCCGTGGACTTCATTTCTGGTCTGATGAAGAATTCATGACGGCAGTTGAGAAGTAGGTCAATGGAAAGGACTGACTTTTTCAGTTCTGGGCTGATGTCACTTGAACACGTTGGTCTAAATGCATCACACTACAGGGCAATTATATCGAAAAAGAAGAGGTGGATCTCAACCGGAAATAAGTTAGGCTGGTTACTTATTGACTCACCCTCGTAGTTTGTTTTGTCATTATTTATTCTTCATCCCTCCTTTTGGTTCCTTGGGATGGCTGTGCTTTGTGATTGAGGCATTCCCTGATTATCTTCACATATTTTTTATGGGAGTTTGTTTGTTTGTGTTGAGGTTTTACGGCCCAGTCAACCCAATAGGGTCATGTCAACCGGGTGGCAACACACTCTGGAAAACAGGGGAAATGGTGAAAAAAAAATCCCTGCAGGGAAAAATCAGGGAATTTGAAATTTTGCTGAAAATCAGGGAAAAATCAGGGAATTTAAAAAAATCTTATCTTTGTAAGGTCAAAATATTCAAATTTTATAGCTGTTCAGATGTGGCTACTGGTGGTTTCTTTCTGCCATATGCTTAAAATACCTGTGAGATCTAATCTTAAAGGTGGAGTACTTGTTAGGTGGCGTACTTGTTTGCTGTATATTCTGTTTTTTCTTTTTCTCATTCCGAAGTGGACATTTTATTGCAAACCCAATGTCTGTCATTAAACTTTGATGCAAAAATATACATCAGTGCAGTTAGAAGCCAAAACGGAATTGAGCAACCGTTGCACCAGAGCTGGAGGTGAAGATGTGTATATTTTACCAGTTTTGATTTTGACTACCATGAAAGTAAATTAGCACATGTACAGCATATTTTAGATAAATTTTCATTTAATTAAGAATATTGTGAAAGCATTGTGTATAAACATGTCACTTGACAGCATTTGAATCAGTATATGACTTCTAAAAGTAGGGGCCATTGCAATAATATTAAGGTATTTAATCAGGGAAAATCAAATCAAATCAGGGAAAAATCAGGGAATTTGATTGCTAAAAATGTGTGGCCACCCTGTGTCAAGCGTGGTCAGTTTACCTAACCACACATTTACTGGGCAGGCTTAGGCCTCTAAGCGGTTAACCAGTATTGTGCACATTCTTTCGCCAGAAACTGACAACTGCCCTTCTTGAATCAGCGGAAGGGAGAGAATGACTGTAGAAAATATTTCATAATCTCCACGAAAGAATGTTGCCAACCTCGGCGGGGGTTGAACCTGCGACCTCCTGGTCTCCAGTCGGACGGCGCATCCAACTGAGCCACCGAGGCCGGTGTTTGTACTAATGATTTGGTATACAGGGTAAAGTGGATGTTTTGTGGATATTAGGGCAGAAGCAGGTCTTAAAAACAGAGGCTTTGTTTGTAAACTGATTTATTGCAAGTAAATGTTGTACAAATTCTGTGACTTAACAAAGTCTGAACTGGGACAAACTAAGAATACATTAGAGGCTCTAAGCAACACAAACCAACATCTTCCCTAGATGTGAGCAGTGACGTGTTCCCAACCAGTGCAAGCACAGATCATTCTGTGTCTCCACTGTTCTCACAAGACAACATGTTGATACTCTCGAAGTGTAGCTTTGGCCTCCTATAAATCTGCATTTCTCTAAATGCTGAAGAAAAATGAGCATACAACATTTTAAAATATTTTTTTCTGATGTTTTCCAGAAAAAAAAGGGCTTAAGTTTTCTCATGAAGTGTCTCCAAAAGAAACAGTTCACAAGAAATGTCATGCTTCATTTTCCTGAAAAAAAAAAAAGAACAGAAAAATATCACCTATCATTTACTGCATTCACTTCAGCATACAGAGTTATTTAAAGTTCTAGCCCAAAGGTTATAAAACTTTTTTCCTGCTCAAGTCAGCTGAGCATGAAATTTTTCCTGCTAACAAGTCTCAAATTACTAACAATTGCAAATTCTTTCTTGCAAAACATAGCTGAGCATGAAAAAAGTTTTTTCCTGCTCAACTCAGCATGAAATTTTTCCTGCTAATAAATCATAAATTACTAAAACTTGTGAATTCTTTCTTGCTAAACATAGATGAGCATGAAATGTTCTCTGGTAATAAATATGAAAATGCCAACCACTGTTGGCATTTTCATATTTATTAGCAGGGAAAATTTCATGCTCAGCTGAGTTCAGCATGAAAAAAGTTTTATAACCTCAGGGCCTAGTCTAGTTTGGTTTATTGTTCTATTTACATAGCACTTATATTGACCAACTATAGTTACAGAACCCATCAAAAAGCATATAAAAATATGAAAACTAACAAAAACTGATCTATCTACATAGATACATCTACAGCAGGTTAGCTGTTATAGGTCTACAATATATATATATATATATATACATGTATACTCTCAGCAACAAGAGCTGCAACCTGAGAAAATGTACCTTTCTGATATGTGCCCAAGGAACACTCAAATCAGCCTGCCTGCACATCCAAGCAGTCTGGGCCCAGTTGTTCAAAACTAACGATGTCGTTAGTTAACGATTCGTTAAAATTTTGAGTGATATGCAAATATGCTGAAATTTTTTGCTGAAAAAATGTGAGTAGCTTTTGCAAATTTTTTTAGCAAAAAATATCTGAATATTGTGTACTGAATCTGCTAAAACAGTTAATGAAATGACCCTTAACAAGCTCGTTAAGCTAACGATGCTTTAAACAACTGGGCTCTGATCACTTGTCCGCACGAAGAACCTGCATCATTTGCTGACCAAAATGTGCCAAGTGCAGATTCTAATCAGACTGCACACATGAGCAGGCTGGTCCGAATCATTGCTTGGTGCACGTGTTTGAAGGTACATTTCCTTATGTTGTAGCTAATATGTCTTCATACCACTGCACCCAACAAAAAGGGGGCATAAATACAAACAGTAACAACTTGGCTAGACTGTATTGGTGCAGTCAGATCAGGACATCCATTATTTGTATACCAAAGCGTAATTTTCTGCTGGCAACAAGCAAAGCTCTGGTCAACTACAACTGATCAGCTGTTCTGGAACATTTTATATGCCTTATGGTCCCTTTCTGTGTGGTGCAGTTTACATCTTTATATGTACAGAACATGAAAAAACACAGAAAATGATTGCCTTTTACTGACCTTAAACCCGATTGAATTAGCAGACAACAATACATGCAATGCCAGAAAAAGGGCCCTTATGCCATATATGGACAATGAAGGCCCAGAATAACTTGCACATCATGGCATTTTTTTACTCCATTATGAAAACACCCTATTCAAGTATATTGAAAACACCACCAAAAAATGAAAATTTTCAGATAAAAAATCCTGATATTTTTCATATTTCTACTCAAAAACATAGATTATGTCAAAAACATAGATTGCCGCAGTTCTAATGAGTACCCACAATCTATGTTTTTTGAGCAGAAATAAGAAAAATAATGTAGTCCTCTGTAAACCAGAGTTTTACTAAACAAGAGGCCCACGGGCCACAACTCGCTCACCTGAGTGAAACCGCCACTGCAGATATGCAGATGGCATGCAACATTTTTCCAATACTCTTATGACAAGGCAATGGCTTAAACAGTTTTTGAAATATCTTGCTTACAAGGTTAAAATGCTGAAATTTTCAAAACGTTACAAGTAAAATAAGTCACCCCCAATGCCTCCTACCAACTTTTGAGTCAACTGGCATTTTCGGTGCAGTAGAAGAAGCAAAAAATAGATTTTCAAGATGGCTGCCATCTTGGATTTCCGATCGGAATGATTATAGCTATTTTCTGATCTACAAGTCACCCTGATGCTTCCTACTAAGTTTCAAGTCAATTGACTTTTAGTTTTAAGAGAAGAAGCGAAAAATAGATTTTCAAGATGGCTGTCATGGAGGCCATCTTGGATTTCCAATTGGCACGATTTGAGCTATTTTTTATGTACAAGTCATCCCGATGCTTCCTAGCAAGTTTGGAGTCAATTGGCCTTTCGGTTCAGGAGAAGAAGCGAAAAATAGCTTTTCAAGATGGCTGCCATGGTGGCCATCTTGGATTTCAAATCAGCTCAATTTTAGCTATTTTTGATTTATAAGTCACCCCAATGCTTCCTAACCAGTTTGGAGTCAACTGGCTTTTGGGTTTCGGAGTAGAAGCGAAAAATAGATTTTCAAGATGGCTGCCATGGTGGCCATCTTGGAATTTGGACCGACACGATTTTAGCTATATTTGATCTACAAGTCACCCTGATGCTTCCTAGCAAGTTTGGAGTCAATTGGCCTTTCGGTTCAGGAGAAGAAGCGAAAAAGATTTTCAAGATGGCGGCCATCTTGGATTTCCGATCGGAAGGATTTTAGTTATTTTTTTATCTACATTTCACCCTGATGCTTCCTACCAAGTATCGAGTCAATTGACCCTGGGGTGTAGGAAGAGTAGGCCTTTAAAGCAATTGTTCACGCCGCATGACCCATGATGGACGACGGACATTGACTGACCACAATAGCTCACCATGCGCACTTCATGCTCAGGTGAGCTAAAAATCTGAGCAAATTTGGCTCAGTGGCTTCAGAGAAGTCGTCAAATTCTCAACAATTTTCCCATATAAATGTTATGGGGCTCATACAAATGCATAGGGAAGCAAACTTGACCTTGCCGTAAAAAGGTCAAATGTCAACGTACGATAACCTTTTCAGCAATTTTGGTAGATCTCCTGTCCCTGATGATTTGTGCACAGATTTAGCCCCAAGGCATCCTCAGTTCTGAAGAAGAAGAGTTTTAAAGAGTCTTACCATATATGGGCATGGTGGCCATCTTGGTCGACCTACCGCGACCATTTTAGCAATCTTTCGTTCCCCTGACTTAAGAAGGCACAATATAAAATTTGAGCAAATTTGGCTCAGTGGCTTCAGAGAAGAAGAAATTTAAAATTCTCAACAATTTTTCTATTCAAATGTATGGGGCTCATACAAATGCATAGGGAAGCAAACTTGATCCTGCCGTAAAAAGGTCAAATGTCAACGTACGACAATTCTTTTGGCAACTTTGGTAGACCTCTCCTTCCCGATGATTTGTGCAAAGATTCAGCCCCAAGGCAATCTCAGTTCTGGAGAAGAAGATTTTTAAAGGTTTTTACCATATATGGGCATGGCGGCCATCTTGGTCAACGGACCGCGACAATTTTAGCAATCTTTTGTTTCCCCACACTAAGGTGGCTCCATATGAAATTTGAACAAAATTAGCTCAGAGGCTTCAGAGGATAAGTCGTTTGAAACTCTTAACAATTTTCCCATTCAAATGTATAGAGCTCATACAAATGCATAGGGAAGCGAACTTGACCTTGCCGTAAAAAGGTCAAACGTCAACGTACGACAATTCTTTTAGCACCTTTGGTTGACCTCTCGTCCCCGATGATTCATGCAAAGATTCAGACCCAAGGCATCCTCGGTTATGGAGAAGAAGATTTTTAAAGGTTTTTACCATATATGGACATGGCGGCCATCTTGGTCAACGGACCATGACAATTTTAGCAATCTTTTGTTTCCCCACCCTAAGGTGGCTCCATATGAAATTTGAACAAAATTAGCTCAGAGGCTTCAGAGGAGAAGTCGTTTGAAACTCTTAACAATTTTCCCATTCAAATGTATAGAGCTCATACAAATGCATAGGGAAGCGAACTTGACCTTGCCGTAAAAAGGTCAAACGTCAACGTACGATAATTCTTTTAGCAACTTTGGTTGACCTCTTGTCCCCGATGATTCATGCAAAGATTCAGCCCCAAGGCATCCTCGGTTATGGAGAAGAAGATTTTTAAAGGTTTTTACCATATATGGGCATGGCGGCCATCTTGGTCAACGGACCGCGACAATTTTAGCACTCTTTTGTTTCCCCACCCTAAGGTGGCTCCATATGAAATTTGAACAAAATTAGCTCAGAGGCTTCTGAGGAGAAGTCGTTTGAAACTCTTAACAATTTTCCCATTCAAATGTATAGAGCTCATATAAATGCATAGGGTAGCGAACTTGACCTTGCCGTAAAAAGGTCAAACGTCAACGTACGACAATTCTTTTAGCAACTTTGGTTGACCTCCCGTCCCCGATGATTCAAGCAAAGATTCAGCCCCAAGGCATCCTAGGTTATGGAGAAGAAGATTTTTAAAGGTTTTTACCATATATGGGCATGGCGGCCATCTTAGTCAACGGACCGCGACCATTTTAGCAATCTTTCGTTCCCCCACCCTAAGGAGGCTCCATATGAAATTTGAGCAAAATTGGCTCAGCGGCTTCAGAGGAGAAGTCGTTTGAAAATGTTAACGGACGGACGGACGGACGGACGGACGGACGGACGCACGGACGGACGGACGGACGGACGGACGGACGGACGACGGACGAAAAGTGATCACAATAGCTCATCCTGAGCAGAGCTCAGGTGAGCTAATAAAAATGGGGTCAAAATTATATAGGTATTTTTTCATGATGACTCACAAAATCAATGGCATCTGTATACATATGGAAGAATAGAGAGAGGGAGGTACAGGCTGATTAGTGCCTGTTGATGTTGGTATATGGTACAAAGGCCATTTTTGTTATAATTTTAAACCAATTTTAATCAAGAATCAACCAACTGAATGCTGCTTATAATCAACAGAAAAAAAAAACAAACAAAAAAACAAAACCTTATGCTGAAAAGACTGTTTCGTGCCAATAACCGACTATTTGTCAAACTATGACTATCCAAGTCAAAATGAGAATAAACACAATCATTTTTCCTGAAACATGGAAAGAAAATACAAAAATCTGCCAACAAAAGAACAGCAAACTGGTATAAGTATGGTCTGCTTCGTATGTTTCAAATACTAATATTCTTCCACACTTGCATTTATACTTCAGCAGTAGTACCAAGAATTAACATTCAGCATTCTCTACATAATACAAGCAGATGACACAATTTGGGAGTTCCCAAAAAACTGTTGAGCTCAATTTTCCGAGAAAAAAAATATGAAAATATCATTTACTCGTATTTAAATTCAGCAGGTCAAAGGTTAAAATGCATAGTTTATCCGGACAAATTCAGCGAACATATTCGTATTTTTCTTATTCTTCCCGGAAAATAGGGGTTGGGGGTTGACATCTCATGCAAATTGTCTTTAAGACATAATTTGCATGAAAAGATGGCCAAGATGACCCTGTATTGCTCACCTGATTACCAGACAAGTTTCGAGAATTGGCCTTTCAGTTCAGGAGGTTTAAAATAGATTCTCCAGATGGCGGCTGTGGCAGCCATCTTGGATTTCTGATCAGAATGATTTTAACTACAAATCACCTTGATACTTCCTCTAAGTTTTGAGTCAATTGGCCTTTTGGTTCAGAAGTTCAAAATAGATTTTCAAGATGGCAGCCATTTTTGATTTCCGATCCGAACAATGTTTGCTATATTTGATAGACAAGTTACCTCAATAGTTTCTACCAAGTTTCAAGTCAAATGAACTTCTCCGGAAGCGGTGGTGGCCATGTTGGATTTCCAATTGGAACGATTTTAACTATCTTTGATCTACAAGTCAAACTGATACTTTCTGTCAAGTTCTGAGTCAATTGGCCTTTCAGTTCAGAAAAGGTTCAAACTAGATTTGAAAAATGATGGCCATGACGGCCATCTTGGCTTTCCGATGGGATGTGTAAGCCAATTTTTATCTACAGGTCTCCCAGGTACTCACTACAAGTTTCGAGTCAATTGGCCTTTCAGTTCAGGAGAATAGTTTAAAACAGATTTTCAAGATTGGGGCTGTGGCAGCCATCTTGGTTATTTGCTTGAAACTATTTTAAATAGTTTTGATCTACAAGTCACAATGATACTTCATACCAAATTTTAAGTCAACAGGCCTTTCTGTTCAGAAGTTCAAAACAGACTTTCAAGATGGCAGCCATGGCGCAATCTTGGACTTCTGATAGGAACAAATTTAGCCACTTTTGATCTACAGGTCACCTGATACTTCCTACCAAAAAAAAAAAAGTTTTGAGTGAGATGGCCTTTCAGTTCAGGAAAAGAAATTCAAAATAGATTTTCAAGATGGCGGCCATCTTGGATTTCCAATCCGAAGGATTTTAGAAATTTTTGATCTACATGTCATCCTGATACTTCCTATCAAGTTTTGAGTCAATTGGCCTTTCCGCTCACAAGTCAATTGGCCTTTCAGTTCACAAGAAGAAGCTCAAAATAGATTTTCAAGAGTCAGATGGCCCTGGGGTTTAGGAGATGTTATTCAAAGCAAATTGTTGGTGTTGGTAACGCCGCATGACGAAGGATGGACACCGACTGATCACAGTAGCTTACCATGAGCACTTCTTGTTCAGGTGAGCTAAAAAGTAACCTTATTCTCGGGGAAAAAAAATAATATATCGGCATACTGACTGCCGAATTTTTTACCCAGCATGCCAAAAAGAAAGGAAAAAAAAAAATTATTTAGATAAATTCCACAGCAGGAGTTGAGCAAGAAGGATCTTACAATATTTAGCCAGATCAGTCTGCATATCTATACTAGTAGTTTATCATTAATTTAATAAGCCTATGTCAAATGCACACTTCCTTGCTGCAGCCATAAATAAGAAGCTTTTTTTTTTTTTTTTTTTTTCAACCAGAAATATTGACTTCTTATTAAATAAGAAGTCAATATTTCTGGTTGAAAAAAACAACAAACAATTAAGATCACAAAAAGCACCCTTATGCAATCTGAGGACAATGACGGTCCAGATGAGCCCGTGTAAATGTGCAGCATGGCTACTATAGTATATGTCCATGATCAGAGAATGCCATTACGAAAACACGCCTATTCAAATATATAGAAAATTTCTCCTAAAAATGTAAAATTTTCAGATAAAAAACTGATATTTTTCATATTTCTGCTCAAAACATAGATTGTGGGTACCCATTAGAACTGCCTCGCCGAGGCGGTTCTAATGAGTACCCACAATTCATGTTTTGAGCACAAATAAGAAAAATAACTGATACCCCTGCAAACCCCAGTTTTACTACATAAAAGTGGGGTTTAAGGGGGTCAAAATTATATAGGCATGTTTTCGTGATGCCACATCAGACTGCAGGGATGCCTTTGGTGTTGGCATATGACTTAAGTTCCCTTTTCCCATTGTATGTGGTGTGTACACACAAAAAAAAAATGCTTTATGGAGAAATAAGAAAAAAAAAAATGTACTCCTATCTGCCAACCTTTCTTATCTAAAGCTGTGCAATTATAAAATTTCAGTAAATATGAAAAACACCAGGAATTATTTGGTATTAACCCTTTTAAGTTGAGTGGACTCTTCTACCACAACTCTTTGGACTGGTCTATTTCCAACAGCTGGGTGTCTGGTTAGTTTTTATTACTACTATGTTGTATAGAAATTTCTGTAGTTAATGCAAACAGTGTAGACCCTGATCAGAAGCCACATTCTGCAGCTTCGGATCTAGGTCTGCAATGCTTGCCTATAACCCTTTTGGGGGTCTCCAGACTAAAACTGGATAAAAAGACAGATTTTTGCAGTACAAAAACTTGGAAGATATAATAAACATATTTTAAAAAAGGTTTAAGAACTACGAAATTCTGGGAAAAAAAAAAAATTAAATAAATAAAAAAACAAAACAATTACCTTACAATGTATGTATCCCTGTTTATGTATGTACCCCAGTTTTCACTGTATATCATGAGGAAACAAAAGTGAACACATTAAATAGCCTTGTTAACATAATGGAAGTCTTTCTTTACTCAGAGAAGATCACATCCTGCTTTTCCATGCATTCAAAATAACACAAAGGAAATAATTATCTTTATTTTGATTGATGCAAATATACCTTATTACAAAAAAAAAAAAGAAGAAAATATCTGTGTATCTGAACAATTCTGAAACAAATTACAAATAATCACAAATACACAGCAAAACTGACAACAAATGATTGCACTTATGTCCATTTCATAAATAATAATTCTTACTATGTAATTTAAACAATGAAACTTAAAACCCTTGTCCTGTTGAGCCCGGATATACCCAGCCTTTGCAAACAGTGTAGATCCAGTTCAGTTGGCTTCTGAAGAAGCCAACTGATCTGGATCTGCACTGTTTGCCTTTAAGTATGTGAATTTACAGCAACAATCCAGATCAAGTAATCTGATTGGCTGAAAATTAGAAGTGGGTATGGCATCTTAATATATTCAGCATGACAAGGGTTAACTCTTAAAGCACCATTCACAGTTGGCATTCTAAAATATACCCATTGTCATAGCTCCAGATAAAGCGCCTTTTTCAACCTAATTTTTTATTTCTCACAAAAAAAAACATGTTGTGGTACTCATTAGAAGCGCCTTGCTGAGACACTTCTAATGAGTACCCACAATGTATGTTTTTTGTGGAGAAATAGGAAAAATATGTGAATACCTCTTATCTGAAACTATACATTTTTATTCCGAGAAAATAAAGCATGCAATTTCACATGAAGTATCTGCTTAGCAGATGATTTCCATGAAATGTTAAGGCGTATATTCTGGAGAAAAAAAAATAAAGGGGTAGAATGCCATCTGCGGCTGTTGTGACTGGAAAATTAAGGGTTAAAACAATGAAACTTAATCATATGTATCAACTATTCTAAATTTATGTTACTTATATATCTTAACATTCTGTACAATGTATAAACAAATTCTGCATTTGAAAAGTTACACCAAATTGAATAGCAACATTGAGGATTTACTCATTTTGACACAGCTTATTTTTAAAAATTCAAAAAGCTAGGAAAAAATATTTTTACTCTAAATTATTACAAACTCTTCTGTACCTCTATTACAATAAATATTTCCAGTCTTTACAGGTGTTCTTATGGGATTAACCTTTACCACTCTGTGCTTATTTAGCAGGCGACATATTGATGATAATTTTCTTATCTTTCCCAGAAAAAAAGGATTTGACATTTCATGCAAATTGTTTACATGAAATGTCTAAACCTATTTTCAGGGGAAAATAAGAAAAATATTTCAATATGTTGTCAGCTGAAAATTTTACTCAAGAGTGCTAAACATTAAGTCAAAACTTCAGTAGAACTGGGAAAATGCAGTGTTATGAAATTCGGTGCAAGTTTTCAAATGCAAGGATTAGACGAAGAATGCTACCTGTGAATCGGCTTAGCTAACAGTGTAAAAATCATTTTCTTTTATAACATCCATGTTACGGGAAAACCTGCCTCATTGTACATCTGAGCCATGGCTGTAAATACAAGCAGCCTAGTCTGGGTGTTTACAGCATAGCTCCAGATAAGAGGGGCTATCACCTAAATATTTCCCTTTATCTGGACATGAAGAAGACTAACTGTGGCCAAGTCTGATTCTGGCTTGGATTTTTACTGTTTATACATATGTCATAAGACAGGTTTTCCATGGGTTCAGCACTGGGATTCAACTATTTTGCTCACATTATTTAAGCCGAAAGAGAAATGCCAATGTAAAAGCACTCTAATAAATAATGCTGGCAAAAGAAGGAATTCGAAATTCTGAATCTTAAACAGTGCCAAAATATGGATAGATTGACAGGCTTGGTTTCCTAAACTGTCAAATCCTGCTATCTCCAGGATAAAGAGATCACAGTTTGAAAATTCTCTGATGCAGACTTGAAGAAAGAAAATGATAATCAGTCTATTGGACCCTCTAAGTGTTAAGAAATATTGTAGCAGATGACCTTCTCAATGTTTTTTGTTTGTTTTTTTTTTTTTTTGTTTTTTTTTACATTTTTCAAA
Source organism: Anodontia alba (assembly GCA_964016985.1). Classification (NCBI taxonomy): domain Eukaryota; kingdom Metazoa; phylum Mollusca; class Bivalvia; order Lucinida; family Lucinidae; genus Anodontia; species Anodontia alba. The sequence continues at coordinate 26,097,239 of OZ024823.1, read as the reverse complement.
AACAATATGACTAATTTGACTTGGCATTTCATATGAATTGCCTGCTCTTATTTGCTCTGAACAATAAAAAAAAAAAGAAATAAAAATGGTCAAGCCTTATTTGCTCTGAACAATAATAATAAAAGAAAATAAATAAATGAACAAAGTGCCATCTACTGCAATTATGATTAGTACTTTAAGGGTGAACATCAATACCAAAACATCACATGAAAATTTAGGCAGCTGCAGCAGCAAAGAGGCACTGAGGCATACTACGAGGGCAAGTCAATAAGTAACCAGCCTATCCCATTTCCAATTGACCAAGACACCCAAGATTTTCATGCCTTGTTTCAATACATGTTTTTGGCCTGAGGGCAAAATTGCACCCTTATCGTGTCATTCACTCATAAGATATTGAATGTCAAACATGGCTAGCGATGCAAAAGTAAGCTTTTCGTCAAAAGCTGAGTACCGTGCTGTAATTCGGTACTTGTATTTGAAAGGGAAAGGAAAACAGGTCAGGAAATACATTGCGAGTTGACCAATGTTTATGGGTCCTCTGCACCATCGTATGCACAAGTTAAATTCTGGGTTGGGGAATTCAAACGCAGTAGAACATCTTTAGAAGACGAAACCAGGTCTGGAAGCCCATCAGATGCCACCGATGAAGAAATGTGTAACAAAGTACGGGATCTGGTGTACTCTGATAGGCGAATTAAGGTGGAAGAAATAGCGAATGCATTAAACATTTCACATGGTAGTGTTTAAACAACTTTACATGATCGCTTGGGTATGCATAAGCTAACAGCCCGTTCCCTTAGTGACGAGCAAATGGTAACCAGAGCATCAGTATACAGCGCATTGTTGAAGCGGTTTAGGTCAAAGGAAGATGATTTCCTTTCATGTCTGGTGACTGTAGATGAGACCTGGGTCCATTATTATGAGCCAGAGAATAAAGCTCAAAGTCGCCAGAGTGTAGGGCCGGGGTCTCCGAGGCCAAAGAAGTTCAAAACGCAACCCTCTGCTGGCAAGGTGATGGCAACTGTATTTTGGGATGCACAAGGCATTATTATGTTGGACTTTCTAGCAAAGAAAAGTACAATAACAGGTGCGTATTATGCAAATTTGCTCGACTAACTGAGAATTGTGATCCGTGAAAAATGCCGAGGCAAACTCTCTAAAGGGATTCTGCTCCAACAGGACAATGCGAGAGTCCATACTTGCAAAATTGCAATGGATGCTGTTGAGCGGAATGGGTACGAGCTAATACCGCACCCCGCCTATTCTCCAGACTTAGCTCCTAGTGACTAGTTTCCTATTCCCAAACTTGAAAAAGGATATCCGTGGACGTCATTTCCGGTCCAACGAAGAAGTCGTGGCGGCAGTTGAGGAGTGGATCAGAGACAAGGACCCTGGCTTCTTCAGTTCTGGGCTGATGGCACTGGAACACCGTTGGTCCAAGTGCATCATTCTAGAGGGCAATTACATCGAAAAAGAAGAGATCGATCTCACCCAGAAATAAGTTAGGCTGGTTTTTAATTGACTTTCCCTCGTATGTGAAAATCCACATTACCATATTTTCTTTAAGTATTGGGACACTTCATCTACTTACCATACTTGTACTAAAATTTGAAATAGTCATTCTACTACCTTTTCATGTGTGTAAAATATTGCTGTATATATGGCAAACAGTGTAGACCCTGATCAGATGCCGCATTTTGCGGCGTCTGATCTGGGTATACACTGTTTGCAAGGGCCTATCTGTCCCAATACTTAGTGTTATTACGATACTGAATATTCCAGCCACAGTGTAACCAGTAGAGAATCAGACAATATGGTGCAGGGTCTTTGAGACATATGTCAGCAAAGGTCCAGATCAGCCTGCATAGCTCACACACTGCACAGGCTGCTTCTGCGATTTCGTAGTTTACATACAAAATGTGTTGGATTTTCTCTAGTTTGCCTCAGTCATAAATAATGAACAAATATTATCGAAAAATGAGAAACCGGAAAAGCCAACAGCAGTATGAAAGCATAGTTATGATTGCTACACATCTGTTTTCTTTTTATGTGAGCGACAAGAAAAGCACATGAGGAATCGGCAGTCGAAACTCCAGTTTCCTGAATTGCGATCTACAATGAATTGGTCCTTCCCATTTGGTATCTCCTGGTCTTTATTGTTTAGTATCTCCTTCAGTTTGTCATGGTTCATTCGCAGTGCTTGAGTCTGAAATTGAAGGAAATTAAAATACATTATTATGGAAAACAATTTAAAATTTCAAGCATACAAAACATCTCTTAAAATAATTTCTAATACGACTTTGGAATTCTATCATTGGTCATTAACCTTTACTGCTCTATGGGCAAATTCCAAATTCAGCAGATAATAAATTGATCAAATTTTTTCTTATTTTTGCCCAGAAATGTTACAGTCTATTTTCTGGGAAAAATAAGAAAAATATTTCAAAGTTTTGTCTGCTAAAATTTCTACCCAGCATGCTAAGCATTTAAGAAGTTGAATTTCTAAAAATTCAAACAACAGTTTGCTACCAGGATAGCAAAATGGCAACTGTCTTCATGAATATTACAATACTCTTTTTGCCAGTTACATTTCCCTGACTGCCAATTTAGACAGATTTTGACAACTGAGCTGCAACTGGAGGAAGTGTACCTTTGAACATGGGTCCAGATCAGTCTGTGCATCTATACAGTCTGCACTGATCTGAATCTTCACTGTCTATGTGAAGAAACTCTGGATCCTTCGCTATCTAGAGTGCCCACTGAAGGCTGACATGACTGTGAATTTGATGGCTGATCGAAGTCTTCACTGGGAACATAGGTCTAAGGTACATTTTCTCACGTTGTGATTCAACTAATAACATTATAATTTGCCTTTGAATGCTCATATAACCTGTAAGTTTTAACCCTAGTCATGCTGAATAAATTAAGATGCCACGCCCACTGATCCGGATTATTGCTATAAATTCACGTAATGGCAAACTGTGCAGATCCAGATCAGTTGGCTTCTTCAGAAGCCAACTGATCTGGATCTACACTGTTTGCAAAGGCAAGGCAAGGTATATGTTCAGCATGGCAAGGGTTAAAAAGGTTTCTGCCATAATGAAGATAGGAAAAGATTTTTTTTCTTATAAGAATTTGTATGTCATTCAACATAACTAATTTGGCTTAGCTGGTTTTGGCATTCTTCTGAAAAATTCTCAAGCGAACTGGTTATACTTTTTTAAAAAATTTAAGAAGGACATGCTTAAAATTTGCAAAAACTGAATGTGACTGTGGTAGAGAAGCAGTGTGAATAACTGTATAAAACACATTATTTTTGAAGGAGGAGAAATGGAAATTTGATTTAATGAAATCACTTTCTAAGGGAACAAGTAATATCAAGGCTGCATAAGCAAAGAATATTTTTATCTTTCATTATGAATACATGCTCTAGCATCCCTTTAAACAGTATGTTAAGATGAATCTACTGGGCCTCCATAACATTCGATGATACAATTCTTATGATCAAAGAGAAGCCCTTCAGTAAAACATTTATATGGTAACTATTTTCACAGTATGTTATTTTCTTGACATCATAAAGCAACAAAGACACTGGTCAGCCTGCACCACGACACAGTTTACCAGATATTTGTTGTCTGTACATGTGAAAATTATTACGTTTTCCCAAAGTAACCTGTCAACCTGGCCAGATTATCTATACTGCTTTTATTTTTCAACCTTTATCACTCTCTGGGCTAATCCAGCAGATAACAAATTCATGATATTTTTCCCTGAAAACAGGTTTGGATATTTCACGTAAATTGTCTCTTGAAAACAGGTTTTGACATTTCATGTAAATTGTCTCCATTGGAGAGAATTTGCATGAACTGTTAAAACGCGTTTTCTGGGAAAAATAAAAGCAATATGTCAGTATGTCGTCTACTGAAAACTTTTACCCAGTGCTAAGCGTTAAATCCAGGCTGTAAAATTTGGACCACCTGTACCTGAGATGATTGCAAAGCTAAACTGATCAAACTAAGTTGTTTTTCACTGATTATATTCATAGTCTTCATTTTAATTTTTACAAATAATAATAAAACACTAGATGAATAAAGAACTTTGTTGAAGTTTATGTCACAACTGAAAGCAAGCACCAGAAGTGTGAGTGTTGTCATCCTTGTTTAGCTCAGTGAGATACAACAATTAGTGAAGGGAAATTAACTGTAAAGGTTTACAGTTTGTATACTTCATTTAAGGTGAATGCTAGGGGGGATGTAAGTACACAGATAAATGAACCCACAAAAGTTGCCCATGTTAACGCAGGTGCAACAAAAATATAGTAAAATTGGCTAGCAGGCAGCTGTCAATAAAATATCAGTAAAGCAGATAGGTAGGTATACAAGTAAGCAAGAATACACAATCCTGCTTAGCTTAAATAAATCAGTTTCATTTAAGATGTCAAAATGCCTAAAAAATAAATCAATTCTGTATGTGCAAATCAAAACACCTGCATTGGTAAGTTAAATTTCAGGATGGTTTCTCAGTAATGTTGTCAGCAAGGATTTTTTTTTTTAAGCATTTTTTTTTTTTTTTTTGTTGCATTGAGATTTAACAGGCCCTGCTGATAATATTTCAGTCATGTTGAGCTGTCTCCCAGAAAGAGGGAGACAGAAAAGAAGAATGGGATAGGTGAGAAAAAGGCCCCAACCCCTGAACTCGAGTTAGGCAAAAACCTTCCTGCCAAAAGCCAGTGATGGCATGACCAACCTTCTGACATACTCAGTTGAAGAGTGAAACCCCTACCACCAGTTTCAAGCTTTTTGCAGAACGCAAGCAACTCGGGTAAGAATAAGCCAGATACCATCTTTTAAGTATGTGAAAAAAAAAGTGAAAAAGTAGTTATATCAGTGGAATGTAGAATGACAGAAAGCATGCCAACTTGAATGTCTAAAGGTCTGTCTCAAAATTGTTTGCTGAAATGAACATACTTATTTACAGAGAGTGTTTATATATACTGAATAAACTAAGTGAAATTCAAGCAAAATAAGTTGCAAACTCAATAAACTAATTAAAAGCTTTAAAAGTGAAGCTTCCCAAAGACGTTTGTACATAGTTTATGTTGGAAGATATGTATATGAATCTAAATAATGGCTATGATGTTGGTTTATAATGTCTAAAGAGCAAGCAAATTATAATGTTTATTGTACAGAAATTAAGGTGAGCGAATGGCTACAACTCAAAGGAAGACCACTTAGCAAAACAGAATTTACTTCTGTGGCACATACATCCATTCTCTAAGGGGTCTGTGGCAGCCAATTCTTTTACAGTAACCACCTTCATTACGAAAACACGCCTATATAATTTTGACCCCCTTAAACCCCACTTTTATTTAGTAAAACTGGGGCTTACAGGGGTATACATTATTTTTCTTACTTCTGCTCAAAAACATAGATTGTGGATACTCGTTAGAACTGCCTCATTGCCACAATCTATGTTTTGAGCAGAAATATGAAAAATATCGAATTTTTTTAACTGAAATATTCCATTTTTGTTTGTAAAATTTTCAGTTTATTTGAATAGGCATATTTTCGTAATGTTTGAGAAGGGGAAGCAAATTAATTTCAGGTTGAAAAGATCTCCCTTGGAACTGTATCCAGTCATCGAGGAAAAATGGCATTTTGCCAGTAAACCTCAGAATTGGGAGACAGATTGAAATTAACTAAAACGACAGTGACAGTAGCAAGTCCATCATACCTCATTCTTTGTCATTTTTTCCTCAGCCAACAGATGGCCCTACATATTTTGGCAGTTTTCCATAGAAGGCAAATGAAATAACACTTACTGTGATAATATCATACCACATTCTCCCTAAGTTTTTGGACAGATAGGCCTGTGCAAACAGTGTAGACCCAGATTAGATGCTGCAGAATGCAGCATCTGATCAGGGTCTACACTGTTTGCCATTCATCCAGCAAATATTTAGACATATCAACAGGTAATAAAATTGACATTCAAATTTTAGGACAAGTATGGTCAGACATTAAGGTGTCCTAATACTTAGGGTAAATACTATACTTAATTATAAAATAAATATTCTGGGCCCAGTTGTTCAAAGCTTCATAGCTTAACAAGCTCATTAGTGGTGAAAATGTTAACTGTTCTAGCAAGTACAATATCTAATTCACAGGTATTTTTGCTGAAAAAATGTGAGTAGCTTTCAGCAAAAATATTAGGGTATATTCCATATTTAATAATCAAAATTTTAATGATATATTAACTAAGGACATTGTTACTTTTGAATAACTGGGCCTGTTTGTAAGACAATCTAACAGTGATCAATCAAGAAATATTCATACTTTTTATATAGCTCTAGAACATCCTTAGAAATATTTATTTCTACAAAGAAACAATGTTATATGTAATCATTAGAATCCACAAATTATGTTTTCGTGGTTGAAAAAAGCACCTAGCTAGAACTATGTTATAGTTAACCCTTGTCCTGCTGAATAAATTAACATGCCATGCCCACTTCTAATTTTCAGCCCATCAAATTACTTAATCCAGATTGTTGCTATAAATTTGCATACTTGATGGCAAACAGTGCAGATCCAGATCAGTTGGCTTCTTCAGAAGCCAACTGATCTGGATCTACACTGTTTGCAAAACGGGGTATATCCGGGTTCAGCAGGACAAGGGTTAAGATGAATGCAGATGAAATGTTAAAACAAGTTTTCTTCTTTACCTCAGAAAAAAAGGGCTTGATACTTTATTAAAAAAATAGGTGCTAAAAGTTTTGTCTCAAAATAATTAATTTGGAAAAGAACAGCTCATCTATTATGAGGTAAAATCACCTATTTATGGCCGAGATTGATTATTGAAATTGTTCCAACTATGTTTTTGTTTAGTTGTTTTGTTTTATTTGTTGAGCTTTACATGTTATTAATAATCTACTTACAAGTTTATTAGCTCTTGAAGTTGACTACATTATTTTTTTTTTTCAACTCTATATCTGTGTATTACTTAATTTCAATGAAAGTTACATTTATATTTTATTGAGGGACAGTAAACTACCATTACGAAAACACGCCTATATAATTTTGACCCCCTTAAACACCACTTTTATATAGTAAAACTGGGGTTTACAGGGGTATACATTATTTTTCTTATTTCTGCTCAAAAACATAGATTGTGGGTACTCGTTAGAACCGCCTCGCCAAGGCGGTTCTAACGAGTACCCACAATCAATGTTTTGAGCAGAAATATGAAAAATATCAGGTTTTTATCTGATTTTTTCAGTTTTTGAAAGTGAAATTTTCTACATATTTGCATAGGAATGTTTTCGTAATGTTTGTAAGCAACACTAGAAAATATTTCAGTATAATTATGAGCTAGATTACTGGTAAGTATCTAATCAGTAGTATTAACTGAGTAATTTCCCTTCCATAACTCTAGACACGGAGATACTCAAGTAAAGGCCACGATCAGCTTGTGCAACTAGAAGACTGTTTGATCCTTAACCCTTATAGCACCTAGAAAAATTTTGCAGCAGATGACATTCTATTTTTCTTTTAATTTTTTTGTGAAAATAAGTCAACAATTCACATGAAATGTCGACCTTTTCTTTGAAAAATGAAAAAAAAAAAAAAATAAAAAAAAATCAAAAGGTCATCTGCTGCAGTTGTTGGTTAGTTTAGAATTTAACGGCCTAGTCAACACTATTAAGATGTTGAGCCAATTAAGATCATGTTGAGCCAATTAGTTTACTTACCACACTTTTCCAGGGCAGGCTTACTCCTCTAAACAGTTAACCAGTACTTGTGCACATTCTTTTGCCAGAAACTGACAACTGCCCTTGAATCAGCGGAAGGCAGAGAATGACCACAGAGATAATTTCATAATCAATCTCCACCAAAGAATGTTGCCAGACTTGGCGAGAATCTACCCCCGACCTCCTGATCACCAGTCGGATGCACATCCGAGTCAGATCCACTGAGGCCGGCTGTTGCAATTGTGACTGGCACTTTAAGGGTTAAAGCATCAATCAACACTGTAGCATATGATTTTCTTAAGACATTAACAAAAAAACCCACCAAAAAGCGCCACACCCAGAGGAAATAGTGAACAGAAAAGATCCTGATCTGTCAGAGAATCCATATAGTCAGTTCAGGGACTTTGTTAGATGGTGAGGAGTTACCTACCTGAATACTGTATTTACCGTATTGCATCTGGACAGACAGGGCCGAGCAAACAGTGCAGACCCAGATGAGATGCCGCATAATGCGGCATCTCATCAGGGTCTACACTGTTTGCCACACATCCAGCAACTTTTAGACAAAACACTGAGCAGTAAAAGTATGGTAAGGAGTTGAGGTGTCCGAATACGTAGGGTAAATGAGGTATGAAAGGTAAATACAATGACATTATATGGGGAATTATTCTACTGCCATATTATGCTTACCTCATCTTCTGTTCTGTGTCTGTTCATACGTTTGAGATCATCTTGATCGTAATCTTTTATTTCGAGGACCTCTTCTTTCATCTTGTGTCTGTCTATCCATGCCTTCGATGAGGGGCTTAAACTCGAGTTCTTACTTGAGGGGCTAGACTTTCTACTGCTGCTGGTTTCTGGACTCTCAGATGACCTCCCTGGGGCTGATCTGCTCCTTCGTGTACCTGAAATAGCAAATGAGAACTGGTAATTTGAGTTTTAAAAAAATACGCCCCAACTATATGCTTGTCCTTACAAAATGCCAAAGTTGAAAACAACACTGACCTGATTTTTTTCAAAAGTTAGTCATGTGATCTACTCCTCAGCTCCAATAAACTCACCAAGTTTCAAGGTCGTAGCTCAAATAGTTATCAAGATATCTTGTTGACAAGATTAAAGTGAGGATTAAAGTGATTAATGAATGGCTGGCTGTACAATTGGATGACTGAACAAAAAACCTTAAAAGCAATATGCCCTTCCAACTTCTTCAAAATTGGGGGCATAATATTTTGGTTTTCCCAGAAAGTAAGGTTAATCACTTCCTGAAAAATAAGATGTTTTGCATTAAAGTCCAGAATTATATTTAGGAAAATAGAAGAAAAAAAATATTCTAATTTTAAATGCCATCTGCTACTACATGTACTAAAATTCAGGAGGTGAAAGTTGAAATGTGAATGTTTGAATTTCTCTAGTTAAATATCATAAATTGTATAGGCCTTTATTATACTATGGATAAATCAAGCAGACGTATTGATAGCTTTACTTTTTTTTCCCCAGAAAATAGGATTTGACATTTCATGCAAACTGTCTCCAAAGGAGACAATTTGCATGAAATGTTAGATCCTATTTTCTGGGAAAAAATAAGAAAAACATTTTAAAATGTCGTCTGCTGAAATTATACTCAGCATGCCAAACATAAAAAGCCTGGCAGAAAATGAGCTTGTTTCATATCAGTTTTGCATTAAATTGCTATAATCAAGTTGGCCCTGCTCCAGGTATATCTGGATTACTATACAGAAAATATAACCTTCAATCTGCTGAATTTAAATTTTAGCAGACAACATTTTAAAATATTTCTTATCTTTCCTTGAAAATATACATTTTATGCATATTCTCTTCTTAGCAGATGAGCTGCAGAAGGTATTAAGTTGCTTTCTGTAAAAAATAAGACAAGTACGGTAAATGTCCTAAAAATTTGAACACCAAAGTTTCTGATAAAATGACATATGCAAACAGTGCAGACCCAGATCAGACTGCTCCTGAAGGAGCAGTCTGATCAGGGTCTACACTGATTGCCATTCCCCTAAGTATTTTAAGAAACAAGTGCGTATGAAGCATAATTTAGGCCAGAATAGTAGAGAATAAAGTGTTCGAAATTTTAGGACATTTACTGTATTTAATATTTCAAAATTCTGCTAATTTTGTTCCCCAGCATAATGAGTTAATTTTGCTGGGTATCATAAGGTACAAAATATAAGCATCTAATATTATGGGTTATAAAAATTGATACAAAATATGTGTAAAATGCATTTTTCTGTAGTAGAATGTACAAAAAGAACACACCTCATTATTGTTAATAAGGTGTATATAATTAGTTATTTGGATACTTAATGCTTAGAATGCTGAGTAAAAACTTCAGCAGACATTTTGAAATATTTTTCTTATTTTTCCCAGAAAATAGGACTTGACATTTCATGTAAATTGTCTCTGTAAAAGAGAATTTGCACGAAATGTCAAAGCCTACTTTCTGTGAGAAAAAATAAGAAAAGTATCACAAATGCTCTCTGCTGAATTTGCCCAGCAGGTGGTAAAGGTTAACAGGGGCATAAGTCATTATTCCCAGCTGCCTGAAACCAAGCTGTCACAATGGATATACTTGAGAGTGCTAGCCAATGCCCCTATATGTCTGGATTTAAGGATTGATACCTGAGCAATTTTTGATACAGCCTTTTTTTTTTTTTATATAAACATGAAATTTAGATTGCTTCTGGTTTGACATAAAATGCTATGAAATCTCATTATCTAAGCAATATACTGTGAGGAGTTAGCTAACTAGGATATATAGCCAAGTTAGGTCAAGGGAGATAACTATATAGATCAACTGAATAGGGATTATGTTATTTAAATTTTTGTTAGGCGTATTCTAAGCATTATACTGTGAGAAGTTTGATAACAAGGCTACACAACTGTTAGGCCAAAGGAGATGACTGTTAAAGATAAGTTAAATAGGAATTAGGAAATCTAATTTTTTTTTAGGTATACCGTATTTACCATATGTATTCGGACAGACAGGCCTGAACAAACAGTATAGACCCAGATGAGATGCCGCAGAACGCGGCGTCTCATCTGCGTCTACACTGTTTGCCACTCATCCAGCAATTTTTAGACACAACATCGGGTAGTGAATTGTACTGGTTCAAATGTTAGAACATATATGGTAAGGAGTTGAGGTGTCCGAATACTTAGGGTAAATACGGTATTCATATTTTTAATATAGTTTCATGATAATATATTTCACAATGAGTTTGTTTCAAGTTAAATGTAAACATGATATCACATCAGAATCACTAATGTATGCTGGGGAGGGGGGTGGGGCAGCCTAATAATCAAGAGACAGAATGTGCCCGTCATGAAAAGATGATTTTCTATACAGTCATAAAAAGGGTTGTCATGTGTAATGCTGAGCTCTGATCAGCCATTGCATCAACGCTGTTTGATTAGAGTCTATGAATTCTGCAAATAAAAATTTCTGGACCTCTAAAACTAACATTAACTTCTAAATAATTTCTTCATCATGATGTATGCTCAAAGATGCCATTTTACCACAGCATAGACAATGAATACCCAGAGAATAACTTTATCAAATGTACCATCCTATTAACCCATCAAGGTTTTAACCTTTACCACTCAAAGGTCTAGATAAGAGTGGGTATCAGGTTAATAGTTTTCTTATTTCTGAACGAAAACATATGTTGTGGGTACTCATTAGAAGCACCTCACTGAGGCGCTTCTAATGAGTACCACTACATATGTTTTCGTCGAGAAATAAGAAAAATACAGATACTTTTTGGTTGAAAAAAGCACCTTATCAAACGACAAATTGATATTTTTCTTATTTTTTTCCAGAAAACAGGCTTTGACATTTCATGCAAATTATCTCCTGTCAAAGCCTATTTTCTGGGAAAAAAAAATATATATTTTCCAAATGTCATCTGCTGAAATTTTTACCCAGCATGCTAAGCATTAAGACAACAAAAGCAAAAGCTGAGGCATAATAACCAAACTCATTAAAAGATACTAGTAAATTAAACTACACAGGATATTCTTAATTACATACACTTTGTGAAGAAGAAGTAACAACTGATTTAGTCTTGCCAATGCAATGTGTCTTTGTAAATATATAGAGTGAAGGCCCAGATCAGTCTGGGTGTCCATGCAGGCTGATCAGGGCCTTTTTTGCGGAACTGCTGAATGTACCAGCAGAAAGCATAGGCCTTGTTTAGTCATCAACATGAACAGAATAATCTGAATCTGTACCGTCCACAAGATGCTCAGGTATCTTTTTACCTGACAAAGCCCAACCCAACTTCAGCTGAAAATTCTTTTGCTATGAAACAAAGTCTGCAGTTAAAGACATTGCACCTCATTTATTTCATTATGCTCATTATGGACTTCATTGCCATAATTTGATGACTGCTTTGATTTTCTGACATGAAAGATGCAACAGGTAACTGTAAACAACAAAAGCAACCTGCTTCAATAAACTTTCTTCCCAGCAGGTGGTTTCTATAAAGACATCACAACTCTAGCTAAAGCAGAAAGCAAAACTTTGAGGTAAAAGTTACCATCATGAAAACATACCTATTTAATTTTGACCCCCTTAAACCCCACTTTTATATAGTAAAACTGGGGTTTACAGGGGTATACATTATTTTTCTTATTTCTGCTCAAAAACATAGATTGTGGGTACTTGTTAGAACTGCCTCAGCGAGGCAGTTCTAACAAGTACCCACAATCTATGTTTTGAGCAGAAATATGAAAAATATCAGAATTTTTATCTGAAATGTTTCAGTTTTTGGTGGTGAAATTTTCAATGTATATGAATAGGCGTGTTTTCGTAATGCATGATATGTTCCTTACTTCTCCAGTAAAATGTATGCTGTGGTCGCTCATCACAACTGACTCACTCAGACAATTCTAATGAGTACCCACTGTATACATTTTGGTAGAATTACTTATTAACTTTACCACTCTCTAGGCTAACTGTGAGTGAAAATGCAGTTTTTCCACGTGAGCCTAAACAAATACTTGGATCTGTGTGCAAATTTGGGATAACTGTCTCAGCTTCTTCCATCAAGATTTGGACAGCCATCAAGATTTTGTCTCAAAACTGTACTTAATCACTGGTTGAAAGATAACTAGATTGTGTAAAATCAACCTAGAACTTGACATTAAATAGGACCCAATAGGACATGTTTAGCAGTGAAAGACTGTCTCAGAGAACTAAGGAGTATTTGATGATCTGGAATAATTTTCTGCAGTTCTCCATGAAAGTGTGAGAGGTGAGGTGCTCAGTGACGTGCTTCAAATGAGTACCCACAACATATGCTTTATGGAGAAACAAGAAAGATTATCCCAGAAATATCACTAAATACCCCTCTTTAGCAAATTTCTGATATTCATAGTCTAACCAGGACCTTCACTAAAAACACTCAATTAGTCTCTAATGGTTCCTAGACTATCAGCAACCAGTGAATGTCCTGAATGACAGACTGATCTTGGCCTTCACTGCTTCCAAAGTGTTTATTCAAATTTGCTGAAATAGGACAAATTAACTTACTTGGTACCCTCCTTTTCTTTGTCCCTTTCTTCTTATCACATATGGTGTCTTCACTCGCACTTTCCTCATGTGCTGTAGACGATCCTGAATTCTCACTGTCACGCAACATACTTTCATATCCACTGCTTGTACCACCATGAAGCTTATCTGAGGTACTACCCTGTTTCGAGTGTAGATCTGTACTCATTGTACTACTGTTATCACTACCATGTCCACTACTTGAATGACTCACAGTCCGAGGTTTAGTAACAGTAGCATAAGGCGACAACAATTTCTTTTCTACAGCTACAATTCCACTATCATTACCACTGTCTGATTCATGTCCCCTGACAGGAGATCTTGTTACTAATTCATTTACACGAATATTATTCAATTTTTTGCTCTCCTTCTCTTTCTTTCGATTTGATTTTGCATCTTTTAAAGAAGCTGGAAAGTTTTTTGAAGAGAAAATGGGTAATCGACTTTGACTAGGTGATTGAGACTTTGAAGATTTAGAAGTTTTTGTGGCACATGAATTTGAAGGACTTCCATTAGAAGAGGAAGACGTATTATGTTTAGAAGATTTGTCTTTTTCAGTTCTACTTTTGTGAGAATTCTTTATTGACATAGTAACCATTTTTTGACAGTCTTTACACAGTTTGGCCATAGATTTAGCAGTCTGAGGTGAATAACCACACTTCAAACATACTTTCTGGGGAAGAGGTGGCTTAGTACCATTATTTTGTTTAAAGTCAGTTTTATCTTTTCTAGAGTTTTCATCTGTCTGTCCATCACCTTCCCCAGACCTTGATTTGCTCAAAGAGGTAGTAGTTGGTTTGTAATTAGGTTTTGATTTCAAGCCTACTTCTGAGTGACTAGACAAAGTATTCACAACTGAATACTCCTCCCTTAATGCACCAAATGTCACTTTTTCTGTGTATAATTCACTTGTCAGATTGGGATTTGAGGCCCCATCTGGTTTTCTTGACAACATATCTGGCTTACCATCTAAGTCTGACAAAACAGAGTAAGGTTCAGAATATATATCATTGCACACTTTTTCAGAAATATCACTTTTTTGCACAAGGTTATTATCATTTGGTGATTCACCTACAAGAGTTTTAATGCTTTGTATTGTTTCTGATTTTTTCATATCACCTATGTATTCTGATGTTTCAGCAAATGGCTGGTCACTTATGTTTTCACTATCTGATTCCTTTGAACAAGATGCATTACTAAATGTGTCATCATCTACAGTATCTGTTCCAAGTTTATTACCACTCTCTCCTAGAACTTTTTCCAACTGTGCATCAACTTCTTGCTCATAAATAGATTCCCTATTTTGAAGTGAATTACTTGTATCAATACTACTGTCAAAACTAACATCAGCTATTCCATCCACAGTCGTATCAGCAGCTTTCTGAGAAGTATCTATGTCTGCATACACATTTATAGAATCATTCAGAGTCTCAGGGATGACACTGCTACATGCTGAAACATCCTGTGTATCATCCATATTTTCAGCAATTATTAACTGCCGATTTTCATCAGCTATTACAGCAGTATTTACTATTCCAGATTGCTTCCCCACAATTCCTTCCAAATACAACACCTCCTCTGGCTGGTTGTGTTCTACAGATTTCAACCAATCAGTGACTCTCTTATTTGGACTTGGTGGAGCTGGCAACTGTGATTTTGGCACATGCAACTTAGGAGGGGTTGTCTTGGACTTTCTGGCTACTGCTGGGGAAGTCTTTGGAGAATGATGAGGTGAATGCTTTGGAGTTGAAGAGGAAGGAATTAATTTCTTGGTTCTTGAATCTAACGGTTTTGTTTTTCTATAAGATCCTGTAGCAGTTTCAAGAGTGCCTATCAACTGTTCTTCTGAATTCACTATAAAACCAATACTTTTGTCCATTTCACTTTCAGCTGATAAACCATGTTTTTCTACCCAGTCTCTTACAAATGGTTTAACATTTGTTTCAGCATGTTCCGCATCACCACTATTTACTTCCATACTAGCTGGTCTAGAATCTGGAGCCTGAGCAGTATTAGACAGATTACTGTCCACACTAACAGTACTTTCAGGTCTTTCCTTTATATCATGTAATGGCCATGCTGGTTTGGCTGCTACTCTCTCTGTTCTTAGATGATGTGCAGGTGAGCCTTGAGGAGACACTACCTTCTTTTCTGCAGACAAACTCCTTACATGAGCCTTTTTAGTGCTTGTGTGCATGGCAACATTAGGTGATCTACTGGGACTCATTTCAGCATGACTAGGCTCAGCAATCATTTCTCGGGGTCCATCTATCCACATTTCTTCTGAACTAATTTTAGGAGCTGACTTTGAACTTGATTTTGGTTCGGTTTTAACAATGAAAGATGCAGGGCCATCAATCCACTGTTCACCAGTACTTTCTTTTTTCTCATGATTAACTGTTGCACCTGGCCCATCAATCCACTGTTCACTTTCCAAATTTTCTGAATTAAGTCTTTTAACTCTTACATTTGATTTCTGAACTTTGTCCACAACACTGACACTAGCATAACATTGTGGATTTGGACCATCCTGCCGAGGAGGAGTGGTTTTCATCCTAGGTGATTTACGAGGTAGATTAAATGACACACTTGGAGGTGAGGAAGAAAGATGTCCATTAAGTTCAGCAGTAGGTACTTCACGAACTGGTGTAGTATTCCTAGACGTGGGTCTACTTATGTCCCGAACTGGTGTCCCATTTCG
This sequence comes from Anodontia alba, assembly GCA_964016985.1. NCBI lineage: Eukaryota > Metazoa > Mollusca > Bivalvia > Lucinida > Lucinidae > Anodontia > Anodontia alba. Next base: position 26,081,213 of record OZ024823.1, on the reverse strand, counting down.
GGATCCAGTCACACTTACATCCCTTACTGGTGATGATACCAGTCTTGATGGCATCCTATACAGACTTTCCTTGGATCTATATAAACTGCGACCACTGTCTGAATTAGATCCTTCATCTCCTGATGATCTTGACCCACTGGCTCTGCGTGGAAGACGTGGATTTGTTCGTGGAACTGACCGAGGTGGTCCCTCATGATCTGTCAGTTCTCGATCACTCAAAGACTGTCCATTTCTACCTAGGTAGATAACTGTATCACAAGACTGTTCACTGCTTGATGTATAATCTGGGTCAGAGAGAGCATCCTCTCTCAGGGTGCCCATGCGAAATCCTCGGAGGGGTCTCGATCTTATTGACGATCCATCTGTTGAACTGTCATCTGAACTGTTAGAAAATTGCTGAAACAGGATTTAAAAATAGTTATAGCCCCATCTTTTATGATTATGAAACATATCAAACATTGTTTTGGTACAAGTTGTACGTAACAGTGTACCGATCAACATCAGTGTACTTATCAACATAGATCCAGACAAGGTACTTTTATCAACCAAAATTTATATTTTTCTTATTTCTCCATGAAAACATATGTTGATGAGGTGCTTGTGTGCATGGCAGTACCCACAACATATGTTTTCATGGAGAAATAAGAAAACTATTCACCTGACACTGCCTCTTATTTGTAGCTACACCACAACCTCTTTATAACACTATTGTTGGGGTCTATAGCATAAACCGTGTTAGTTAAACAACCATGTTATGTTAAAAACAAAAATGTATTATTATATTAAAAAATGACCATTTATGGTCATTTTTCAATATAATCTATACATTTTTGGGATCCCTCTTTGAACTGTGTTATATCCAAAACCGTGTTATAACAAACCGTGTTATACAGAGGTTGAAGTGTATGTAGTAATGGTTATCCTTGGAGGTGGGATGGCAGATTTAACCCTTGAATTTAGCTGACTGAACTTTTCTTAACCCTAGTCCTGCTGAACCTGGATATACCCTGCCTTGCAAACAGTGTAGATCCAGATCAGTTGGCTTCTGAAGAAGCAAACTGATCTGGATCTGCAGTGTTTGCCATAAAGTATGTAAATTTATATCAACAATCTGGATCAAGTAATCTGATTGGCTGAAAATTAGAAATGAGCATGGCATGCTGATTTATTCAGCACGACAAGGGTTAACTAGTGCTAGGAATTAGATATCATGGCTGGATCCATCAAAGAACGTGCATCAATTTACAGGCCTAACTAGGGGATTAAATCTCCCAAAGTTGGAATTTGTGATGGGAAACTAGAATCATTTTTTTTTTTTTTTTTTTTTTAAAGCAGATTTCCCAGGTAATCAATCCCACTGCCACCTCTCTGTGGAAAAAATTGATAGGATTTTAGTAATAACGTTAGATATTTTTGCACTGAACCACCTTGCAGTTTTATATTAAAATCACCTCTGTGAGGACATTCTAATGAGTTCCTACAACTTTAACTAGCTGCCACAAAACCGAGCATGCAAAAATATCTTCCGAATTACCACTGTCTAGAGAATGGCTCACGAGTCCAGATAAAGGAAGTCTTCAGAAGATTTTTGTATCAAAACATACCTAGTGGGAACTCACTGGAATCACCTTGCCAAGGCAATTCCAAAGAGTACCTGTACAACATGTTTTGGTGAACACATTATGGCATATACAAAAGGCAGGTTATTTTGACAAATAAAGTGACAAACATGTGATAATTAGAGATTACCACATGGTATTTTGGTTATGACCCGATGTGTTAACCTGAGACCCTATTACCTGCATGAAGGCTTTAGCCTGTGGGCAGATAATGGTTGAGGGTTGATAGAGAGATCAAATAACCAAAACACCACGTTTTTATCTGTCTATCATGTTATTTTTTGCTGTTGTTCAAGTCTAAAATCACCAAATGTGATCTTAAAACAGACTCCAGCACAAACGTGCATCATAGGCTCATAACCTCTGTCAATTGAAATAACATTGTTTCTAGTTATCACCCTGGACAGGCTGATGACTGCTTTCCATTCAAAATACATTGTTTCTACTTAACAGACTGATTATGCATATCCAAGGTATTGGGAACACAGTATCACATCAAGGGAAAAAAGGCCTTGTTAGCAGACAGTGAAGGCCCTGATCAGATTATTAACTTATTTGGCATGGCCCACATAATTCACATACCTTAATCTTTCTCCTCCTCATTCTGTGTATTCTGGCAGCAAGTTGGACTACCTGTAAGGACTCATTGTAGTGAGGAACTGCCTCCGATACGTGGGCAATCATGCATGTCCGACACGATATATTGCCAAGAGAGTCCCGTAGTAACTGGGCTACTTTGCTGTCCCTGAAACAAAGAATATGCAAATTTTGACAACTAGAAGTTATACAAAGCAGCCTATTCCAAAAAATAATTCAGGATGTAATCTACTGCTATTGCAATATCGTGGCGGGGGGGGTCGGGGCTTTAAGGATTAAATAAAGGCAAACTGATACATTTTCAGGGGAGGCAACTCTATCAAAATTATTTTAACCCTGGTCCTGCTGAACCCAGATATACCCTGCCTTTGAAAACAGTGAAGATCTAGATCAGTTGGCTTCAGATCTGGATCTGCACTGTTTGCCATTCAGTATGCGAATTTATATCAACAATCTGGATCAAGTAACCTGACTGGCTGAAAATTAGAAGTGGGCATGGCATCTTAATCTATTCAGCAGGACATGGGTTAAAATTACCTCCCTTCTAACAAGGGGAGCAAATTCTTTTCTTTTAGAGTAGATCCCTTTTCAGAACGGGCTTTAGAGCAGATCCATTTTCAGGAGGCGCTTTAGAGTAGACACTTTTTTAAAAGCGGTTTTAGAGTAGACTCCTTTTCAGAAGGGGCTTGGTGTGCAGAAAGCAAACAGCAAGTCCCAAAATTTGTCTCCCATATAAAAAATGGCAGGAAATCTACTACGTAAGTTCATTTTCTCATACCTTATGCCCCCCATTTATTTTGCTACATAATACTTTAATCCTGGACAGCTGGTACACTTTCCACTTATGATCATCTTATTCAAGTTTAAGAAATTAAACAATTCTGAAATCCATTTTTTCTGTATATTCTGTGTTTACGAATCCATTTATTTTACGTTATCTAATCTGAGCAGCAGGATAAGGTGAGCAACTGCTGACAGAATTAGTACCTCATGAATCAAAATGTCAATGCTTTACAGGAGTAAAAACATGGGAAACTTGACATGGAAAAAGGGGCCTTAGCATATTGTATCTAAACTAAATATTTGGACATGTAAGCTTGAGCAAACAGGGTAGATCCAGATCAAACTGCTCCTAGGAGCAGTTTGATCTGGGTCTACACTGTTTCTTATTCAGTCATCATATTTTAGGCATAAGAAGTGGTAGTCTGAAAGTGCTCAGCAGAAGTGTAGCAGATTACATTCTATTTTTTTTTTATTACTTTCCAGAGTAAATAAAACTTGGCATTTCATGTGAATTGTTTAATAGGCAGATGTTTCACATGAAATGTCAAGCCTTATTTTCTCAGAAAAATAAAAACAAACATCAAACTGCTGCAGTTGTGATTATTGCACTTTAAGGATTAAAACTGCTGGTAGGATAAAATTTAAAGTGAATATTCAGTGTAATTGACAGCGTATGTGAAAAAAAGGCCCTGTTAACCCTTAAAGCGCCAAGCAAAATTTGTAGCAGATGACAATTATTTTTATTTTTTTAATTTTTCAAAGAAAACAAGTCTTGATATTTCATGTGAATTGTCTGCCAAGCAGACGATTCACATGAAATATCAAGACTTGTTTTTCCTTAAAAAATTGAAAAAAAAAATATTTCAAAATGTCATCTGCTGCAGTTGTGATTGGCGCTACTGGCAGACAGGGAAGACCCTGATCAGATGATGTGCTTCACATGTTCATCTGGACTTTCATCATCTTCATTGTTTGTAAGTGCTATGGTCCTTTTCCCAGGATCTGGATCGTATTTGTACAAAAACGAAAAAAAAAAAAAAAAAAAAAAAAGCAAGAAAAATGGTAATTTTCACCTTTTGCAAGTGCATAATACTCTAATACATAAAGCAGAAGAAAAGAATAACAGAGGCTAATGATATTTTTCTTTTCCCCAACCCCCAAACTAGGTACTGGCATTTCACTATGAGATGATTCTAATAAAATGCAATCCATTTGCTAAATTGTATTTCTGACATGGACTTTTGAAGGCAGAAAATGTTTAGTTTTGTTTTTTCATTGTCAATGTGTTAAAATATTATTTGGTTAATCTTAACAAAAATTAGCAATCGCCTTTACAAAAAGATTTGTGTGGAGAAATTAAAGAATGGATGCAGTCTTATCATTTCCTATGGCAAGTATGCATTTTCTTTTCATTATATATAAATTAACTGACATTTTTACATTAACCCTTGTCCTGCTGAATAAATTAAGATGCCACGCCCATTTCAAATTGTCAGCCAATCAGATTACTTAATCCAGATTGTTGATATAAATTCACATACTGAATGACAAACAGTGCAGATCCAGATCAGTTGGGATCTGGATCTACACTGTTTGCAAACGCAGGGTATATCCAGGTTCAGCAGGACAAAAGTTAAGCAGGATAATATCAAGTTTGACAGAATAATTTGATAAGTGAGGGTTATAACACATATTCAGGAAGTCTACCAAATGCAAAACAAACACTCTTGGTCAAACATGATACAGTAACATCAGTTATAGCCAGTATAGAATGTCGAATTAATTGTTATATGTCTGCTATCTATAATATATATATATATATATGTGTGTGCTCAAGGGCCAGTTGGTCTATTGCATTTGAAATAGTTGTATATGTCTATCAGTTTGTTTGTTTGATTTGGGCTTAATGTCCCTTTCAACAATCTTTCAGTCATATCGCGACGGTGTCTGGATGTGACAGGGAGCTCAATGCTCACTTTTAGAGTGCTGCCTCACTGAAATATCTTGCCCCAGACACTTTGACATGATATTCCACCCAGTCACATTATACTGACACTGAGCTGACCAGTTCCGATTCCTAGCTCTACTTTCTTAATGCTGAGTGCCAAGCGAAAGAGCACCTAGTACCATTTTTAAAGTCTTTGGTATGACCTGGCCGGGGATCGAACCCGCAACCTCCTGGTCACAAAGCGGATGCTCTACCACTGAGCCACTGTGCCGGTATATGTCTATCAGAAAAATATCTTCCCGGAACTACATACTAAATACATTATTTTATAATTACAGTATAACTGGACATTTGGGGAAGGGAGAAAATTCTGGGAAAATAATTTTATACACCCGAAGATTTAATACTTAATTTACTCAGTGATTTCATTGTGCAGACACTATATGATTCAACCTTTTATATATGCAAAAATCATGTACCCAGATGAGACGGAATATTATTATATACCCATAATGCCAAATATTATTTCTTTTCCAACAGCAATAACAACAAACATTAAGAAAACATGCCTATTCAAAGATATAGAAAATTTCACCTCCAAAAACTGAAAATTTTCAGATAACAAAACTAATATTTTTCATATTTCTGCTCAAAACATAGATTGTGGGTACTCATTAGAACTGCCTCACAGAGGCAGTTCTAACGAGTACCCACAATCTATGTTTTTGAGCAGAAATAAGAAAAATAATGTATATCCCTGTAAACCCCAGTTTTACTATATAAAAGTGGGGTTTAAGGGGGTCAAAATTATATAGGCGTGTTTTCGTGATGACACTAGTATTTTTCTAATTTCTGGAGAAAGGCATGTTCTTGATATTCATTAGAATTACCCTTAAGTGCTACATTTGTAAGTTAACTGTAGCAGATGACCTAATTTTTTAAAATCATTTTTCAGAGGTAATAAAACTGGCATTTCCTATGAATCCTCTGCTAGGCAAACATGTTACATGAAATGTCAAGCCCTATTTTCTCTGAAAAAAAAAAAAAAAAAAAAAAAAAAAAAAATGTTGTTGCTGCAGTTGTGATTAGTACTTCAAATGATAACGAGTATCCATAATACAAGTTTTCCTGCAGAAATAAGAAATTTATATATCTGTGTTGTTGCTGAATGTAGTAAGACCGTTCAGTTCGGCTAATCTAAATACTGAACAGTTCGGCTAATCTAAATACTGAACTGGTTCAGAACATTTCCAACATCAGGTAAGGTACCTTTTTGTCCCTTACCACTCATATACAGAAAATACTCACAGTTCATCATCATCTGACACTATCCTATATTTTTCATAAAATTCATTCCAATCATCCATTACCACAACTTATCTACCTCGCATCATGATAACAACTGAAGCGACAGCGTCTTCCGAAACAAATGCGACCTGATTTTCAGCAAATGGGTCTTTAATGCTTCGCGTGCTGTGTAACAATTTCAGCAGATGATGCTTTGAATATTTTTCTTGTTTTTCCTAGAAGATAGGATTAGACATTTCATGCAAATTGTCTCCTAAGGAGACAATTTGCATGAAATGTCAAATCCTACTTTCTCGGAAAAAAAAAGAAAAATGTTTCAAATTATCGTCTGATCAATTTGCCCATAGCATGGTAAGTGTTAAACGAATACCATATTACAACTTTCACGTATTACGCTATTATGATATATTACATTATTATGTTGCTCAGTATGAGATCAAAACAAATATTATTCCATTTTCTTGGCATAGTTCCTGTGCATAGGACTTAAACCAGTCTTAATTGTACCACTTTATTTCTTTCTTATATTTGCTATTAAACTTTATGCCTAGATGTCTAATTCCCTCCCTTATGTTTGGAAATATTACAAAATTAAAACAAATCCACAAATTACTTCACAGATTGACAAGAAAACATTACTTGAGGAAGTTCTTAGTTCCAGGAAGCTGAGGACTTGTTAATGCTTAGCATCCTGTGTAAAAAGTTTCAGCAGATGACATTTTGAAATATTTTTTTCATATTTTTTCCAGAAAATAGGCTTTGTCATTTCATGCAACTTGTGCATGAAATGTCAAAGTCTACTTTCTAGGAAAACAAATCATCTCTTTGACATCTGCTGAATTTGCCCAGAGAGAGGTAAAGGTTAAGGAGCTGAGCTGATGTTTAACCCTTGTCCTGCTGAATAAATTAAGATGCCACGCCCATTTTTAATTTTCAGTCAATCAGATCACTTGATCTGGACTGTTGATATAAATTCACATACTTAATGGCAAACAGTGCAGATCCAGATCAGTTGGCTTCTTCAGAAGCCAACTGATCTGGATCTACACTGTTTGCAAAGGGAGGGTACAAACAAAATCCGGGTTCAGCAGGACTAGGGTTAATGCCCCAGTCCACAAGATTTCAGTCATGTTGAGATTGCCTCCAAATTTCTGGGACTTTAACCATATTTACTCTAAATATTCTGACACATTACCCCATTATAGTCTGGAGACCCCTAAAAGGGTAATTGGCAAACAGTGCAGACCCTGATCAGATGCCGCAGAAAGCGGTGTCTCATCAAGGTCTCCACTGTTTGCAAATGGTTTGGCCATTTTTCTCTAGGAATATCTAAATCTCATAACCAGACTTACCTAAAACTGAAATTGGACTCTTCCAATATATAGTGTGGGAGAGTCTATTCAGTCTACAATGGGTTAACTCCTATATCATACCTGTCCTAACATTTGAAAAAGTCTGTTTTACTATGGTAAATGTCCTAAAATTTCGAACACTTTATTGCATACTATTTTGGCCTAAATTTTGCTTTTTGGCAGTTATTTCTTAAACTGTTCAATGGAATGGCAAACAGTGTAGACCCTGATCAGACTGCTCCATCAGGAGCAGTCTGATCTGGGTCTGCACTGTTTGCATGTATCATTTTGTCAGAAACTTTGGTGTTTGAAATTTTAGAACATTTACAGTATCTGTTGATGTATCCAAAAATGGCTGCCATACCCATAAATTATATTTTTGCAGAGAAGTTAAAGAAAGTGGGAAGACAATTTTTTACGAGTGAGGCAAAGCATGTTTTTTGTGATGAAATAAGAAACTTATTTGGTTTGGATATTCATATTATCTGGGACTATGGACTGTTTTCCTACAGAGATTTTCAAGAATCACGTAAGTATGATGGATGCATCATGTGCCACAAATAAGCTGGCAGTGAAAAATTTTATGCCCCGGTAGTCAAATCATTTATGAAAATTCATATAAGCAGAAAAATTCTGATATTCTCATGACATTTTCAAAGGAAAGATCAGATATTCAGCAAAGCCTGACAGTATTGAGTACAGCACTCCAGATAAGATGTTTGTTTTTTTTCTTTTCCAACAAGACTGTTTTTTTTTTTCAAAAAAAAGAAAGACTGGTTTCTTCTTATTTGTCCACAAAACATATGTTGTGGGTACTCATTAGAACTGCCCTATCCACACACTTCTAGTAAGTACCCACAATATTTGTTTCCATGAAGATATAAGAAAACTATTTATCTGGAACCCCTCTTACCAAGAGTTCTGAACTGATCAGAAATTCAGCTGAAGAATTGTAAAGCTTCAATACTGGCTGGGATCCAGGAAGAAATGCTTAATGATATACACCACAGCATGACAAAATCTATCTTGAGGTGCCGAATGTGCATGCCCAAAGTAGATAGGGCATTCTATCTGTGCATGGCATGAGTAGTCTATCTCCACCTTTACCCTCTCTGGGCAAATTCAGCAAATGACAAATTGATATTTTTTGGAAACAATTTGCATGAAAAGTCAAATCCTGTTTTCAAGGAAAAATAAGACAAATATTTCAAAATTATGCCTGCTGAATATTTTATTCAGATGCTAAGCGTTAGAGCATTAACATCCAAAACTGTTGCAGATAACATACATGTACTATTTATTTTTTTAATTATTCAGGGAAAATAAGGCTGGCATTCCATGTGAACTGTCTCCTAGAAAATTCATATGAAATTTCAATCCTTATTTTCTCAGATATATCGAATGTTTGATTGGCACTATCAGGGTTAAACAGAAAACCCAAATGCAGGAGATGAGATTTTAAAACAGTTTTTTTCTTTTCCAAGAAAACAAGGCATGGTGTTTCATGTGAACCATATACCTAGCAGACAATTCAAATGGAATGTTAACTTTATTTTCTTGGGGAAAAAATATAAAAAAAAAATATTTTAGAACATTCTCTGCTACAATTCTGGTAACAAATTATTAATTTTTATTATTTTTCTCAGAAAAGAAAAAGATGCAACATTTTATTCAAACAAGGCCAAACAGTGCAGAAAGATAAACCGAGCAGTTTGATCTTGGTCTTGATAATGTCTGTCCCAACAATTAGGGTAAATATGGCAATTTGTTAAACAGAGAGAAATTTATGGAAATACACAATCCCAAATTTGTGGAAATTTTATAAATGGTAGATGAGTTTCTTAGTTGATAAGCGGATGAAAAATGGATTGAGATTTTCCTGGCTTAACACACTGGTAAATATTCCAAGATTGTCTGATGATATTATCGCTTTGAATGCTGGGTAAAATTTCAGCAGACAACATTTTGTAATACTTTTATTATTTTTTTCCTAGAAAATAGGATTTGACATTTCATGCATATTGTCTCCTTAGAGGAGACAATTTGCATGAACTGTCAGATCCTATTTTCTAGGAAAATAAGAAAAATATCATCAGTTTGTCGTCTGCTGAATTTGCCCATAGCATGTTAAGTGTTAGAAGCTGCAGTCATTAGGACAAGATGTATCGGAGAGCCTAGACCATGATAAATAGAAAACTGAAATTGTCTCAATAAAACTGTTGGTAATGATTTCTACTGGTTACAGGACCTCTTCATAGCAATTTTATTTTATATTGTTTGTTGGAATGGGCATTCTCTTTCATGCAAAAGCTTTTCAACATTAATCTATATCATACCAAAAGCCAAGTTTTTATTTTTTTTTCCTTTCAGTTTTTGTTAAAAGTTATGTTAACCCTTGCAGTGTTTTATCTACCTGCGAGTCCTGCAACATTTTCCTGTAGTTTTTTCTATGAGACTCAAAATTCCCAAAACTCACTAAAATTACAGCTTTAATGGAAAATGCTGATCTGGTCTCATGATTTATATCAGGACCCACTGGTCCAGGATTCTGAGTCCCTGGGACTCATAGGAACAAAACTGTGTAAACTAGTCATTGCCCTAGTGGGCCTCTTTTTGTCACCTCCCAGAGAAAGGGAGAAAATGGATAAAAGAGCTAGTAGATGAGAGGGAAGAAATTAAATAGAGAATGATAAGCTATATAGAAAAGGATGACAGAAAATGTGAACAATAGTGAAAAAACACAGGAAATACCATAATAACCCTAAATATTGGGACAGGCAGGCCTGAGCAAAACAGTGTAGACCCCGATCAGATGCCGCATAATGCGGCATCTGATCAGTGTCTACACTGTTTGCCACTCATCCAGCACTATTTTAGACACATCAACAGGTATTAAAAAAGACCTTTTCAAATTTTTGGACGAGTATGGTTAGGAGATGGTGTCCCAATACTTTGGGTAAAAATATGGTACTCAAACATGTCCCCTTCCACTACCTGCTGAAGGTACAGTAGACCCTTATCACCACTGTACTATCCAGAAAACCAGGGCCCAGTTGTTCAATACTAACAATGTTGTTAGTTAACATATTGTTAAAACTTTGATCATTAAATATCGGCATATATGCTAATGTTTTTGCTTAAAAAATGTAAGTAGCTTTTGCATTTGCAAAAACTACTCACATTTTTTCAGCAAATATACCTGTGAATTAGACATTGTACTTACTAGAACAGTTAACATTTTGACCACTAACGAGCTCGTTAAGCTAACTATGCTTTGAACAACTGGCCCCAGTGTTTTAACTTTTAAATTAGCATGAAACACCAGAACCCGTTTTCTCAAAAAAAAAAAAAAAATAAATTTATCCTTGCATGAATGTGTCAGCTAGCACCAGTCTTTGTTCTTTTTATAAGGTTAAGTACAGGATTATTTTCACAGCATACCTCATACATATTTAATGAAAAGAAAAAACAACAAACCTGTGAGGAACATGTCTTTGCCCATTCAACAGCGCCATAATAACATTTCCTAGTGCTGAGAGACTAAGTGCTACGTTGTTGGGATCTTTTGACTTGGAGGAGCTTCCCAGGTCTATCAGATGAAGTCGACTTCTGCCACCAGCAACTGGAAAGAGAATTCAGGATGGTTATTCTTCCAGCAAATATTCTAACACATCAACAGGTAGTAAAATGGACTTTTACAAATTTAGAAGTATGGTGTGGAATTACGGTGTCTGAATACTCCGGGTAAATACAGTCCTTCGTCATAAAAAAAAAAAATATATTCAGTTGTATTCATCAGCATCATCTCAGTTAGTACAACATAACATTTCATCATGAAATAAGAAAGGTGTTACAATCCTCCTCTTCTTTGAACAATTTGTAAACAGAGAGAAAAACTATGAAACAAATTTGTGGTAGTTCCCTTACTGTAGTGGTCCTCCTAGGATGATGTCTGTTTTCTGTTCTTGCAGTGGATTTTTTTGTTTTGTTTTTCTTTACATCACTTTCATATAAGAATAACTTTGAACATTATATCCTATGATTTTACACAACTCAACAATTCAATTAAATTTGTTAAAATGATTTTACATAATTCCTTTTTCACCCACCATTTCAGACCCAAGCTGTAAGATACAACTTCTGGATGGAAACACACACCCTTCCCCTACGGAGACCACTTGAAGACTAACAGCTGACTTGGAAAATATGTTTTGTATATCTCTTGAAAATATGTTTTGTATATAATGTATTTCCAGAGCTCTAGATAAGTCATCCTTCTCAACAAGAATAATTTCTCTTTTTTCCATAAATTCTGTGGTTGGTACCACCTGAATTGCCTCAATGATGTAATTCTAATAATGCACTTAAACATATATTTGTAGAGAAAAAAAAAGAAAAATATTTCATAGCTTTAGATAAGATGGACGTCAGGTAAACGTTTTTCTTATTTCTCATTGAAAACATATGTTGTGGGTACTCATTAGAAGCACCTCAGTAAGGCACTTCTAATGAGTACCCACAGCATATGCTTTTGTGGACAAATAAAAAAAATACCAATACTTTTTTGTTGAAAAAAGTGCCTAATATCTGGAGCTACGATATCTAACTGGAAACTACTCTTATCCAGAGGTACCAATTATTTTCCCAAAAGGAAACTGATATGTTTTATTACAAGATGCTATCTGAGATGCACAAATGGATTTGTGATACAAGTAGGTATCCAGTAGGGTGCACCACTTTAAGCTGTCTTTTTTCAATGATTTACATTCTGATGCCTGCACTTTTCAAAAGAAAAGTTCAAAGTGCTAAAATTGTTGCAATATCATAAGTCTTTGAAAACCATCAATTTAATTTATACAATCGCAGCTCTAGCTATAATCTATTTTCTACAAAAAATATTGATACTTTGTCAGATATCATGGAAAAAAAACAACATATTATGGATATTCACTGGAAATGGCTTGAGGTGGTACCAGTGAGTAACCCAAATAAATCTTACATGGAAAAATAAAGAAAATATTCATCTGGACTCCCCACTAATCTAGAGTTATGACAATTTACACTTGTTACTTTTCTTCTGAATATGCAAGGATATCTGATTACTCTTCTTGGGAGAACAAAGTAAATCTTGCATAATTATGTAGCATATCATTTTCAACCCAGCCAGCATTCTTTATGAATCTACAGCGGACTGTTATTGGCCCCTCAGCTACCCTGATGGTCAATAAAGGCCCGCTATAGATTTATAAAGAATGCTTACTGGCAATTGCAAGGGGATAGGTTATGGAGTAGATGACTGAAAACGGGTTCCATGTTGCATATGTGGAGCTACAATGTTCATTTGTTTTATCATAAAATTAATGTGCTCAAAAAAAAAAATCTTGCTCACAGGACAGAAAATGAACAAACATTTTTTTTTTTTTACATTTACAGATCAGAGGAATTAATTTGCTAAGGGAGGAGAATTTGGGGATATTTAATATGGAATTTTCTCCAGTCCTCCATATTAATATATGATGTGGGTACTCATTAGAAGCAACTCACCAAGGTGGTTCTAATGCGTACCCACAACATATGTTTTTACGCAGAAATAAAAAAAAATATATCCCAGAATATCATCAGATACTCCTCCTTAACAATTCCTCTGACATACATACTTTTTGGAACACACTCTGAAAAAATAACTTAAAACTGAGTTTAAAGGGAGTTTGTCAATATGATTTTTCAAAATGTGATCTCAGGACTGGATACTGGAGCATGCTTAACAAGTAACCCAGTAAGCATTCTGCATAAATCTATAGCGAGCCATTATTGGCCCGTCAAGGTAGCTGACGGGCCGATAACGGCCTGCTACAGATTTATGTAGAATGCTAGCTGGAAAAATATTTTTGGTCATATGTCAGACTTTTTCTTCAAGTATTTGGCATATAGTATTACAAGAAAATTTCAGTGTTAAGTTTAAATGTATACATATGTGAAATAGGAAAAAAATCATAAGGAAACAATAATGACTTACACAAAAAACAAAAGTTATATAAAGAAACAATAGAAATGAGAGAACTATTCACAAAAAGTAGTAACCTTGTGACCAGTTTGAGATACCTGATGATTACAGCTGAGCAGATGATTCACATGAAAATGTTATTTTCTGAAAAATACAGTGATGTCCACTGCAAATTTGCTTAGTGCTGTAAAATAAACCAGAAAAACTGGAGGAAAAACTTCACTTCCTGGGCTCAATGGAACAGCTTGAAGTTAACAAATAACATAAAGAAACAGTGATAAAAATGTTAACACAGAACATTCAAAGGAACCGCTATATATTAAATTTAAAGACATCCTGCAGTTTGTACTGTTTTATCTCTAATATACTTATAACAAAAATGACAAATTTCCTTACTGTGTTCTGTTAGTCTTCTGTCACCAATAATTCATCATCTTTCAGTTAACATATGTTCACAATTATTAAAAGATGCAGGTCAAGAAAATTTACTGTTTTCTTTTCTTTCCGATTTCTCTGATCTTGAAGAGGTAACGCTACTTTAGGTCACCATCAAAGGGTTGGAAACTCCCAAGCTGAAAGAACCTACTGAGGTTATCTCAGCTCCAGATAAGACGAGTATCCAGATATATAGTTTTTTTTTTTTTTTTATTTCTCCTTGAAAACACATATCGTGGGTAATCATTAGAAGCACCTCATTGAGGTGCTTCTAATGAGTACCCACAATATATGTTTTTATGGAGAAATAAGATAATATCAATATTTATTTGATTGAGCTATGGGTAACAGAGGAGCTAAGTGTTACAGAGGTCAAAACAGGCTGGCTCCAGTCCCCAGTGACTATTTTTTTTCTTAAAATTCATGTCTGACAATCAAGTGAAATACAACCAAAATAATATCATGACTATAAAGGCTGGTCACTCTAGTGACCAGCCTTTATAGTCATGATATTATTTTGGTTTTATTTTATTGAATTATCGAACAGGATTATAAGAAAAAAAAAATTTAGTCACAACAAAAAGGCTCTGAATAATATGCTAGACTATTTGTAGGGTACCAAGAACAGTCCTTTTTCTGCTAACTATGTTAAATACCCCAAAAGTAAAAATACTGGGTCACATGAATTAATTATCTGATGAAATGACATGCCCTGATCTTAATATGCAGAAGTCCCCCCTTTTGGCCTCCTATTGCTCTTTTAACTCTTAAAGCATCAAAATTTAAATTATAAGCAAACACTTTTCAAAATACTGCTTGATAGTCCATATGAGTTTGAAATGTCAAGCCCTATTTAATAAGGGAAATGTCACAACTCTGCTGCCTGCCAAGTTCTAGAGAAGCACTTTAAAGGTGCATTATTGATTACCTGGTATGTTTTTCTAAAATTCCAAACACACATCCTAGACAGAAACAAGTAAACAATCCTTGAAACACCTATCCCTCAAACATCTTTACTTCAATCTAACTCTTTTACAAACTGACCATAATTCTCAAGAGAACCCTTGACCAATTACTATTGCACCTGTTCAGCCTAGTCCAGACCTAATATTTAGGACCCCCCTCTTGATTAAAGGGATAATCTAGGGTTATCTGCTCTTAGTCAGCTGCTGATAAGCCCCATCAACAGACTGTGTCTAGGTTTTATTACCCCTTGATTGATTTACATTTTACAGTTATTTCCATGTAAACTAGACAGACCTGCTCATTTATCTGTAGTTATCTTATTAGTTTATGAAAATACTTACTAGCCTTAACAATTTCTAAGGTCACTCAATTTCCAGATTTAACAGAAGTTGGAATGAAAAAAAAATGCAGGGAGAGAGCAAGAAGGAAGGAAGTCAAACAATTATTCAAATGAGTTGATGAAAAAAGATACAAAATGTACCATCATTCTGAAGTGACTTGCCACCACATTATGCTTGAAATATGCAAAGAATACCATATCAAATGGAATTAGAATCTAAAGAAATCTCACCCAATTTGCAAAGTGAGAAAATATATCTTCAAACATGTGTACTCAGTGAAGACTTAGATTAGCCTGCACAGCCATGCTGTCTAATCAGATTCTGCTGCCTGCACCTCGTGAAGACAGATCAGCCTGCACAGCCATGCTGTCTAATCAGACTCTTTGCTGCCTGCACCTAGTGAAGACTTAGATCAGCCTGCACACCCATGTTATCTAATCAGACTTTGTTGCCTGCACTTAGTGAAGACTTAGATCAGCCTGCATATCCATGCTGTCTAATCAGACTTTGCTGCCTGCACCTAGTGAAGACTTAGATTAGCCTGCACAGCCATGCTGTCTAATCAGATTCTGCTGCCTGCACCTCGTGAAGACAGATCAGCCTGCACAGCCATGCTGTCTAATCACTCTCTTTGCTGCCTGCACCTAGTGAAGACTTAGATCAGCCTGCACACCCATGCTATCTAATCAGACTTTGTTGCCTGCACTTAGTGAAGACTTAGATCAGCCTGCATATCCATGCTGTCTAATCAGACTTTGCTGCCTGCACCTAGCGAAGACTTAGATCAGCCTGCACAGCCATGCTGTCTAATCAGACTTTGCTGCCTGCACCTAGTGAAGACTTAGATCAGCCTGCATAGCCATGCAGTCTAATCAGACTCTTTGCTGCCTGCACTTAGTGAAGACTTAGATCAGTCTGCACATCCATGCTGTCTAATCAGATTTTGTTGCCTGCACTTAGTGAAGACTTAGATCAGCCTGCACATCCATGCTGTCTAATCAGACTTTGCTACCTGCACCTAGTGAAGACTTATATCAGCCTGCACATCCATGCTGTCTAATCAGACTTTGTTGCTTGCACCTAGTGGACAGATCAGCCTGCACATCCATGCTGTCTAATCAGACTTTGTTGCCTGTACCTAGTGAAGACTTAGATCAGCCTGAACATCCATGCTGTCTAATCAGACTTTGTTGCTTGCACCCAATGAAGACTTAGATCAGCCTGTACATCCATGCTATCTAATCAGACTCTTTGCTGTCTGCACCTAGTGAAGACTCAGATCAGCCTGCACACCCATGCTGTCTGATGAGACTCTTTGCTGTCTGCACCTAGTGAAAGATCAGCCTGTACCTCCATGCTGTCTAATCAGACTCTTTGCTGTCTGCATCTAGTGAAGACTTAGATCAGCCTGTACCTCCATGCTGTCTAATCAGACTCTTTGCTGTCTGCACATAGTGAAGACTCAGATCAGCCTGAACTTCTATGCAGTCTAATCAGACCAGCCTGAACTTCTATGCAGTCTAATCAGACCCTTTGCTGCCTGCCTGAAGAAAATTTGGATGGTTGCCTATCCCAAAAAACACCAACGAAAAACTGAGCAGGCTCTGTGGTTGCTCAGGCAGGTATGAGCCTAGGCTCTGCACACATGTTTAAAGGTACATTTTCCAGTTTCCAACTCATGTGTTGATGTATTTCTTAATCCTTGTCATGCTGAATAAATTAGGATGCCTCGCCCACTTCTAATTTCCAGCCAATCAGATTACTTGATCGGAGTTTTGATAGAAATTCACATAGTTAATGACAAACAGTGCAGATCCAGATCAGTTGGCTTCTTCAGAAGCCAACTGATCTGGATCTACACTGTTTTCTGGATAGGGCATGTTGTGCAAGAGAAGGGTTAAAATTGCAAAATATTTAGCATAATAATCATCTTGTCTGTGTATATCCAAGACCCAAACTCATTTGATAACCACAAAGACGCAATATTCAGTATAGGTGGCCTGGACTCCCAAGCCACAGATTCTGGTCACTTTGAAGCAACTTTTAACCTTAAAGCTCTAAGCAAAATTGTAGCAGATGACATCATAATGTTTGCTATTTTAATTAAATTATTTTTTCAGAGAAAATAAGACTTGGCATTTTATGTGAATTATCTGCTTAGCAGATGATTCACATGAAATGTCAAGCCTTGTTTTCTCTGAAAAATAACAAAAAATCAAGATGCCGCCTGATGCAGGTGTGATTATAACTTTAGGGGTTAAAATGAAAAACCTTCCATAATTCCGGCTTCTCCATGGGCAGTATATAAATGGATGTATGTAAAATAGATAACAAGAGTTATCTTTGAGGCTGACGCCCAATCATAATTTTATGACTGATCTCTGATTGATCAAACAACTAAATGGTTAAACTCATGCTTCTGGCAGCTACACTGGTTATCTTGGCAGGAATGTCAGACTGACCAGAAATGAAACATGTTTTGGAGAAAGCAATATTACTCCATATGATACAGAAAAGGGAAGATCCACCGACCACCAATATGTAGCACCACAGTCTGTTCAACATTATGTTAACAAATGTATAAAATGTATGCTTCATGGCCATAGCTCTTGTTAAGGCAACAGTTCTACAAAAATATTGATATTTTTTTTCATTTCTACATAAATGATGATGGTGATTTGGTGTTTTACATCCCTTTCAACATTATTTAAATCATATGGAGACAATGGAAGGATGATAATGAATGGCTGTGAAATGAAGTACTGTGCAGACATGAGCTGAATTCTACCTTCAGCAGATTTTGAACCAGGCATTTCTCCATGAGGTAGTTCTAATGAGTATCCACAACATACTGTATTTGACCTAATGACCACACTGTGTGCTTAGGTTTATTTCAAAAGTACTGGGAAAACTTGTGGTAAAATATGTACCTACTACCTATACTAAGGGTACACTTTAAAAAAAAGACCAGTGAAGGACTTATTATCAAAGTGTGTGTAAAAATAATTCCATCCTGGCAAATGAACCAGTTTCAAACCTAGATTTCATAGAGGCAAACATTCTGAGCAAGTTTCATTAAGATTGGGTCAAAACTGTGACCTCTAGAGTGTTAACAAACTAATTGTTGACGACGAACGACGGACAGATGACAGACGATGGATGACCACGGACTATGGAAAGTGGGTGATCACAATAGCTCACCCTACCCTGAGCTTTCACTCAGGTGAGGTAAAAATTCAATGATGATGATGATGAAGTCAATACAATTCAAATGGGTACTCACAACATATGCTTTTATAAAGAAGTAGACAAAACGTACACTGGATGAATTTGAAGACTGCGGTATAGCTTGACTGTGCACTTATAGGGGTATGTGGGGTAATTAAGTCAAATACCGTATGTTTTTGTGGAGAAATAAGTACAATATTTATCATTACCCCCTCTCATCTAGAGATAAATAGGCCATGGTATTTTTACCATACAATATGGGAAATGAGGAATAACTACTAACCCATGCTGAATGAATTTAGATACCATGCCCACGTTCCACGTGAGAAAGAAAAATCCTTTTTTTGTTGTCTTATGTCTTATGTCTCTTTTCAAATTTCCTATAAATTTAGACACTCTGCAAAAATATCTGATGCTTAATTTTTCTGCTTGAGTACATTTTTTTTTTTTTTTCATCATGATATTTTGTGAACAAATCTGATAATTTGGTTTTCTTTGCCAAGTTACTTCAGAAAAAGATTGCTGTTTAATTATTTAATGTGCAAAGAAATGTTAACAGAATTATTTGAGAATTTGCCAACATAGGTGTTTTGCTGATAGATAAAATTAAAATAATTCTTAAACTGAAGTGTGTTTCAAATTACTGACCTAATAACATATACAGTAACTATCCTGAAATTTTGTACACCAAAATTTCAGACAAAATATGGCATTTGCAAACAGTGCTGATCCAGATCAGACTGCTCCTGAAGTTTGATCAGGATCAACACTGTCTGCCATTCCAAAAAGTACTTAAAGAAACAACTGCATAAAAAAAAAAAAAAAAACTGGCAAAAAAAGTATGGAATAATGTGTTGGGAATTTTAGGACTTTTATTGTACCATATGAATTTTTTTTATGACTGGAAGGAATATAAAAAATATGCTGATGCCCACTTTGGTGAAAAAAAAAAAAAAAAAAAAAACACATAGAAAAATCTAACCAAAAGCTGTGTTATAAATTTCATTGCCCCACAATACTTTTGTCCTTTTACTCATTAGAAGTGCCTCAGTGAAGGTAAGTTCATATGGGCTAAAAAGCTGTGACACTGTACTTCTTATTCTGTAAAGGAATCATAATATTCATAGACTTCACCAGAAACAGCCTGCTAAGTCCCAGAACGCATAAGGAAATCACCAATGTCTGCAAGATAACCTATCTACAGACTTGTTTAGCAAGAGTTGCACAGGCTAATCCCAGTCTGAGAGTTTAAAGCCATAAAGATATGATGTATCAGCCTTATCCGAGGTATCTGACAAAATCGGTGAACTGAGCAATCCCCTGAAGCAAAAACAACAGTGTCTTTTGCATAGGCAAACATTATTTACCATTCTCTGGGCAACTTCAGCAGATGACAAACTGATGTTTTTTTTTTTTCTTATTTTGCCCAGAATAAAGGCTCTGACATTTCATGCAAATTGTCTCCAAGGAGATTTGCATGAAAGGTCAATTTATTTTCTGGGAAAACTAAGAAAAATATTTCAAAATGTTTGCTGAAAATTTTACCCAGAATGCTAAGTGTTAATATGTCAATGAAAAAATTAGCTGATGAAAAATGAAAGATAATTAGACAGAGCCAGACAGGGTTACCATAACAACCCTAAGTATTGGGACAGATAGTCTTTACAAACAGTGAAGATCCATATCAGATGCCGCAGAATGCGGCGTCTGATTAGGGTCTACACTGTTTGCCATGCAAACAGCAATATTTTAGATACATCAATGAGTAGCAGAATGGATTAAATTTTTAGGACAAGTATGGTAGGAAGATAAGGTGTCCCAATACTTAGGTAAATATGGTATTGTTACTTATACACTAAAACTTGTCTTTTGGGTACTACCTGGAATCACCTTTAGGAGCAGTTTGATGTGGGTCTACACAGTTTGCTTTGGCATGACTGCTCTGGCCTGCCTGCAGTATGATCTGCAAGCACCCTGACTTGAATGGCATAGCTCCAGGTAAGAAGGGATATCCAACCAAATAGTATTCTTATTTCTCCACTAAAATATGTCATCACGAAAACATACGTATATAATTTTGAGGCCCTTAAACCCCACTTTTAAATAGTAAAATAGTTTACAGGGGTATACATTATTTTTCTTATTTCTGCTCACAAACATAGATTGTGGGTACTCGTCAGAACCACCTCAGTGAGGCAGTTCTAACGAGTACCTACAATCTATGTTTTGAGCAGAAATATGAAAAACATCAGAATTTTTATCTGAAAATTTTCAGGTTTTGGTGGCAAAAATTTTATATATATTTGAATAGGCATGTTTTCTTAATGATGTACAGGATGCTCATGCATTCTCTGCTAACTTAGACCGTTAACACATTTTCCATGTGTCCCATTACTATTCCTGATGGGTGTTTTACCCATCATCTAGGGACCTTTTTTTTACAACTTCAGCATTTCTTACATCACTTCCTGCACTCAAAGCCTCCTGGGAATTTTATCAGCAATCAATCTCACTAAATCTCATGTTATTTCATGTCCTTTTACAACCACTGACATAACCCTGAGACACTTCAGCAAATCTAATGAGTTTTAATTACAACAATCTTTTGTCAAAACGTGGGAAATCTGCTAATGAAACAATTTTCATTCATAAAAAGTTATTACATCTAGCAGTCAACTCAGCACTTGAGAAAAATTAGTTTGAGATAAACCCTTAATGTGCTAATCATAACTGCAGCAGACGACATTCAGATTTTCTTTTATTTTTATTTATATCATTTCAGAGAAAATAAGGCTTGGCATTTCATGTGAATTGTCTGCATTGCAGACAATTCACATGAAATAACAAGTAATATTTTCTCTGAAAAATAATAAAGAAATCAAAATGTCATCTGCTACAAATTTGCTTAGTGCCCTAATGGTTAATTTAGACTGGCCCCAGTCTCCAGTTCTTATAATCCTATTTAATCCACTTAAATAAAAACAATATAATATCATGACTATAAAGGCTTGTCACTACCAGGCTTTATAGTCATATTATTTTGGTTTTATGTTAATGATTTATCTAATAGGATTATAAGAATAAATATTTAGTCAGTGCACCAGTCCATGATAATTATGCTGTGCTAAGCAAAAAAGACGTCTAACTTATTTCCCCCAAATACTCAGACATAATTCTGATCAGTGTAGACCCAAATCAAACTGTTCCAAAATGGCAGTTTTATCAGGGTCTACACAGTTTACCATTCAGTCAATTAAGTTTAGACAAGAAGCTGAAAGAAGTATATATACATTTAAAAGAAGTACAAGCAACTGAAACCCGTAAATCTGTGAAAATGTACATTTCAGAAACTTAATTTGATCTGTACATCAAAGAGTGCCATTTCATCTTCTAAAGGAAAAACGATTATCTTTTCAAGCAGGAGTTTTGTTTTGAAAATTATTTATCAAAGTAATAAAAATTATTATATACTGCATTACTAAATTAATGCTTAGCTCTCTGGGTAAATTATTTTTTCTTCCAGAAAACAGGATTTGACATTTCATGCAAATTGTCTCCAATGGAGACAATTTGCATGAAATGTCAAATCCTGTTTTCTGTGAAAAATAAGAAAAAAAAATTGTGGTCTGCTGAATTAGCCCATAGCGTGGTAACGGTTAAGACTGACTAATCATAGGCTTCCTGTTGAAACAGGCTGCTGGGAAGATATTTCTTTGGAAGAAAAAAAAAAAAAAAACTGTATGATGTACATGATAATATCTATTTGTTTGTGATTTCTTTCAATTAAAAATTGTTTTTAAAATTTTGGAACAATCCTTACCTTTATTCTACACATGACTCCAAAAGATATTTCTTATTCACTTACTTTAGTATGTATGCTACATCGACTACACTTGTTTGAGAATGAAGTTTTAGATTTTAAAAAAAATGCTTTTATTCAAATTAAATGCTTCATGTGACACAATGACATTTATTACCAGATGGACACCTACTTTCATCCATTTCAATACATCTGGGCTCAATATCACTGTTCCAGCTCATATATCTGTTCAATCAGCAATTAACAGGGAAGTCAGACAGACAGACAGACACCATAATGGTTAACCTCATGCTCATATGTTTGACTGCAGGACATCATGACTGACAATGATTAAATTAAAGACATGTTAATGACTGCATTTTATTCTTTCTATATCATTCTTTATATTTACAGATGTTATCTATAAATTAGTTTTTTATTATTAATCTGATAAAAAGTTATTGCTGTTGACATTAGAACAGTTACATTTATGTTAACAGAAAATGAATGAAAAAGGCAATAAGGCTGATGGACTCTGGTCTTGTACACAGCAAAATCCCAGAAACTTAATTGGGATGCTGTTACTGGGCTTATCAGTCATACACTCATTGCTCCCAAATATACTATATTCTCCTAATAAGCACACAGGATTTGTTCGTTTAGATACAATACATTAAATGTCCTAACATTTCAAACATTGTATGCCTCACTTTTTTTTGTCTAACTTTTGTGTCAGGAGGTGAAAACCACAGCTTCAGGATTTCAATCACTTCTAATCACTTCCAGAACATCTATTAAAAGATGATCATAAATGTCAGCCAAAATAACAGGTAAACAATAACTTGTTAAACCCTGCAACTGGGGACCTTTTAGTGTCAGAAATTGACACAAGGTTATGTTAAAAGCATCACAAACATTACCCTAAAATCCTTGGTATGAACCATCTGGATCACAAGAAAACTGGCCTTACATGTCATATGCAAACTACAAGGACCCAGACCACCCTGCACAAGTGTGCAGGCTGGTTTGGGTCCTTGCAGTTTGCACATACAACTTTTAGACTTTCAAAATTTAAAGATAGCAAGCAGTGAATAAACAGATTAGACTGTGAATTTCACAAGATAATTTAAGACATCATTGACTGAGTATTGTGCAAGGTGTGTTTCTAATTGACATGTTGCTGATGATTCTTACTCTAGTATTGGAGCCTGGCCATATGGCTAGACATTGTGCTTTTAAGAAACAATGAAAATATCTATCACAAATTACATGTCTGTAGAACTAAATTCTGGTTTCATGACAGCAAAGTCAGTCAAATACCTTTGAATCTGCTCCAAATAACTCCCAACATTGATTTTTCTAGTGTGTCTAAAAAACATATGCCTTTTACCTGCTTACCCTAAATATTCAAACAATCAATTTGCAAAATAGTATAGCCCCAGATCAACTGCCACAGAACATGGCATCTGATCAGAGTCTATGCTGTTTGCCATTCATCAAGCAGTTTTAGGCACATTAACAAGTATTGGGATTTGTTAATTTTTTAAAACAAGTATGGTATGGAGACCAAATATTTTAGGTAAAAGCTATAATAATTATTTTTGCTCAAACATAAGGAAACAAAATATTCTAGCAAACATATGCTGCAACCATGCTATTTCGGCATTTTGCAAAAATGTCATTTTGTGTTGTCAAACCAACATTTGTTACCATATGAGTGTACATGGATATTTAACCCTTAAAGCTTCAATCACAACTGCAGCAGAAAAATTTTGAACTTTTTTTTTTTCAGATAAAATAAGGCTTGACATTTCATGTGAATTGTCTGCTCAGCAGACAATTCACATGAATTGTCAAGCCTTATTCCTCTGAAATATAAAGAAAATTTAGACTGTCATCTGCTACAATGTTGCTTTGCTGCTTTATAAATGTGATAATCTGATATATTACCTCCTGGAAGTCCAGCCTTGTTTTCCTTCTCTATTCTGTATTGGTAAACATGAAGGGTAAACAAAAGATGGGAAGACCGACCTTCATCCTCTGCAATAGAAGTAAATACCAAATTGTACCACTTTTCCTGCACAAAACTGTTGCTTTTACATTATCATAAACAATCTGCACAAGTTAGCAGTTATCCAAACATTTTCAGACATTGTAACCTTTATCCTGTGAATTGTGCCTACATAAGCTTTCAGTAGGTAGGCCTATTTGAGAGCACCTCCGGATCTCCAAAAACAAAGCTCATCCTTTAGTTTTAGGTTGTCCAACAGGGCAATGAATGTAACTTGTCACAAAACCTTCATTTGTCCACATTCAAGGCCAATGAGTGAAACAATTGTCCAAAATCACAGTCAAATTGCATCAATTTCTATTTTTCTTTTTTTTTTTTTGTGTGTTTTTTGTGTGTTTTTATTTCTGCCTTGTTCCAAGCCAATCAAATAGGCTCCTGTGCCAACCATGCATACTCTACTTAGACACCTTCTGGTGACAAATATACATAAGTGATAGACACACCATTGCAAGCTGTTGAATCCTTCTTGCAACTAATCTCTTGGAGTCCTACATTCTGATAGACACCTGTACATTGTGAAGGCAAACAGCAGGTCAGCTGCTGAGTCTTTACTGTTTGTGATGGTTCTTTAAGCTAGGAACATTACCTGATTGTGTTCTAGCAGCTAAGGCAGCATCGAGGTAGTAGGCAGCTCTATCGGCTGTTGGGGCTCTTAATTCTGACTGGTTCTCTAACTGGGTACCAGAGATAGGGTCTTCCCGCAGGTACACACCAGGTGCTGTAGCTACACCAGTCTCTGTTCCTGAAACATTAGAGAATTCTTATCACAAACTACCATATTCTACCTAATTACTACACATGCCTCTATAAGCGCAGTCAAGCAATTCCATAGTCTTCAGATTACAGCCAGTGTACTTATATCTACTTTCTTTACAAAGGCATATGTTGTGAGTACCCATTTGGATTGCATCAATGTGTCGACAGAAAAGAAAACAACACAAAAACATCACATTTGCATCATTAGATAAGTCCCTCCCTGATCTCTCTCTCTCTCTCTCTCTCTCTTTTTTTTTTTTTTTTTTAATGTGTACCCTTGGTATAGGTGGATACATATTTTATCACAAGTTTTCCTAGTAATTTTGAAAACCCAAGTGCACAGTGCAGTTATTAGGTTGAATATGGCATATCATGACTCTTGAAATATATCGAGGGACTCTTATTGTATTTTCCTAAGTATTAGGATAGGCAGGTCTGTGCAAACAGTATAGACCCAGACTGGATGCTCTAGAATATGGTGCCTGCGATCAGACCTACTCTTTGCTACTAACAGGTAGTAAAATGGAGTTTTCAAATTTTGGGAAATAAGGCATTCTGACATTTTCACTGACAGGATACTCTTCTTGTCTGCTGGCTGAGGGCAACATAATAATTATATTTTTTTATATAAAATAGAAAAGCCATTGTACCTGACGGTATAGACTGGCTACAGTCTCCAGTGACTAATTTTTTTTTCTTATAATCTATTTAAATAATCCATTAAAATAAAACCAAAATAATGTCAAGATTATCAAACAGGAATATGAGAAAAATATTTAGTCACTTGAGACTGGAGCTAGTCTAATGATGGTACAAATTCCTAAGTTTGAAAGGAGCAAAAAGTCATGCAAAAATGTGTGACAGAGTTACAGCAGTTATGTCATTTGTTCAACAAATTCTTTGTTTGCCTTCACCACTCTCTTAGCAAATTTAACAGACGACAAATTGGTGATATTTTTCTAATTTTCTCAGAAAACAGGATATGACATTCCATGCAAATTATCTCCATGAAATGCTAAATCCTGCTTTCTGGGAAAAATTTTTCAATATGTCATCAGCTGAAACTTTTCCCAAGAGTGCTAAATGTTAGTTAACAGCTTCAAAGCAATTCTTCGAGGACAATGAAGATTATTAATGAAAATGCCACTGAATGGTCCAACTTCTTACATGTGAAGGCTGTTAAGTAATACAAAATGCAAAGATCAAATGATGTAATGTTTTGTCCTACAATTTCCTTTTGAAATATATATATGTTCCATGTTACAAAAGTTACAAGAAAACGTCTCTTGGGACAGGAGGTGACAGAATGGGCACTGATTTCAATATAGTCGTCACAATCTCTGTTTGGTGGGTGCATAATTACTGGAGACAGATAATAATTTGTCAGGACAATTAGGGTTCTAATGACAGACCTTTTAAAATCTGCCCAATGAATTATGAAATTACTGAATGAAAATTGAGAGATCCTTAAATTTCACCCTATTCTGAACAAGAACTGAGGTCAAAATAAGGGAGTCTCCTTAACTTTATTGAATTATCACATCTATGGGTTTGGCTTAAAGGCCAATGAACCTATTTTCATGTTAATTCCAAAATGTGATGTGTTGTGTGAAAATCTTCCAGTCTGGAGACTAACAGTAGTTGCCTCATCAATCAATTAGTCGATTACATTTCCCTCAAGATGATGAGGTAATGGACCATGAAAATGTCCATCAAAAACTTATCCATCATGTATAGTATGCTGCCCATACATATCAGCTGGGTACCAGAAAGAAGTACCTTACTGTGTTAGCAAGCAGCAAAGTCCCCGATCAGACTGCGCAAATGCGCAGTCTGATCAGGGCCTTTGCTGTTTGCTGGCAGAATTAACGGACAATGTACAATAAAGTGGTAACCTGCCAGTGCTCTGGTCAGACTGTATGATGTGTAGGCTGATCAGGATTTTAGCTTTCAGTGTTGGTGCAATGTATCTTTTTCTGGTTCCCAGTCTAATTACCATACATATAATATATTCTGTTTGCTACAAAATGAAAGTTTAGAGTTCAATTACATTACTGGGGCTCCACTTGGGTGGCTGTTGATGAGCTGGGAGGTGAACATAATATATATGAATATTGAAGGATCAGATCAGCCTGTACAACTGTGCAGTCTCATCAGGATTTTTTGCATATATAACTGAAGTTTTTTTTTTTTTGTAAGCATGCAGAGACCTGCGTTGATCCTACATGTATAAGGAATATGCAAGCTTTTTTGCTTGTTTGTGTTAATTGTTCATAGGTTTTCATTGTCCCCTGAAGCTATGGTAATTGAGGTTAATCTTGAAAATTTCGTTCTGAACTGATGCC
Organism: Anodontia alba; assembly: GCA_964016985.1. Classification (NCBI taxonomy): domain Eukaryota; kingdom Metazoa; phylum Mollusca; class Bivalvia; order Lucinida; family Lucinidae; genus Anodontia; species Anodontia alba. The sequence goes on along the minus strand of OZ024823.1, from coordinate 26,053,661 downwards.
ACAATTAATCCTTAGGACTGCCTCTTCTTGGTACATCTATACGTAACTTCAGATAAGGCACTTTTTTTTTTTTTTTTTTTTTCCAAAGGAAAAGTATTGATATTTTCATATTGTGGGTACTCATCAGAAGCCATTATTAATCCTTAGAACTGCCTCTTCTAAGTACATTAGTACGTAACTTAAGATAAGGCGCTTTTTTTTTCAATGGAAAAGAATTGATATTTTTCTTATTTGGCCACAAAAACATGTTGTGGGTACTCATTAGAAGTGCCTCATTGAGGCACTTCTAATGAGTACCCACAATGTTTTCATGGAGAAATAAGAAAAATGTTTACATGATACCCTCTCTTTTTCGAAGTATGTCTGTAACAAATTTTCTGGTACAAAAATAACAAAATATCATATGAATCCCTTTACTACGAGCTTTGTTCCCTTTTTTATGACACTGCATTACCACCCTCCTTCTGTGTCAGACTGACTCCAATATTTTAATTAGAATAATTAAAAGCCAGTCCTGGTGGGATCAATGTGCCAGACATAACTGGCTATCTTGTTAAAAAGTCTTTAAACATTGATTCAACTATTAAAAAGTATCACACAAAATGGAAAAATAATTGCCTATCACGTTTGTGCATTAATATATATATATAGAACAACAATCTGTAGCAGATACCAATTTCAGGTATTTTTCTTTCTTTTCTGAGACATCTCGAAAACATACCTATATAATTTTGTCCCTTTAAACCCCAATTTTATGTTGTAAAACTGGGGTTAACAGGGGTATACATTATTTTTCTAAATTCTGCTCAAAAACATAGATGGTGGGTAATTAGAACTGCCTTGGTGAGGCAGTTCTACGGAGTACCCACAATCTATGTTTTGAGCAGAAATATGAAAAATATCAGAATTTTTATCTGAAAACTTTCAGTTTTTGGTTGTGAAATTTTCAATATATTTGAATAGGCGTGTTTTCATAATGAAATATTCATTGACATTTCAAGTGAATGGATTCAACAGGATAGCAGACTCTTCATACTTAAAATGTCAAGCCTTATTGTCTTGGAAAGAACCCAGCGGGCACATGACGTAAATATAACGTCGCCTCAACGTCAATGCAACGTCATGACGTTGCATCGACGTTGAGGCGACGTTGTATTTACGTCATGTGCCTGCCGGGAATGATTTCCTTACTAAACTTTTCCTAAAATTTAACTTGAAATGTGTATTGTAAAACATTATATATGCCCCCACAATATGATATTGTCCCAATAAAATGACAAACTTGAAAAACTCATTAAATTAATCCATTAAAAAAAAAAAAAAAAAAAAATCATCAGGTGATCTACTCCTTAGCCTTAATAAATCTGCCAAACATCAAAGTCCTAGCTCAAATTCTTTGTCATTACACAATGTAGAGTAAGTCAAACAAAGCAAAAGCAATTTGCAGCCCCCCCACCCCCCACCCCCCCCCCCCCTCCCCCCACCACAATCTACTTTTTTTTTAACTCTTTGCATGTTGGGTAATTTTGCATGCTTTTTTTTGTAGTCTGTGGATTTTCTTTTGTTTTTAAATAAACTTTTTCAAAAAGATCTTTCAGGAATACACTGTCATGCAGATTGTCAAACAGTTTTGATCCAGATCAGGCCCGACATTTTGTCGGGCCTGATCTGGGTCCAAACTGTTTGCAAAGGTTATCTCTAGACAACAAAAGTCGACACCAGCTGGAAAAGAATTAAAGTTGGAGGCAAAAAAAACCACTCATTTTACAACCTGCAGATATGGCTACAACTGCCGAATGGAGTGGTTGACAGTGTAGACCCTAATCAGATGCAGTGGTCTACACTTTTTGCTCAGGCCTGTCTGTCCAAAAACTTAGCGAAGTATTCTGACTCAGATCATTTCCGGACAATCTCAGCTGTAAACACATTTTAGTCTGGAGACCCAGTGGTATCTGATCAGGGTGTCCACTGTTTGCAAATAGTTCAACCATTTTTCTCTAGGAATATCTAAATCACATAAATGCCATATACCCAAAATTGAAATTGGTCTCTTCCAATATACAGCATGGAGGAGTTTATTCATTGTAAAATGGGTTAAAATATTAAAATACAAAAAAAGTTTACCATTACCTTATTTATAGATTTTAATTTCCAAACCAATAGAACTCTAAGAAAGCATAACCAGATATGACAGCTTTTTGAAACTACACCATGTTATGTATGTTTCACAAAATCTAGCTAGCCTGGTAGTGGAATAATGAGTTTTCCAGTGATTAGGGCAGACCCAGAGTCCTAATGGTGTTGATACAGGCCAAATTAATGAGAGCATTTGACTTCTGGCCAACAACATAATCTGGTATCCATGTGTAACAACAAAAACAAAACCAAAAAGTAGCAAAATAACTGGGGAATGGTTTAACCCTTAAGTGCTAAGCAAAATTGTAGCAAACAACATTTTTTTTTTTTTTTTTAATATTTGTTTTAGAGAAAATAAGACTTGGCATTTCATGTGAATCATCTGCTAGGCAGATGATTCACATGAAAGGTCAAGTCTTATTTTTTCTGAAAAAAAAAAAAAAAAATACAAAAAAAAAAAAAAAAAATAGTAATAAAAAAAAATATCAAAATGTCTTATTATGACTTGAAAGGCGAACAAACCAAATCCACAGCAAAATTAATGATACGGCATTTGCAAAGATTCAAATCAGTCTGTGCATCTGTACAGTCTAATCGGTGTTTCCACTGTCTGCAATCCACAGTCTATGAAGTCTCTAGAGCAAACAAAGAAGACCTATAGGGCTACCCATGCTAATCTGAGATGGTAGTTTGTGTATGCTATACTGTAGGTTTTGGTGTGAACTGGCTTGTATTTTGTAACAATCTGTTTAGGCTTGGCCTTACTGATGACTATACACTCGAAGGTAACTATAATATTCTAACACCAAAACACCCTTACTGTACTTACCCTAAACTTTGAACAATTCACTCCCTGGGCCCAGTTTTATAATGATTCCTTAAGGTCTACCTTAAATTTTAAGACTGAGAATTGTAAAACGCATTTTGTGATTTCACGTAAAAAACAAAAAAATCAATCATAATCAGTTACAAAGCCAATAGATACATTTTTATTGAACTGATACCACATTTTATGTAAAAATGGACTTCAAGATCATTAAAACAAGTGCATGTGTTGATTGTAAAGTGTTATGAATATTTTTGGTATAGACAGTTGTAGACCAGATTCTGCAGAATAGGGCCTCTAATCTGAATGGACTCAATCTGCAAGTTTTTAGACAGATCAACAGTCAGTGAAATGGACTTGTTCAAATTTTAGAAACGTATGGTAAGGAGTTAAGGTGAAGAAATATTTAGGATATATAAAGTACTGAATTGCTGATTGTTGTAGAGGTGGTATTATCATGACCTGCCTTCAAACTGACTATTTCTTTTCTCATTGTGTGGTACACATATTTTTATCCAGTGCCCTGAAATTGTTTTCTAGAAATTTCACAACTCCAGATAAAACACTTTTCAACAAAAAAACTATGGATATTTTTCTTATTTCTCCACAATTAACATGTTGTGGGTACTCATTAGAAGTGCCTCAGCGAGGCACTTCTAATGAGTACCCACAACATACGTTTTAGTGGAGAAATAAGTAAACTAATTTTCTGAATAATCCTTTTTATCTGGAACTATATAATTTCCTAGCTTCTCATAACTTCACAAAATTTATTCTTTCCACAAACAATTTGTGATTTTGATTAAAAACATGGTGGAAGTAATTAATATCCAAAGGTGAAATTTGAAGGAATTCTTTGATCAGGTTCTCCCCCTTTCTTACTTTGAGACTCCACAGATTAATTACAGTTTACATCTACTGACAGAGATTAATAGATGTTTATGTTGTACATAACAAAATTGTTTGTTGGAAGATGCACACAGCTTCAGCATCAATACAATGCAAAAAAAAACACACACAAAAAAAAACAAAAAACAAAACTGTAATATTTGCATCTACAAGTATCTCACTGAAACAAAAAAATACATTAAAACAGAAAACAAGTACTCCAAAATAGTCAGTATTATACATGCCAGTCCTACTATATTGAGGTAATATTTGTTGCACGCTACTGTAAATTTTGTAAATTTTGTCAAGACAGTCACATTAGCAATCTTGCGTTTGCAAAATTTATATCACCACTATTGTGTTACTGTTACTCTGCTGTTTGTCACAACTGAAAACACAGAATTCCTACAGATATTCTGATCTATTTTTTTTTTTTTAATGTTTATGTCAACTATATTATCAGTAAAAGGTCAGGAATTTCTGTATTTTTTTATATGGTATATTGGCTTACTGATACATTCTATAGTATCCAATGATTCTGTGAGCGGACAGTGAAAGCCCTCATCAGACTTCGCTATCTGCATATACCCAAACACACGTTTTCACATGGCACAGCCCATATATGTTTTCCCTTCTGTACTGGGGAGCAGTTAGTAAGCCAGGGATCTGACAGAGCTAATCAATAAAATAAATACAAAAACTATAACAGATTGATATTCTGTGTGTTCTACACACAGCAAAAACAAAACAGAAAATAGACAGATAGCTCATCAATTATATTGCAGGTATTTGGGATGATTCTTATCTGGGACACACAATTTTCTTCTTTCTCCAGCCCATTACATATTGGGGTAGTTTTGGGGTAGACTGTTTACTATCGAGCCAAAGTCTACAAACATTAAAATTTCCTTAAGGTTGTTGTCCATGTGATTAACACTGACCAAGGAAATCAAACCCCGAGCTTGTACAAAAACCCGGTAACGGTTATTTACAGGCACGCTGTTCTTGTCACTGTGTAAAGAGGGTTATCTAATAAATGTGGACTGGGACATCGGTAAACAGTGCAGAGCCAGATCAGATGCCACTGAACATGGTGTCTGATCAGGGTCTGCATGTTCACTTAAATTTCAAGAAGGGTTAAATGAAACCTCGGTCAGGACCATTTTCCCAACCTACTCTCAGAGACAATCGACCACCAGTGCTGTCAGTGCTTTAACCCTTGTCCTGCTGAATAAATTAAGATGCCACATCCACTTCTAATTTTCAGCCAATCCAATTTCTTGATCTGGATTGTTGCTATAAATTCACATACTTAATGGAAAACATACTTAATGGCAAACAGTGCAGATCCAGATCAGTTGGCTTCTTCAGAAGCCAACTGATCTGGATCTACACTGTTTGCAAAGGCAGGGCATATCCAGGCTCAGGAGGACAAGGGTTAATTATTGGAGTTGAAGTTTTATGTCACTGTCAACAATCCTTTAGTCATGATGTGATGGGTCTCTAGATGACTGTGGGAACTGATCCCAACTTTCTGCAATATCATGTCCCTGACACACTGATGTGCTACTACGACAAGTCACAGCATACTGACACCAACTCAACAGTTACTAGTCACAGCTTTTCTGCCAACATAGCCCCTTTCATGCTAAATAAGTTAAGATGCCACACCCACTTCTAATTGTCAGCCAATCAAAATGCTTGATCCTTATTGTTGATATAAATCCACATACTGAATGACAAACAGTGAAGATCAAGATCAGTTGGCTTCTGATCAGATCAGTTGACTTTTTCAGAAGCCAACTGATCTGAATCTATACTGTCTGCAATGGCAGGGCATATCTGGGTTCAGCAAGACAAGGGTTAAAGACCAGTTAGTACCAATTTTGTAAAGTCTTTCATATGACCCAGCTAGGGATCAAACTCTGAAGGCAGACTTTCTATGGAGATACTTGGACTGGAAACTGCAGGTAAAAAAGTTACCAATAAAGATACTTTGTTTACATTTGAAAATTTGGTTGAATTGCAAAAATTCTTTTGGAGCAATTACTCATAGCAATCATCACTGCTATCATCATCATCTTTCAACAATACTAGAGATGACCACAACAAACTAATCTGGCAGTTGATGGCCAAGAAAGGCAATCATTTCTAGAAATATTTTGAAAACAAAAAGTTTGACATCTAGAAACATGGTAAGACAGATCAGAACTTGGTGAAAGCATATCAGATGATTAGGCCACTCTCCATTTTCTCTTTAACCCTTAAAGCGCCAGTCACAACTATTGTCATCTGCTTTGTCATCTGCTTGTGATTTTAAAAGTCATTTTTGCAAACAGCGTGGACCCAGATCAGACTGCTCCTTTATGTAAGTTTGAAAAGTTTGCAAGAAGATGCTGCAGACGACATAAGCAGACGACATTTTCAGATGCAGATTTTCTTGGTGTTTTAAGGGTTAAACAAAAAACATTCGTCATCAATTATGTTACAACCTGTCAAGATGCTATACTGTACCACCTTGAGAACAAGTTGAGTTATGGATTCTGACAGAAGTCAGCTAAAGATTACAGTAAGTACATTCTGTAACTTGAGTCAGTCTTCCTTTAACATTCCATTTGCAAATTGTCTCCATTGTGTGAGAACAGCCATGGACACAACTCTCTCTCTCTTCTCTCTCACTCTCTCTCTCAAGCCCATCTGTCTGAAAAGTCTGAATAAAAGAATCAAAAGATAACTTGTTGATAGCTATTGGAATCCCCTAACTGTGATGACTGACTCCAGCAAGACTCACACAATGCATTTTGGTACAAAAATAGCAAAATATCCCTTATGCCGTATTTACCCTAAATATTAGGAACCTCACAATACTTGTCCTTAAATCTGAACAAATCCATTTTAGTTTAGTACCTGTTGATACATTGTCTGAAAGCCCAATTGTTCAAAACTAACAATGTCATTAGTTAATAGATTGTTAAAACTTGATATGGCATATATGCTGAAAAAAAATGTTGCAAGAGCTACTCACATTTTTTTTCAGCAATCTGGTATTATACTTACTAGAACAGTTAACATTTTGACCACTAATGAGCTCATTCAGCTAACAATGCTTTGAACAACTGGGCCCTGTTGGAGGAAAGGCAAATAGTGTAGCCTCAGATCAGATTCTGTGGCATCTGATCTCAGTCTACTCTGTTTGCTCTGGCCTGACTGTCTCGATATTTAGTGTTAGTAAGGTACCCTTTATTTGTGGCAAGACTGGTTTCATTTAGGGTAGGCCATAAAAGAGAGGTCTGGAAGAAAGTGCCAAAATAACAAGAAGAATTGTTTGTAACACCCAGTTAATGCATTAAATTGAGAATTTTGACAGAAAGAATTTGAAATGTGTGCTGACATGAGGTTACCCTTTTATTGGGGAATCTTGTCAGTTTTACTATACCACATTATCCTGATATGTCAGTTATCTGGTTAAAACCAAATAAATTGAGACTGAAAGGTGACAGAGAACTTGTGCAAGAAATTAACATCTTTTACAACCAATTAGCTTCAACCTTACAAACATTTGTAACTGATTATTTAAGAAAAGCTTCTTTAACAGAATTTTATGGTCGACACTCATGCCATGCAATGTAAATGCAAGCATTCAAGCTATAACAGAAACTAATTTAATTTACCATTTAAAAACAAAACATAGGCATGTGAGTTTTTACAATACTTTTAACACTTAGCCCACTTTGTAAAAATTTCAGCAGATGATAGGTAATATTTTTCTTATTTTTTTCCTGAAAATAGGCTTAGACATTTCCTGCAATTTGTCTTTTCTGCATGAAATTTCAAAGCCTATTCTCTGGGAAAAATAGAAAATCACCAATTTGTTGTCTGCTAAATAAGGAAAGAGAGTGGTAATGGTTAATTTCAGTAGCATTCTACTACACATTTAATATTTACAATTTTTATATTCTTTTTTTTTTTTTCTCTCTGTGCAAATAGGGTGAGATGGCACCATTTCTGGGATGTGAATCTTCACAGAATAATCAGATATAGATGTTTTTTTTTTGGTTTGTTTTTTTTTTTAATAAAAAAGTATTGATATATTTCTTATTTATCTATAAAAATTTGTTTTGAGTACTGATTAGAAGTGCTTTGGGGTGCCCTGATCTTCCATGAAGCAACCCATTGGAGTCATGTTGAGCATGGTCAGTTTACCGAACCACACTTTTTCCTGGGAAGACTTAATCCTCTAAACGATGATTAACTTGTGCACATTCTTTTGCCAGAAACTGACAACTGCCCTTCTTAAATCAGCAAAAGGGAGAGAATGACCACAGAAAATATTTCATGACCAATCTCCATGAAAGAATGTTGCCAGACCTGGCAGGGATCGAACCCACGACCTCCTGATCTCCAGTTGGAGGCATATCCATCTGAGCCACCACTATCTTCTTACGTAAAGTATGCTGGGTAAAAATTTCAGCAGACAACATTTTGAATTATTTTACTTATTTTCCCAGAACATAGTCTTTGACATTTCATGCACACTTTGTCCTTAGGAGACAATCTGCATTAAATGTCAAAACCTATTTTCTGAGAATAAGAAAATATCACCAATTTGTCATCTGAATTTGCCGACAGTGGTAAAGGTTAATGAATAAACTTGTAAAGATTAGGACAAGGTCATAAAAAGTTTGACATGCCATTATACTGAAGTGTCTTGAAGGGTCCTGAAGATGAGATAGATAATAAGGGCAATAACTCTTGCAACATGGATAGACCCTTATAACACTTGACTTTAATGCTTTTTTCACAAAGAATTCATTAACACTTAGTTAGTCAAAAGCCAAAACGCTGATTGTGTAATTGATGAGTTCGGAAAGAGGTAATCTTTTTTGAGTATGATTTACTGTAAATATTAACCTTTACCACTCAGTCTCTATGCAAATTTAGCAGTGTTTCTCATTCCCCTCCCCACCCCGCCACCACCCCCAATAGACTTTGACATTCCGGGTAAATTGTCTCCTAAGAGTAAAAAGGCTTGGCAGTTCATGTGAACCATCTGCTAGGGAAAAAAATAAGGCTTAGCATTTCATGTAAATTGTTTGCCTCAACAATTCACATGAAATGCAAAATCTTATTTTCTATGAAAAAAAAATAAAATATAAAGAATGTTGTCTGCTATACTTATGCTTAGTATTTTATGGGCAAAGATAGGAGCTGTAAATAAAAGGGTTTGTGTCATTGGAAGCTGGTATGTAAAATCCAGAAAAGATCAGTCTCCACAACAGTCAATTTTAGACTGGCTCCAGTCTCTAGTGACAAAATATATTTTCTTATAATCTCTTTAATAATCCACTAAAATAAAACCAAAGTAATATCATGACTATAAAGGCTGGTCACTAGTCTAGTGACCAGCCTTTATAGTCATGATAGTTTTTTGGTTTTATTTTAGTAGATTATCAAACAGGATTATGAGAAAAATAGTCAATGGAGACTGGAGCCAGTCTACAGTCAATTTAGGTAAGTCCAGCTACTGGCCATTATAAAGGGGATAAACAGAAAAATGGTATTTTGTTTCACAGCCAAAATATTGTTAAAATTTCTTTATAAGAGATAAAAACAGATAAAACAAGGCAATAAAGCAACTCCAATTCCCCTACAAAATACATACATAATTTTTCTTTCCCCTTACACCTCCCTGGAGAGTCTAGATAGAGTCAGTTCTCAGACAAGCTGGCAATAAACAATTACTGCTACATAATTTTTCTATGAGAATATTACTACATGTCTTTCTCCTAATTGCAATAAACTGAAAAATAAGAAGATTCTGTACCCTGTTCGTGTGCTAAAATCAAGTCTTAGGTGCAGATCTAGCCCAGAAAGCATTCTACATAAATCTATAGCAGGTTGTTATCAGCCCGTCAGGGTAGTTGATGGGCCGATAACGGCCCGCTCTAGATTTATAAAGAATGCTAGCTGGGCTCATGACAGGGTTCCAGTAAAATTTTAGTGGCTTTGGATTATGGCAAATGTCCTAACATTTTGTACACCAATGTTTCTGACAAAATGGTGCATGCAAACAGTGCAAACCCAGATCAGACAGCTCCTCAAGAAGCAGTCTGATCTGGGTCTGCACTGTTTGTCATTTCTCTATGTATTTTAAGAAACAATGGCATGAAAAACAAAATTTATGTCAAACAATTATGGAATAAAGTGTTTGAAATTTTAGAACATTTACCATATCTTAAGGCTTACCTAATTCATGCATCACAATGTATCTTAACATGGGCTGACACAGAAGGGGGCTAATAGGACATTCTTCTGTTATTCAGATAACCATTTATAAGTGCCAATACCTATCCAGCTTAAAATTTAATTATCTATAAAAAAACCCCTTATATAAGTGACTTTTTTCAGTCACCATATTCACTGGCTTATCAAAGGGAGACCATCCTGATATGATGATACGATTACCTAGTCTCACCTTCATGTTAACACAAGGTTCATATTTCTTCATTTCCTTTCTGTCAGTGCTGCCAGGAAAGCCTTAAAATTTACAAATCAGTTTCTGATTGGTGGAGCAGTCTGATCTGGATCTACACTGTCTGTCATTCCAATGAGTATTTTAAGAAACTATTGCATATAAAAAGCAAAAATTAAACCAAAAAAGTATGGAATGAAGTTTTTGAAACTTTACCACACATGAAATATAACCAACAGCTCTACCTTCAGGTCCTACTGGTATTGGTCAGAGTCATTTCATCGATTTGTATAAATAGGCTTCACAAATAATTTTCTTATTTCTTCATGATTTTGTGTTCTGGGATCTCATTAGAGGCAACACCCTAAACTGATTCCAACTGTATCCCTGAATATTCTTTACTTAAATAGTTTGTTGTTTTCCTATTTTAAAACTGTATGGAGACAGCATAATATCCTTTTTTTTATGTTTTTATCTCCTGAGCCCTCACTTCATCTTTTTTTTTTTTTTTTTTGTATTTAACAGACTGATTTTTAATGCTTCATGCAATTTAGCAATTTCTTGTAATTGTATAATTTTTAATTTGTTAACTTAAGTTTTTAAAATTATTGTGCATCTATTTTTCCCTGCCAAATTAAACAAGAATTTTTAAAACTTTCCGGAGTGTTGAAACACATTTTCTCAATTTTAAATACATGTACCATATTAACTATAGATATTCAAACATTCTGACCTTACTGTACTTATCCTAAAATCGAAGTCTATTTCACTATTAGGAGATATGTCAAAAAAGTGTTGGATGAATGGCAAACAGTACAGACCCTCATCAAACTGGAGCAGTTTGAGCTGGGTCTACAATTTTTACTGAGACATGTCTGTTTATGCAATAAGTGGGTAAATATGGTACATTATGAAATGTTTCAGCATTTATTTCATTGGTATTTAGGTGAATGCTAGTTTTTTGCCAGCTCCCCTACAAGAATATCTTCTAACACACATTGGAAGTACTTGAACCTTTATCCATTAACTAAAACAAAAGTGTTTGTTGTATCATTTATTAGCACATTAGTGGCCTATTATGAGGTGCTGTCAAAACTCTAATACTTTCCCTTCAGTCAAGCAGACCATACTGGGAAACATTTAAAAGTAGTGGCAATCCGATCACAAAAACATACTATATAAATTTGATCCCCACTTAACCCCCACTTTTTATATAGTAAAACTGAGGTTTACAGGGGTAAACATTGTACCTCGAGGACGTTCTCATTGAGGCAGTTCTAATGAGTACCCACAACCTATGTTTTGAGCAGAAAAATATCAGAATTTTTTATCTGAAAATTTTCATTTTTTTCTGGTAAAATTTTCAGTGTAGACATGTTTTCATAATGTGGCAGAGGTTTCTTTCATGCATGTGGACATTGTTTTTAGCTGATCTGAGTACTTTTCACAATGCCTGCAAAGCAGATTTATTTCTACCTTTGTTATCGAAATGGCTGTTACCCAGCTAGCATTCTACGTAAATCTACATCGGGCCGTCATCGGCCCGTCAGGTACCCTGACGGGCCGATGACGGCCCGATATAGATTTATGTAGAATGCTGACTGGGTATTGCACCAGTGCCCACCCCTCCATCACCCCACAAATATCCATTCATCCATCATATGGTTATTCATTAAGTGCTACTTCACTGAGGCAATTCTTGAAAGTACCCACAAAATGACTGTGTGCTGATATAGCAACTAAAATGTGTCCAATGTACACAGATGTCACCAATTTACAACCTGGGCCTTACATCTTCACTAATTCAGCAAATGACAAATTCTCTACATATTTCTTATTTTTCCTAGAAAACAGGCTTTGACATTTCATGCAAACTGTCTTCTTAGGAGCATGCAGAGCATAAACAGATGTTAAAATGCAGATCTTAATGTGAATAGATGGACAAACAGTCTCCAAAGTGTTGGCAGTGCCTTTATGATGACGAAGCACCACACAGTTATGAGCTGAATTCCGCCTCCAGTGGGACTCAAACCCAGGACCTCCTGGTCTGGTCTGGAGTGGTAATCCTTCAGGCACCCAGACACTTCTTGCAATGCCTTAACCCTTCTCATGCTGAATAATTTAAGATGCCACACCCACTTCTAATTTCCAGCTAATCAGATTACTTGATCTGGGTTTTTGACAGAAATTCACATATTTAATGACAAACAGTGCAGATCCAGATCAGTTGGCTTCTTCAGAAGCCAACTGATCTGGATCTACACTGTTTGCTAAGACAGGGCATGTCGTGTTAAGCAAGAGAAGGGTTAATAAAAAAATTATACCCAGCACCTGAAACCCTATTAGGATTTTCGGATCTGACAGCCACTGACAATGAATTCATAAATTCTGCAAGGATATGAAATATGTTCATGGCAAAGAGCTATGCTTACCACCTGATGTTTATTTTACACAGGTATGATATGATGGAAGGAAAAATGAACATTAAACAGTGTATATTTTTGGCTATAATTATATCATAAATGTCTTTGTGATTTTTCTGCCAACTGGAGATAACAATACTATCTATAAACAGGTAGCTTTTAAGGTGATAAAAGCACATAATATGAGAAAATTGCAAGAATTCTGCATTTTCAGTCACCAAATTATTTATGTTAAACATAACAGTTTGTTCCGTTTTAACAAATATCTTCTGATTTGTGTAATTGTTGGACAGGCAATAAAAAATCTGTCGAATAACAAAAATAAAAAAAACAACAACAAAAAAAAAAAAACAATTTGGCAAAGAACAAATATGTTCATGACCTAATAGCACTTTCAGTAGTAGGAATGACTTCACATGATTTCCATCTGGAGAGGACATTACTGCTCATTATGAAAACACGCCTATTCAAATACATAGAAAATTTCACCTCCAAATAATGAAAACTTTCCAGTATAAAAAACTCTGATATTTTTCATATTTCTGCTCAAAACATAGATTGTGGGTACTAGTTAGAACCGCCTCGGTGAGGCGGTTCTAACAAGTACCCACAATCTATGTTTTTGAGCAGAAATAAGAGAAATAATGTATACCCCTGTAAACCCCAGTTTTACTATATAAAAGTGGGGTTTAAGGGGGTCAAAACTATATAGGCGTGTTTTCGTGATGTGCCAGTTTGTATAAGATTAAATCTCAACCTCTTTACAACACTATTGCTGGGATCACCAAAACAACCATATTGTAGCCAAATAAAAATGTACAGATTATATAGGAAAATAAACATTAATGGTCATTTTTCTAAAATATAATCTATACATTTTTGTTTGGATAACATTTTTGGGGTTCATCTTTTAACCTGTTATATCCAAAACCATGCTATAATGAGCCATGTTATAAAGAGGTTTCCGTGTATCAACTTTTAGTATGCAACAAGCTACATTGGTTGCCAAGCAAACGAATATTACTTCCTGTTTTTAGAAATGTCAGGTTTTTTCTTGCAACTTCAAGATATTGTTTTTTCGCTGGATTTTGACCTTTTTCAATACAAAATGGCAATTTTCGTGATTGCTCATACAAATAGACCCTAATAACTGGAATAATGGCTCTTGGACGTCCTTTACTGGAATGGAATATAACAAATCATACCACAGCGAAATCAACATAAGCGTTGCCTAGAAATCTGAAAAAAATTGCATAAAAATTTGTGATTTTGGCAAATAAATTCATATATCTATTGGGAACTCAGCATGTAAAAGATTAAAGACCAAACTTAGGGAAGCTTTCTTTTTTTCAAACACTCCTCTTTAACAAGACCTCTGTTAGATTGTACAGTTTTTCGTCCTATGAAGAGCTTATATGTGCACCTGTGTTTGCAGCTTAAGCCATGGGGGACATGAATATAACACCTACCCTGAGCCACTTCAGCCAACAAATCTTTCAGGGTCTCTTGTTTTCCAGACACCTCTACAGCTGAGACCCTCACAGAAAACCTGGCCCCTGTGTGGTCCTTCTGTTCATTGATTAACTTAAACAGCCATGCTATGGCACAAGGCACAATTCCTAGAGTTTGGGGCCCCGAATCCTGACCAAACATTGTGTATGTTTTACCTGAAATATACAAATAATCATATGAATCCTTAAAGCACTAATCACAGATGCAGCAGATGACATTTTGATTTTGTTTCAAAGAAAATAAGTCAACATTTCATGAGAATCATCAAGACTTATTTTCTCTGAAAAGTAAAAAAAATAAAAATAAACATATCTGCTGTAACGTTTTTTTCATACAAAATAAGTCAACATTCCAGACAATTCACACGACTTTCAAATAAAAAATAAAAGAATAAAAAAATAAAAAATAAATTAAAATGTGTTCTGATACAGTTGTGACTGGCGCTTTAAGGGTTAAACCAACATCTATTTTACTGACCTTCCAAATGATTCAAGGAAACTGAATAGGAAGTAAAATCAAATAAAAGTTTGTTAAACCAGGCGAGGATTAGAGGCACTGTTATAACAACAATGCTTGAATTGAATTTATTAGCTACTCAAGTCCCTGAACAGAAAAACCCATCATCAAAGAAAAAGATCACTGACAAACAAAATAAATTTGATTACATGTGATGTGTTTTTCATGAATTCTTTCACCATCACAATCCATTTCTATGAACTGAGAATTATGCGAGATAAGGTATTTTTTCAACCAAAAAAGTTTTGATATTTTTCTTATTTCTCCACAAGAACATACGTTGTGGGTAGTCATTAGAAGCACCTTGCTGAGGTGCTTCTAATGAGTACCCACAACATATGTTTTTGTGGAGAAATAAGAAAAATATTCACCTTAATACCCTGCTATCTAGAGCTTTGATTGAGGCTTGCAGTGAGAAAACATTTTTTCATAGATGAGCAGTGCAAACTAAGGCCACAGCCTGAACATCTGGGCAGGTTGGTCTAGGTAGTCATTGTTTGCCGGCAAGGTATGAACTTGCTGCAGTGTTAACCATGACCATCAAAGGTCTTGATTACGGATAGTCCCCAGTTCATCATTCACATACTGGCATCAGTTGACTTTCTCCTACAGCAGTGCTCAGATCACAGCTCCAGATAAGAGGGGATCCCAGATAATATTTTTCTCATTTCTCCACGAAAACATATGTTGTGGGTAATCAGAAGTGCCTCAGTGAGGTGCTTCTAATGAGTACCCACAACATATGTTTTTGGCGAGAAATAAGAAAAAAATCAATACTATTCAGTTGAGAAAGGTGCCTTATCTCGAGATATGTGAGATGTTTGTCCTGTATGACAAACTCTGTATCTCATCAAATTGCCTCGCTAAATTAATCTGCTACTTGTTGGAAATGTCAGAAATTACTTGTCACAATCATTCTTTTCGGCTTTAATTTGCTTTTATTTCTACAAGCAATGAAAAAATACTGAATATTACCAATGAATTCAGGGCTGCCAGTAAGTTGCCAATTTTCGAGAGAGAGAAAAAAAAAGAACTATTGGTAGGATCTTTAGTTTACAGAAACATATGTTTTGGTATCTTGCTAAAATCATCTCCCTATGTCTGTTAGATCCCAGCACATGCAATTTTATGTAGAGACAAAGAAACTATTCATCTAAATATTCTCCAAATCTGGACTGTTGGAAATGATACTTGATGTGAGTCATCAGACAAAAAAAACAACAAAAAACAACAACAACAAACAACACTGCATGATCTTCTTTCATGCTACCCTATTTACCCTAAGTATTAGGACACCTTAATCCTTAAAGTGCCAATCACAACAATTGTCATCTGCTTTGTCTTCTGCCAGTTACTTTAAAGGTCATTGTTGCAAACAGTGTGGACCCAGATCAGACTGCTCCTCTAGGAGCAGTCTGAACTGGGTCCACACTGTTTGCCTATATGCAAAAAGTATGTTTTAAACATTTGCAAGAAGATGCAGCAGACGACATAAACAGATGACATTTTCAGATGCAAGTTTTCTTGGCATTTTAAGGGTTAATAAACAGACTCTCCGAAACTACATATTGGAAGAGTACAATTTCAATTTTAGGTATCTCTGGGGTCTCCAGACTACAATGGGTTAAACCATACTTGTCGCAAAACTTGAAAGAAGCCATTCTACTACCTGTTGATGTGTCTAAAATATTGCTGGATGAGTGGCAAATAGTGTAGACCCTGATCAGACCCTTATCTGGGTCTACACTGTTTGCACAAGCCTGCTTGTCCCAATACTCAACCCTTGTCCTGCTGAACCTGGATATACCCTGCCTTTCCAAACAGTGTAGATCCAGATCTGAAGAAGCCAACTGATCTGGATCTGCACTGTTTGCCATTAAGTATGTTAATTTGTATCAACAACCCAGATCAAGTAATCTGATTGGCTGAAAATTAGAAGTGGGCATGGCATCTATATTTATTCAGCAGGACAAGGGTTATGATTATTACAGTATTTATGGATGTCACAGCTATTGTATTTACCTCCTTAATGCTTTCACCAGTTTCTGATGTGGACTCTTCCATCTTTGGATTTGGATATATCCATTGTTGCATTGGGATGTCAGTCAAAAATCAAAATCAGAATGGCAAATGTTTTAGAGCCAGATGAGACAGAATGCTATAAGCCATCTCATCTGGATCCACACTTTAATGGTGTCTGCTTTGGTTGGTTTATTCCCTACCATACTTGTCTTAAAATTTTAACAAATCCATTTTACTATGTGCAGATGTGTCGAAAATTGCTGGTTGAGTGGCAAAAAGTGTAGACCCTGATGAGATCCAGTATTCTGTGGCATCTGATCTGAGTCTACAATGTTTGCTCAGGCCAGTTTGAATACTTAGGGTAAATAAGTTTGCTATGGCATCCCTATATAGACGAAAATGACAAGCTAAGAGACACATGAAGCTTCTCTCTTTTTATGTGATTGAATTTCCGTATTCACGGCTAAATTATTCATCGCTGGAAACATGACACTAAGATTGGTCCTTATTGCAACCTTAACTCCATAATTTTCACTTCTAATGTTTAGAAAATGTAAAAACTATGTAACTGTTTCTGTAAAAATGTTCTTGCTAAAAAGCATGCTAATTTTACACTTTCAGTTTTTGATGACAAGTAGTCAATTTGATATGTAAATGAAATCAGCGATGACACAGAAAAAAAATAATCAAGAATGATTTCCATTAAAACTCTTGAAAAGGATTTAATTTTGAGTCATACTGCTTGTACTCTTGGAAATGAAATCTTGGAATTTACAAGACCTAAACATTTTTTTTTTTATATAAAAAAAGAGGTGACATGAAAATATTTTAACCCTTGTCATGCTGAATAAATTAAGATGCCATACCCACTTCTAATTTCCAGCCAATCAGATTACTTGATCTGGGTTTTGATAGAAATTCACATATTTAATGACAAACAGTGCAGATCCAGATCAGTTGGCTTCTTCAGAAGCCAACTGATCTGGATCTACACTGTTTGCTACGACAGGGCATGTTTGTTTGTTTGTGTTGAGGTTTTACGGCCCAGTCAACCCAATGGGGTCATGTCGAGCGCGGTCAGTTTACCTAACCACACGTTTACTGGGCAGGCTTAGTCCTCTAAGCGGTTAACCAGTATTGTGCACATTCTTTCGCCAGAAACTGACAACTGCCCTTCTTGAATCAGCGGAAGGGAGAGAATGACCGTAGAAAATATTTCATGATCAATCTCCACGAAAGAATGTTGCCGACCTCGGCGGGGGTTGAACCCGCGACCTCCTGGTCTCCAGTCGGACGGCGCATCCAACTGAGCCACCGAGGCCGGCACGACAGGGCATGTCGTGTTCAGCAAGAGAAGGGTTAAAAGAAGAACTATTTCTGATTTGTAATAGTGAAAAGAGAGTTAATGGGCCTGGAAGTATAGGACAAAAGAAAATTTCAGTTATTCCAGTCAATACTTATGTTGTTTAGTGCCCAAGAACAGGAATTTGCAGCTCCTATGAAATATTTCAAAAACTGTAACCTTGACTTCAAGGTCGATGAAAGATAGGGCTTGCACTCAATACAAGTATCTAACATCAACTAAAGCTTCTTCAATCCAGGCATTTAGGACAAACAGATCTTTAAAAACTTTTTTGTAAAACATTTTGAATGGAATATAGAAGCCGACAATGATGCCGACAGTAACTGCTTCCCCACATTCTCCGACATGCTGGTGGTGGTAGAACAGCCCTTCTGATACTTTTGTACATGAACTGAAAATGCTGTCTGATAACTGTTATCTGCCGACTACAAGAAATTCATGGTTCTAGACAAACCGTGGGGGATAAGAAACACCATCGATATTTTTAGTCCAAAATTACTACTTATTCAGGTCTATGTAACTTATCCAAAATCTATCAGAGATGTTCTTTATACGATACAGACAACTGTAGTTACCCTAAGTATTTGGACAGATTGGCCTGAGCGAACAGTGTAACCCCTGATCAGATGCCGCATTCGCAGCATCTGATCAGGGTCTACACTGTTTGCCACTCATTCAGCAGCTTTCAAACACATCAACACATAGTAAAAATGGAATTGTTCAAATTTTAGGACAAGTATGGTAAGGAGTAAGGTGTCTAAATACTTGGGGTAAATTCGGTACAGAACATTTTTCTTCTCACACTGGGACAGAATTTATTCAATACATTAGCTGCAAGTTTCTCAGGGACTATGATTCTGACTAGAAAATATGAAATAATGAGGCGGTAGAGAATAAATGATTGACAAATAAATACATGTAGGAAATTGTTTGACATTTCTGACAAGAACTGAGATGGTCTGGTGGTAAAATGATATTTTATAAGATCCATATTTAGCAAGAAAACAACTAGTCTTCTGATGTATAAAAAACAACAGGATTTCTTGTTCTGAGTAATAACATCAATAAAAGACCAGAAAGCTGCCATACAGCTTCTTCATGGCTGCAAGCATGCAAGATCATTACGAAAACACGCCTATTCAAATATATAGAAAATTTCGCCTAAAAAAAACCTGAAAATTTTCAGATAAAAAAACTCTGATATTTTTCGTATTTTTGCTTAAATCATAGAATGTGGGTACTCGTTAGAACCACCTTTGTGATGCAGTTCTAATGAGTACCCACAATCTATGTTTTAAGCAGAAATAAGAAAAATAATGTATACCCCTGTAAACCCCAGTTTTACTATATAAAAGTGGGGTTTAAGGGGGTCAAAATTATATAGGCATGTTTTCGTGATGTGTTTTTGTGGTGAGATGAGGAGAATATTTATTTTGATACCCTTCTCATAAAGAGCTGTGCAAGCTATTGTATTTTCACCATATAATATGAGGAATGAGGAAGATTTATCAATTCTGCTTATCTGAAGAACAAACTTGAAGAAGCCACTTACCAAGTTTGGAGTATCCATAGGTAAACACACAGCCATCAGCACCCGCTACGACACCCTGAATAATTTCTGTCAGACTCCCTGAACACACTTCAGTCTGCAAAGAAAATGTATACAATCTTTCAATCTATCATACATGTTTGAGCTAAAATACAGTACTGAAAATTACAGACAAAAAAAAGTGGAACAAATAAGTTCATTAAATATTTTTACCATTTATAAGAGGTGCCATAGACATGTGGATAGAGCATTTGGCTTGCCGGTCAAACCATCAACTGAAGAACTCTCTCTCTGTTCACCCAGCTGTGAATGGATGGGGGAAGATTAAAGGCAATGAAAGGAAGACTGGGCTTTTCCTGTCATATGCTGCGGCCAAACCATAGCTTTTGAGTTTGAGTTTAGTTTTATGGCCCAGTCAACACTAGGTCATGTTGAGCCAGTCAGTTCATTTAACCACTCTTTTACTGGACATGCTTAGTCCTCTAAGTGGTTAAACAGTATTTGTGCACATTCTTTGGCCAGAAACAGACAATTGCTCTTTTTGAAACAGCAGAAAGGGGAGAATGACTGTAGAAAATATTTTATGATTATTCTCCACAAAAGAATTTTGCCAGACTCTGCTGGAATCAACCCAAGACCTCCTGATCACCAGTTGGATATGTATCCAAGCCACCGAGGCTGGCCAAAACCATGGCTAAATGCTGAAATTGCTTGGAAGGAATTCTTACCAGTCATTTTAAATAAAAACAACAAGTACCTTTTTATCTGGCGCCTTATTATTTGCTAACAAATCTACTTATCTGAAGCCGTAATTCACCTTCCACTGCATAATTTCTGCATAAATTCATTGCCGTCATAAAAATTGCATATTCAAGCATGAAGTGGTGCAAGTACCGTTTTATGTACCATTCCTTATCACAGCTCCAGATAAGGCTTTTTTTTAACTGAAAAGTATTGATATCTTTCTTATTTCTCCAAGGAAACACAATTCGTGGAAACGCAAAAGAGAGGCGCTTCTGATGAGTACCCACAACATTATGTTGTGGGTACTCATTAGAAGTGCCTCTCTAATGAGTTTCCATGAATTATGTTTTCTTGGAGAAATAAGAAAAATATTTATCTGGATACCACTTTTATCTGGAGCTATGTTTATGGGGAAAAGTACTTACATTAAATCTTTAACCCTTGTCATGCTGAAAAAATTAAGATGCCACACCCACTTCTAATTTTCAGCCAATCAGATTACTTGATCCAGATTGTTGTTATAAATTTGAATACTTAATGGCAAACAGTGCAGATCCAGATCAGTTGGCTTCTTCAACGGATCTGGATCTACACTGTTTGCAAAGGCAGGGTATATCAGGATTCAGCAGGACTAGGGTTAAGACCCTAACAAGAATATTTTGGATAATCTGCTACTTTGATAATCTCTGTCTGGAAAGAAATTAGGAATTTTCACCAAGTTCTTTGGAATGTGCATTGTGCATCTTACTGTGATGATCAAACACTCTGAATCAACAGATCTACCCCAGGGACATACTTTGGAATCCTTAGCCACATGCAACTGCATTATTGCTCAAATAATGCTGCACCCTGTCATAACTCCACTAATTCAAAATATCAGTCCTCTGTATGCAGTATTAAAGCACAAGCAGAAATATTGTTAAATTAGTTTTTCTTTTTGTACTTTCAGAAAATACTTCTAAAAATTATTTCCTGGAAACTGAAGATTAAGTCCTATTATTCTAGGATAAATCAGAAAATATCAATCCTTTGTTGTCTGTTAATTTTAATATGACATTGTGTGAGTGTGTGTCCGTGCATGTGTCTATCTAACAGCAGTTGTGTGTGTGTGTATGTGCATATATGTCTGTCTGTCTTATCTAATAGCAGTTGTGTATAGCAGTTGTGTGTTATTTACTTAATAATAAATTATACCAGGACCATACATTGTGAGGGGGGGGGGGGGGGGGGGGGAAGCAAAGAGATTGTTACCACTTTTGGATAAAATATTTAAATAATCATGCAGTTTCTGGCTAAAAGCTGACTTCACATCCTTGATTTTGACTTCAAATTTGAAGTTCTCTTAAACAATGTACCTCCCTTTCCTAAGAAGCACCCCATATTTCAAAGTTTGGGGCTGTATACTAGTAATGAACATTTTTGGAAGCATTCAATAGAGGTGGAAGAATTTTCCCATCAATCTATAGCCAACCTATATTAGCTACAACCATATTAACTACTTCATGCATAATTTTATGCCTAGTTGTTATGCGTTTATTAAATCAAATGGCTACAAAATCATCATAAGATGGCATTTTCACAGAGGGTTTCCCATGAACATTGACAGATGATCCTCCGTTAAGCTCCCTTAATGCTTAGCAGGCTGGGTAAAAATTTCAGCAGATGACATTTTCAAATATTTTTATTATTTTTCCCAGAAAATAGGATTCAAAATTTCATGCAAACTGTCTCCAATGGAGACAATTTGCATGAAATGTCAAATCCTGTTTTTGTTTTCCGGGAAATATAAGAAAAATATCACCAAATTGTCATCTGCTGAATTAGCCAAAAGAGTGGTAGGGTTAAGCTACCCCTACACTCTTTCAACTTTTAACTAGCTTTAATATCTAAACACTAAACATAAAACTTTCAAATATTTGTTATTTGTCCCAGGAAAATTTGGGATTGGTGATTTGCTGAAAGCTGCAAAGGGAAATAATCCAAATAAATTGTCAAACTTATTTTGGGGAAATATCACTCATCAGTTATCTGCTCCTTTCACTTACAGACTGCTACAGGTTAATAATTCAGTTGTGTTATGCAAAAGGATGTGATGGTGTAATATGCAATCACTGAAGGCCCAGATCTGACTGCAGGCTAATTCTCTCATAGCAGACCTCGTAATATTCTTACCAGGCAATCATCGGGAGAGAAGACGGCATCGAAAGCAAACATTTTTGGTGCCATGGCTGCTTTCCTGTGAGCAACACTTGTGGCGTAACCACTGGCAGCAGGGTCATGAACTGTGACCTGTTTGTTGCGGGTGTCGATGGTGAGGAAAGATGCAGCTTGGTCTCCGTGACTGTTTGTAGCCACGATTCTTAACATCACTTTCACCTGAAAAGAAAGATAATATTATAATCATTTAAGACAATTTTGATTTAAAAGGTGAAGCTCAACTACTCATTATATTGACCCTTAATATTTAGTCATGCCTGAGTAGACAAGTGCAGTTTAAGGTGACTGGATTTTTTTTTTTTTTTTTTTTTGATAGATTTTCCACTATTTTCTAAAAGGGAGAAAACTTTTGTGGCTTCCTGTTCGCTTTCCTACACACTAATCCCTTTCTGAAAACGGGTCTACTATAAAAGGAAAAAAAAAATGCTACCAAGGGGAACAAATTCTTTCCTTTTAGAGTAGACCCCTTTGCAGAAGGGGACAAAACAATTCTGACAGAGTTGTCTCCTCTGACTAGGTATTCATTCCCGTTAATCAGGCCCTACATCATGTGTCCTACATCCAGTAATTTTAGACACATTACCAAGTGGTTAAATGGATGCCCAAATTTTAGGACAAGTACAGTGATTATCCACAAGTTGTCTTTTTAACCCTTAAAGCACCAAGCAAAATTGTAGCAGATGACAATAACATTCTATTTTTTTTTTTTTTTTTACAATTTTTTTTATTTTTTTTTTCTTAGCAAACAAGATCTGGCATTTTATGTGATTTCACATTAAATGTCAAGCCTTAATTTCCCTGAAAAAAAAAAAAAAAAAAAAAAAGAGAACAAAAAAGATCAAAATGTCATCTGCAGCAGTTGTGACATTAACCCTCAGTATGTTGAACAAGAGGACCAAGATGGTCCTGTATCACTAACCCGAGTACCAGATAAGTTTCAAGTCAATGGGCTTTTTGGTTCAGGAGAAGTTCAATATAGATTGTCAAGATGGCAGCTGTGACAGCCATCTTGGATATCTGATCCAAATGATTTTAGCTATTTTTGCTTTACAAATCACACAATACTTCCTACCAAGTTTCCAGTCAGTTGGCATTTTGGTTCACAAGAAGTTCAAAATAGATTTGCAAGATGGCAGCCATCTTGGATTTCTGATCGGAACAATTTTAGTTGTTTTTCATCTACAAATCGCCCCGATACGTCCTACCAAGTTTCATGTCAGTTGGCCTTTTGGTCCAGGAGAAGAAGTTCAAAACAGATTTTCAACTTGGCTGCTGTAGTGGCCATCTTGGATTTCCAATCGGAATGATTTTAGATACTTTTGATCTACAGGTCACCCCAATACTTCCTAGTGGGCCCAGGGGTGTAGGAGGAGATGTCATATAAAGCAAATTGTTGACGCAGCATGACATGACGCATGACGGACATTGAACAATCACAATAGCTCACCATGAGCACTTCCTGCTCAGGTGAGCTAACAAGACTGAAATTCACTAGCCACAAATGAGTAATATTTTTATGTCACCACCCTCCTTGCCCACTCCCTTCCCCACTAAAAGAACAGGCTTGACATTTTAATCAAATCATCAAGAAATGATCTGCATGAAATGTGAAGCCTTGTTTTGCCTGGGAAAATAAGAAAAGTATTTTTAAAATACCGTCATCCAGAATTAAATTTGGTGCTAACTTAGTGACTCATGTTGAGCAAATACATCAACCCATCAAATTTTGATTGCGTTAAGTGTCCTGACAGGGTTTGTGGGTTTCCCATTTGTTTCCGATCAAACTGACAGCAACACAAGAATCGGCAATCAGTCTCACATCACTGACAAATGCATGAAGCATGTTTGAATTTGATTTTCTCAACAACAACTCCGCTAATCTAATTGATTAGCAAACAATCCAGCATCCCTTTAATGGGCTTATATCAAACTGGAAGGAACACAAGAAAACGGGTCTTGTGGTAATGTAGTGTAAAGCCATGCAATCTAACCATCACAGCAGATAAGAATGGGTATCACATAATTTTTTTTTTTATTTCTCCAGAAAAACATATGTTGTGGGTACTCATTAGAAGGGCCTGGCAAAGGCCCTTCTAATGAAGACCCACAACATATGCTTTTGACATGAAATAAAAAATATATCGATACTTTTTGGATGAAACAAAGCACATATTCTAGAGATATGCCTTGCTGTTCAAGTAAATTAATCTAAGGATGCCACATATGGAATCCGATACTAAATCCATCACAATTTTAAAAGGTGCTGCTCAGAGTCTCTGAATCCACAGACTGACCTTGACATTTGCAATCAGAATAAGCCGTAAGAACCTTTTTTGTTCAATGCAGCCCAAGTGTTCCTAAGAGAGAGTAAAGCCAATTTATTTCTTGCCACTAAAGAAATTAAGTAACTTGAAGCTAATACATGTTTCCATGTTGCCTTGTATGACAATGTTAGACCAGACTCTTATTGTATCAAAGGTTCTTGTCAGATATTAGGCAAAGAGAGAGAGAAAAAATCTTTTTTTCAGGGAGGCAGTATTGTATGATGGAAAATTTGTCTTGGTTTGCCAGCGGATATGAAAACCCTAAGGAGTTTTAAAATGTGAGACAGCAATAAGTTTAAGTTAAAACTGTCATTCCTCAATGACTGAGTGGTCTAAATCAGTCAATTTTCCAAGTACCCAGCTGGCTTCCTTCACACAGATTAGCCCACCATATATATTCTTATATACTGAAAATGGCTGTATCCAGATAAGGTATTTTTTTTTTTTTTTTTTTTTTTTTTTTAAGGCGCTTCTAATGATACCCACAACACAATGTCTTCCTCATTACGAAAACACGCCTATTCAAATATATTGAAAATTTCACCATCAAAAACTGAAAGTTTTCAGATAAAAATTCTAATATTTTTTCCACATTTCTGCTAAAAACATAGATTGTGGGTACTCGTTAGATCCATCTCGACGAGGTGGTTCTAATGAGTACCACAATCTATGTTTTTGAGCAGAAATAAGAAAAATAATGTATACCCCTGTAAACCCCAGTTTTACTATATAAAAGTGGGGTTTAAAGGGGTGAAAATTATATAGGTATGTTTTCGTGATGTGGAGAAAAAAGAAAAATATTATTTGGATATCCTCTGTTAGCTGAAGCTATAAATGTTGCACTGTTTCCCTCCTACACAGTCTGAAGGTAAATGAAATTCTGAATTCTTTTACTAAATCTAACAAGTTGACACTTTCCCTAATAATGACCAATTCTAGGAACAAAACAAACCACAAGGCTGACTAGCTTAGAAATATGACTGTCCAGAGAGTGAAGACTCTGATCAGCCTGCACATCCTTATGGTCTATGCAGGGTGCTCTTTGGATAACCAAGGATCTCAAGGTGTCCTCAAGTGGACAGTGACTGTGATAATCAGGGCCCAGTTGTTCAAAACTAAGGATGTCGTTAGTTAACGATTTGTTAAAATTTACATCAGTGATACGCAAATATACTGAATTTTTTTGCTGAAAAAATGTGAGTAGCTTTTGCAGTGCAAAAGCTACTCACATTTTTTTCAGCAAAAAATATCAGAATATTGTGCATTGAATCTGCTAAAATAGTTAAAGAAATGACCCTTAATGAGCTCATTAAGCTAAAGACACTTTGAACAACTGGGCCCAGATGTCTCAAATATGAGAAAAAAAAACACAGTCCCTGAAAATAGCTTAGAAACTATTAAGAATTCTTCAAATGAAGCCTTGATCCAGATCACATTTCTGCCACCAACTAAACTATTCTCCAGCATGTCCTGATCGGATTATATTCCAATCCACAAGTTATTTCACCTCAATTAACAGACAATTAGATTACTGCTGGGAAAAGAACATGGTTGTGGTTGGAATATCAATGACAACAAAAACAGGCAAGTTTGACAGTGCTAATGCTCTAGATAACTTTTTTTTTTTTTTTTCAGTTTTGTCATGAAAGACAGTTTCTTGGATAGGCATTACTCTAAAAAATGTGCATTACCATATTTATTGTATGTATTTGGACAGACATGCTTGAGCAAACAATGTCGACACTGATGAGAAGCCGCAGAATGCAGTGTCTCATCAGGGCTGACACTGTTTGCCACTCATCCAGCCATTTTTAGACACATCAGGTACTAAATTGTTGCTAATTACAAATGCAGCAGATAAGATTTTGATTTTTTATCATTTATATTTCAAAAGAAAATAAGGCTTGACATTTCATGTGACTCATCTTCCTAGCAGACAATTCACATGAAATGCCTAAGTCTTATTTTCTCTGACAAAATAAGAAAAAAAGTTAGAATGTAATCTGCTGCAGTTTTTCTTAGCATTTAAACAGTTAAAATCATCCCTTTTGGCTGGGTTTTAACCAGACTACAAGATACATGTATTCATGGAGAAAAATAGATGAAACTAGACATTTGTCCCCACTCTTTGCCCATATGGCAACAACATCTGGATGCATGAAGTTCAAAAACTATTTTCCAAATGCTCAATCTGATCTATTACATATTTTGACCCCTAGCCCCACCAGGGCATGACCCTAGGGGAGGTCTAACATAGAGTTGAAGTTTAGGTCTGGGTAAGTAGCATACCAAATTCCAACTTCCTAGCATAAACGGTACCCAAGTTATGACTTCCAAGAGAAACGGGGACGCAAATGTCAATGTAAATTTGAATGTAATCTTAAACAGACTCTGGTCACGAACGTGAAATATGCACACTCATATGGCTGTAACATCACAGCGAAACGCTATATGCTCCACTGCTGCCTTCCGCAGGTAGGGGCATAAAAAAATCTGTATTTTTACAATCATATCAAAATAACAAGTTTCATATGAAGCTCAGGTGGCAGTTGTGAAAAAGAAGCAAAAAAAAAAAAAAAAAAAAAAAAACAATAGCAATTTGCAAGGTAGAAATGTTTCACTTAATACTTGTAATTCTGTAGCTCCCATCCCATGTCTGAGTGTGACCTGAAACAGTATCAATGAACCAATCTAATGCATCACAAAAAAACATGCCTATATAATTTTGACTCCTTTAAACCCCACTTTTATGTAGTAAAACTGGGATTTACAGGGGTATAGACTTTTCTTATTTCTGCTCAAAAACATAGATCGTGAGTACTTGTTAGAACCATCTCGTCAAGTACCCACAATTTATTTTTTGAGCAGAAATATGAAACTATCAGAATTTTTTAGTGGTAAAATTTTCATTATATTTGAATAGACATGTTTTCATAATTTGTCTAGTGAAAAAGCAAGGAAACATCAAAGGAAACATCAAAGATTTTGAGGATGCTATTCATATAACACCTTGTAAACTTTAAAAAACATTTCTTAACTTGTTGTAGATTCTACCACCAAGGAAATAACTTCTTGAAGAAAACATCCAATCTCCTCTCCACTCTCCAGACTCTTGAAAATATGGAAACAATATCCTTGTGTTTCGAGTGGTTTAGAATATCAGGATGAGGGATCAATGCCAGGTTATGACCCTACCCTGAGGAGTGAAATCTGTTATTCTAATAACACCAAATATTGGGCTTTAGTGAACACTGTAGACCCAGATCAGATGCCAAATATTCTGCAGAATCTGGTCTAGGTCTGTACTGTTTGATCAGGCTTATTCTTTCTGAATACTTAACCATTGTCCCGCTGAGTCCGGATATATACTGCCTTTGCAAACAGTGTAGATCCAGATCAGTTGGCTTCTAAGAAGCCAACTGATCTAGATCTGCACTGTTTGCCATTCAGTATGTGAAATGATATCAACCATCTGAATCAAGTAATCTGATTGGCTGAAAATTTGAAAAAGGCGTGGTATCTTAATTTATTCAGCATGACAATGGTTAAGATAAATGCAATAGTCTTGAGCTTATGTTGTTCCTGTATTTTTCGTAAAGTTAAATTGATCTGCTTATGTAGTGATGCTGGCTGGTTGTGTCTGTACTGTTCAATTTATGTGTGTGGCAAGGGAGGTTTCTACATGGAATAACACAAACATCATGCCCCACCAATTATGTTTACATATTCAAAATAAACACATGTACCCATATCACTTGAGTATCTGTCATTCAAATCACTAGCATCAAGTATCATGGAGTTATTAGATACTTTAAATTGCTTTAATGGTTCACCACAAGACTAAGCATGAGCATACTGAGACAAAATAACAATTGTTGTGGTTCAGCCAATCAAATTCTTCAGATCTTTAAAATATTAGACCAATCAAATTTTTCAGATTTTTTTAACTAATGAAATTCTTCAGATTTTTAAACCCCTAGACCAATCAAATTCTACAGATTTTTAAATTCCTAGAACAATTGAATTCTTTAGTTAAACCCTGATCCATTTTTCATCTGGGTGAAAACGTTTCTGCTGAAATTGCAACGCTGTGTGATAAGCCTTGTGGTTAAAATTGCAGTAAACCTAAATATTGGGACAGACAGGCCCGAGCAAAAAGTGTAGCCCCAGATCAGATGATCAGGGTCTATACTATTTGCCACTCATACAGAACTATTTTAGATACATCAACAGGTAGTAAAATATACTTTTTTTTCAAATTTTAGGACGAGTATGGTAAGGAGTTAAGGTGTCTCAATACTTAGGGTAAACACGGTAATTGTCACACAGGTAAAAGTTGAACACTTTTAACCCTAGTCCTGCTGAACCCGGATATGTCCTGCCCTTGCAAACAGTGTAGATCCAGATCAGTTGAAGAAGCCAACTGCAAACAGTGTAGATCCAGATCAGCTGGCTTCTGAAGAAGCCAGCTGATCTGGATCTGCACTGTTTGCCATTAAGTATGTGAATTTATAGCAACAATCTGGATCAAGAAATCTGACTGGCTGAAAATTTGAAGTAGGTGTGGCATCTTAACTTATTCAGCATGACAAGGGTTAATGGGAATGGATACAGTTTCAAGAGACAACACTGTAAAAATAGATTTGTCTCCCTTCTGAAAAAGGGGTCTACTATAAAAGGAAAAAATTGCCTCCTACAGGGAGGAAAAGATGATTCCCAACACCTCCTTTGAACTACTTTTTTATCACTAAAAAAGGACCATATCCCTGAAGCAAAGTATTGCAATTACACATTAACAATCCTAGACAAGATGCTGGCCTCAACGGCTCTGGTGATCAGGAGGTTGTGAGTTCCCAGTAATAATAGTCATGTGTGTGTGTTGTTTTTTTTTGCTTGTTTTTAATTCATATTCAATTAATATCATTTTATTGGAATATAAATAATAATATATTTTTATTAGTATATTGGTATCATTTCACCAGCCAAACACATCTAATATTTCTGCTCCTTTGAGGAATATATTTATACAGTTATAACATGCATCAAGTTTTTCTAGGATGTCTAATAATTATCATGCTTGTCAGATCTTTTGAAGAAGACATTGATTTTACATAAAATGGGCACAAAATGTCTACTCTTCATCCTTAATCCTTGAAATGCCAATCACAACTGCAGCAGACAACATTTTGAATTTTCTAAAAACTACTTTTCACAGAAAATAAGACTTGACATTTCATGTGAATCATCTGCTCAGCAGATGATTCACATGAAATATCAAGCTTTATTTTCTCTGAAAAATAATTTTTAAAAATCAGACTGCTGTCTGCTGCATTTTGTTTGGCACTTTAATGGTTAATATCTAGAATATCAATATTATATCTTGCCAAATAAATATTAAAAAGTTGTTCTCCTGTTTAAACTTAAGCAGCTCTCTCCAGGATGATCAGACAACAAAAGCGACATATGTTTTACAGAAAAAAGGCATGACATGCCATTCAAATCTGAATGTCAAACCAAAATAAGGTCTGCTGCTTTTTTTAAAGTTAGCAGGCTAAAAGTGAACCCATTCTGAAAAAAAAAAAAAATGATGTATTTATCAAAAAAAAAATAAAGTTTGACATTTCATGTTAATTATCCATCAAGCCTTATTTTCTCAGAAAAAAAAATATTCTAGAATGTCAGATGCTACAATTTTGAATATAGCTTCATCTGTTGTTAATACTGCCCCTGTAAAGCATAAAAATCATCCTCAGGGCCCAGGTTAGTTGTTATTTTGAAGCTAAAATATTGTACTCCTATATTGACTTAATTGTGAGTAGTATAGGCTGGCAAAAAAAAAGTGCAGCCTATACTACTATTGTGTTTCCACTTTAAAAAAAACAACAACATATTCTGGGATCTCAGACCTCACTTTTCAGATTGAAGAAAATATTTATCAAACTGCCTTGTTTTCCTGCAGTTCTGTTTCTCGGAAGCTTTTAAAGTATCTCTGTTTTTATGATCAGACTTGCATGATATTAAGACGCAATATTCCAGATCCTATATTGGAAATAAAATTATCCCAAGACCAATACTACCAATCAGACATGATTATCTATTTACTTTGGTAAAGTAAAAAAAAAAACAAAAAAAAAACAGCAAGAACAAGAACTACAGCTCCAGCAAAGACATTCTCTTATCATGCAGAATAAATTAAGATGTCACACCCACTTCCAATTTTCAGCCAATCAGATTACTTGATCCAGGTTGTTCATACAAATTCACATACTTAATGGCAAACAGTGCAGATCCAGATCAGTTAGCTTCTTCAGATGCTAACCGATCTGGATCTACACTGTTTGTAAAGACAGGGTATATCCGAGTTCAGCAGGACTAGGATTAATCTTTTTCTTATTTTGCCATGAAAACATATGTTGTGGGTACTCATTAGAAGTGCCTCACAAGGCATTTCTAATGAATACCCACAACATGTTTTCATGGAAAAATTAGAAAAATATCTATGGGATATCCCCTTCTTATCTGGAGCTATACAGAACAAAAACAAAAATCTTGGGGTTTTTTTGTTGTTGTTTTTTTATTTGTTTGTTGGCTTTTTTTTTTTTTTATTTTTTTTTTTATTTATTTATTGTTTTTCATTGGTCATCTAAAAAACTGTTTGAAGAATTCACCATAGGAATGTATGGAATCACTGGACACCAACAAACTAGGCAAGGCCCTTATCAAATTGTGCAGATTTTGTGCTGAAGTTTTAACAGCCGAGTCAACCCATTAGGGTCATGTTGAGCGCAGTCAGTTGACCTAACCACGTTTTCCTGGGCAGGCATAGTCCTGTAGGCAGTTAACCAATACTTGTGCATAGTCTTTCTCAAGAAACTGACAACTGCCCTTCTGGAATCAATGGCAGGGAGAGACTCACCATAGAAAATATTTCATGATCAATCTCCATGAAAGAATGTTGCCAGACCTGTCGGGGATCAAATCCACGACCTCCTGATCATCAGTCGGACACACGTCTGACTGAGCCACCGAGGCTGGCAAATTCTGAATGAAATGTACACCTTCTGATCAGCTGGCACATCTGCACAGATGTGCCAGCTGATCAGAAGGTGTACATTTCATTCAGAAGTACAGATGTGCCAGCTGATCAGAAGGTGTACATTTCATTCAGAAGTACAGATGTGCCAGCTGATCAGAAGGTGTACATTTCATTCAGAAGTACAGATGTGCCAGCTGATCAGAAGGTGTTTGTTTGTTTGTGTTGAAGTTTTACGGCCCAGTCAACCCAATGGGGTCATGTCGAGCGCGGTCAGTTTACCTAACCACACGTTTACTGGACAGGCTTAGTCCTCTAAGCGGTTAACCAGTATTGTGCACATTCTTTCGCCAGAAACTGACAACTGCCCTTCTTGAATCAGCGGAAGGGAGAGAATGACCGTAGAAAATATTTCATGATCAATCTCCACGAAAGAATGTTGCCGACCTCGGCGGAGTTGAACCCGCGACCTCCTGGTCTCCAGTCGGACGGCGCAACCAACGGAGCCACCGAGGCGGCTCAGAAGGTGTACATTTCATTCAGAAGTACAGATGTGCCAGCTAATCAGAAGGTGTACATTTCATTCAGAAGTACAGATGTGCCAGCTGATCAGAGGGTGTACATTTCATTCAGAAGACACCTTTTCTAATGTACTGATCACTTTCTTTTTGTACGAACACATATCTTCAGACCACTAACCTGCCAGAACACATAATCTTACGACCTATAATTGAATTTATTCCACAAAAAATACCTTCCAGTGTCAGGCCTCTTATTTACCCCACCAGGACCCAGGCATACCTGTCTGTACTTATTATTAAGTCTAGTTATCAGAAATGTCATCACAACAGGGGAGATAATTCCGCCATCAGGTCGGAAATTATAAAAGCATTTTACATGTGATTTGTGTCATAGCTAACTAGTCTGAAGATTCTCCTGAAAATGTTACTACAAACATTCAACCCTTAATTTAAACCCATTTGTGCTGAGTGGATTCTTCTACTTTAACTCTTTGGATGGGTTCATTTCCTGTATAAGGAGTGTCTGATGTAGTTTTTATTATTGTCATGTTTGTAGAAATATCTGAACTTAATGCAAACAGATGCCGCATTCTGCAGGCAGCATCTGATCTGGATTTACACTGTTTGCCAATGTCCTTTTTTAATGAGACACTAGGCTTATATCGGTTAAAGTGCTAATCACAACTGCAGCAGATGAAGTTTTGATTTTTTTTTTTTTTTTTTTTTAATTTTTGTATTTTTATTTTCAGAGATAACAGCCAGCCTCCGTGGCTCAGTCAGATGCGCATCCAACTAGTGATCAGTCAGATGCGCATCCAACTAATAATCAGGAGGTTGTGGGTTCGATCCCCACCAGGTCCAGCAACACTCTTTCATGGAGATGATCCATGAAATATTTTCTACGGTCATTCTCTCCCTTCTGCTGATTCTAGAAGGACAATTGTCAGTTTCTGGCCAAAGAATGTGCACAAGTACTGGTTAATGCTTAGAGGACTTCCTGTCCAGGAAAAGTGTGGTTAGGTAAACTGACCCT
This sequence comes from Anodontia alba, assembly GCA_964016985.1. Classification (NCBI taxonomy): domain Eukaryota; kingdom Metazoa; phylum Mollusca; class Bivalvia; order Lucinida; family Lucinidae; genus Anodontia; species Anodontia alba. The sequence goes on along the minus strand of OZ024823.1, from coordinate 26,020,082 downwards.
GTTCGACATTGATGGTAATTTTCATATTTTTCCCAGAAAACAGATTTTTGACATTTCATGCAAACTGTCTCCAATTGGGAGACAATTTGCATGAAATGTCAAATCCTGTTTTCTGGTAAAAATAAGATATCAATTTATCATCTGCTGAATTAGCCCAGAGAGTACATCTTCTGAGACTATCTAAATTTTCTGAGAACTGAACCTTTTAGGTTTTCATGAGCGTAAGATGGAAGATGCTACACAGGAATGATGTTAAGTAATGACAAAGTATTTTACAGGCATGCAACCTATGTTGCTATCAATGCCAAGTCAGACCTTTAACTTTTACCACTCTGGGCCAATTCAGCAGACGACAAATTCTTGAAATTTTCCATTTTTCCCCCAAAATGGACGTTGACATTTCATACAAATTGTCTCCAATGGAAATAATTTGCATGAAATGTCAAAGCCTATTTTCTGGAAAAAATGAAAAATATTTCAAAGTATTTGCTGAATTTTTTACCCAGCATGCTAAGCATTAAAAGCCTACGGAAGGGAAGTTTGCCAACTGAGAGTCAGACAGAGAGCAATCAAAATGTCAGCACAGTGGGGCAAGGTATTTCTGCTAAACTGACCAGTCAGCTTTAATAGCTACCTTCACCACAGTTTCTAAAACAGAGGGATAGCAAAATTTTTTTTTTTTCTAATTTCTCCATAAAATCATAAGATATGTGTACTCATTAATACTGTTTTGCTGAGGCATTTCTAACGAGTACCTACAAGTATGTTTTTGTGAAGAAATAAGAAAAATATCAATAATTTTGTGCTGTAAAAAAACCTTAATTTACAGCTATGCTTTTTTTTTTTTGTATTTATTCTAAATAACTAGACAGATATGAAGGGAGAAATTTGATCAAGATCTGCTCTTGCTCTGTCTGTCATTCTATCAGCATTCCATAGATACATCCTAAAATTTCGTACACTAAAATTTCAGATAAAAGGGCATATATGCAAACAGTGCAGACCCAGATCAGACTGCTCCTTCATGTTCAGAAGCAGTCTGATCAGGGTCTACACTGTTTGCCATTCTACTAAGTATTCTAAGAAATAACTGCATAAAAGGCAAATTTTAGTCCATAAGTATGGATTAAAGTGTTCCAAATTTTAGGACATTTACCATACATCATTAGGAGGCAAACTGGAGAGCAAATTTTAGGAGCTGTTCTCTAAGAAGTTACTGTGTGAATGTTTAGGATAAATATGGTACATACAATAGCAATAAAATTGACATTTTTATAACATATCCAGAAACTACAGGCAGCTTTTTATTTTCATTTTTCTGGTTGGGTACATTCTTGGACATTTTGGTTCATTTGGCAAAACAAAATGGCAGTGGTTTTTACAAAAAGTATTCGCAATGCAAGTTTCCAGTTTCAAAAAAGATATACAGATTATAATTTACTGATTTTCTGGGAAAGTAAGTAAGATTATCATACATTTGTAGTCTGGACTGCATTTTGGTAAGAAAATAATTCTCAGACATGCGAGAAAACTCCAGTGTCATATATTTTCCTAGGTTGAAAAAATTCTACATGCGGGACTATTTGAACAGATGCGGCACTGCCTGAAAATCAAACTCTTTTATCTATAGTTTTGGCCTAACATTCTTATACTACTCTGGTGGCTTGAACAACAGGAGATACCTAATTCCAGTAACAGAGATCTTGAGGAGGTTCTAACATGTTTTTAGCAATTTAAAAATAAGATCTTTACTGCTGGTTTTAATGAGTTTTTGAAAGAAGAAGTCAGAAGTACTCAATATTCATTAGGAACATACAACCATTATTTTTTCCTGCTGGGTTCTAACTGATTCTTATCCAGACCAGTATCAAATTTTTTGTTGATAGAAAAATATTTTATGATTATCATTATTGTATTTATCATAAGTATTTGCAAAGTGTATACCAAGATCAATCTGGCCCTGAGGTTATAAAACTTTTTTCATGCTCAACTCAGCTGAGCATGAAATTTGTCCTGCTAATAAATCTCAAATTACTTACAATTGCAAATTGTCTCTTGTTTAACATAGCTGAGCATGAAAATTTCTATGGTAATAAATATGAAAATGTCAACTATTGTTGGCTTTTTCATAATTATTAGCAGAGAAAATTTTATGCTCAGCTGAGTTGAGCATGAAAAATGTTTTATAACCTCAGGGCCTGAACATGGTCTACACTGTTTTAGACATATCAAAAGGCAGTAAATACTGTATTAAACATAATTACCGCACATATCCCTATCAGGGCACAGTCATGCTATTTCGTAGTCTTCAGATTACAGTCCGTGTACTTCTAGCAACTTCTTAAAGTAAATGTTTTGGGTATTCATAGGAATTGCCTAAACTGATGCATAGTGGAGTTCATGTCTCTGCAACTTCTACATTTTTCATGATTGGTGTTTGAAACTTGCACTACAGAAAAAAGTCAGAGAACTCTGATGAAACTATTATTGCAAGAATTATTCAATAAATTTTTTTGCCTTATAATGATGCAATAGCAAAGTTCATGTGCCTGCAACTCCTTGAGCATGTCCATGAAGCCCACATGAACTGACTTGGAATGGTCAGTAGGGAATTACTGCGGGGGAAGGTGGGGGGTGGGGTGGGGTGGGGAGAGAGGAGAGAGAGTAAACCAGTTTTAATTGCTCGAAACCTCACCCTTAATTCTGATGCAGCTCCAAATTACAAATATATGTTTGTTCCCTTTGCATAGGGCACCTTGTTAAACTCTGGCTTATAACTTGCACTATTTGGCTTCCATAGTTTCAGCTTTCAACGTATGCTTTTGGCCATGCCCAGTGTATTAAGGCTTGGCTCTCTGGGTAAAATATAATTTTGGAAATAGTTTTCTTATTCTCCCCAGAAAATAGGTTTTGACATTTCATGCAAATTGTCTCCATCAGAGACAATTTACATAAAATGTCAAACCTGTTTTCTGGGAAAAATAAGAAATATATTTCAACATGTTGTCTGCTGAAATTTTAACCCAGCATGGTAAGCTGGTATGTAACTTGCACTATGAGCATTCATAGTTTCAGCTTTCACCGTATGCTTTTGGCAACACCCTGTATTAACTTATTACCAAAGGCAGGTACCTTCACTGTTTGTAAACAAGCAGATCAAGGAGTTAGACAAAATAATGAGCTTTTATATTCCAGGTATTTGGCACTTTACTCTACCACAGCAGAAACATTTTCATCATATAGTGAACAGAAAATTCTGATTCTTTTTGCTGACAGCTAATACCACATTTACCCTAGTTATTCTGACAAAGATGCCTATGCAATCAGTATAGACCTAGATCAGCTACTCCTAAAGTAGTCTGATCAGTGTCTGCATTGTTGTCATTCCACTGGCACTTTTGGTGGTTAGATGGCTATTTAAATAGGAAAAGAGATGTTTATATCTGAAAGTTTCAACCCTTGTCCTGCTGAACCGGATATGCCTTGCCTTTACAAACAGTGTAGATCCAGATCAGTTGGCTTCTGAAGAAGCCAACTGATCAAGATCTGCACTGTTTGCCATTAAGTATGTGAATTTATATCAGCCATCTGGATCAAGTAATCTGATTGGCTGAAAATTAAAAGTGGACGTGGCATCTTAATTTATTCTGCATGATATGGGTTAACTTGCTGAATATGCATGAATCTGAATAGGACATTTTTCAGTTGTTTGGTTGTGGTTAAACCATGCATCGACCCCTGTAAGTCATTTTGCATCATCTCTGAAAGACAAGAAGAAATGGGATAGAAGAGACAGTAGAATTCAGAGAGGTAACTAATAGAGATACAGAGGAGAATAAGATGAACATGAATGACAGTGAAGAAATAGGAGAAATAAATCTTCTCTGGAGTGTTTCATCTCCACCTCCTAGGAGAAAGAAGTTGGTTAGCTCAGTGGAACAATCCCAGCTTGAATTTGATAAAAATCTTGTCTTAGCACTATCAGAGACCATTCTACACATGGTCTACAAGACATTATTATCCCTACAACTTGTCTCCACCTGTGATAATTCTTGGTAAAGGTTACTGCCCCAGGTATAACTGGAGTTGTGGCCATGGGGTACCCACTAGAATTTTGACCCCAGGGTAGTTATTGTTTACCAGGGCTATTTATGTCAGCAGCAATTCTGTTATGTGGCAATAAATTAACTTTAACTATGGTACATTATCAAAAGATATCTCTTAACAGCTTAACAAAAAAAGAATTTTCAGCATACAATATTTTGAAATATTTTTCTTATTTTTTCCAGAAAATAGGCTTTTGTCATTTAATGCAAATTGTCTCCTTAGGAGATAATTTACATGAAATAACAAAACCTATTTTCTGGGAAAAATAAGAAAAATATCACCATTTTGTCTACTGAATATGCCAAAAGTGGTAAAGATTAATAACCTATTAGGAGACCACCAGTAAACTCATGATATCAAACTTAGGTACAGACAACAGAGTATACAGAATCATTCAGATCTTGTCCTTATCTAATAATCCTAAATACTGGGACAAGCAGGCAGAACAAACAGTGTAGATCCAGATCAGATGCAGCATCTGATCAGGACTAACTCTTTGTCAAGGAAGAACATGGTGATGTAGTACTTACACTGAAGTTTCAGCATTGTGGCTCCTGTACTGTCTGTCTTAAGTTTGTTCTTCCTCTTGGTGTCAATGGCAGACTATGTTCTGTGATTGTAGCTCTAGGGGCCATAAAAATGTTAACCCTTAAAGCGCCAAGCAAAATCTGTAGCAGACCACATGTATTTTTTTTTTAATTTTTCAAAGAAAATAAGTCTTGAAGTTTCATGTGAATCGTCTGCCAAGCAGATGATTCACATGAAATATCAAGACTTGTTTTCTGATACATTAAAGGTTAAACAACCTACTGTATATATCCTAAATATTGGGACATCTTAACACCTTACCATACTTGTCCTAAAATTCGAAACAGTCTATTTTACTACCTTATGATGTCTAAAATAGTGCTGGATGAGTGGCAAACAATGTAGACCTTGATCAGACCCTGCATTCTGCTGTGTCAGGTCTGTCTGTCCCAATATTTAGGATTATTATGGTATCCTACAAATTTCTCTGAGATAGCGGATATAACACTGTTCTATGTTTCTAAGTAATCCTTCAAGGGTAACCAAAAAATGTCTGTGGAAATGCCTTGGGACCGGACATGAAGTGACAGGAGAGAATGGGATGGACAAAGTGATTCTTATACAGCATTACTCCCACCACAAGCCCACCCACCCACACCTGGCCCACATACCATGTTTGGTGGGGACACAATTTCATAAATTTCATTATGGGTATCTTCACATACAAGACAAATTATGTCTGAAGGCGTCTTCCCAACCCACAATCCTCAAAAAAAGTTCTGGATTGTAGGATGCTCTTTGATTCTACTTGAATTTTGTCATCCATGAAAGAAAGAGATTGATTAACTGTGTCACATACATTCTCGTCTTCATTGTCGTTTTCTACAGTTCATGTGACAGTAATTGAACAATGAGCTACCGTGCTGTCAACAGACAGTGTTTCTGTATTTTTTTCCTCATTTGTTTTTCTCAGGATAGCAATTCTGTCAATCTGTATTCTTGTGTCACTGCATTTAATAAGGTTTTGCCTATGGTTCAATGCCTGTTGTGCATTAAGCATATAGCCAGATAAAGCAAGTATTCAGAAGATGTTTTTGCTATTTTGTTTGCACCAAAACATATCTTGTAGGTACTTATTGGAATTGCCTCAATGAGGCAATTCCAATGAGTACCTACAGGATATATTTTGGTGCAAAAACTATCTTAAATTATCATCTCAATTATCTCTTTGTCTGGACTTATGATCAAGAAAAATAGTCTGAGGATAATATTTATGACACTCGGAAAACATCCTGGGACTTAGAAACAGTAAAATCGCTGTCTTAAAATCATCAACAATCTCCTAGAAATCAGCCTTTTTTTTTTTTTTTTTTTTACAATTCCCATTCTATATTGTATGACTCATTTGAAGTTTTCTTTAAACAATTAATTGACTACAAATGCAAAGAAAAAATCAGGGAAAGTATGAAAGTCTCTAACAAAACGATAAAAAACCTATGTTAACTTACCCTTTTAAATTAACCCTTGTCCTGCTGAGCCCGGATATACCCTGCCTCTGCAAACAGTGTAGCTCCAGATCAGTTGGCTTCTGAAGAAGCCAACTGATCTGGATCTGCACTGTTTGCCATTGAGTATGTGAATCTATAGAAACAATCCGGATCAAGTAATCTGATTGGCTGAAATTAGAAGTGGGCGTGGCATCTTAATTTATTCAGCAGGACAAGGGTTAACTTACCTTTTTAAATTAAGACAAAGAAAGATACCATGGAAAGTAATTTGAGCTCTTAAAGTGCTAATAACAACTGACAATATTTTTATTTTTCAGAGAACATTAGGCCAAACATTTGATGTGAATTTATTGCCTAGCAGATGATTCACATGAAATGCCAAGTCTTATTTACTCTGAATATAAATAAATAAATAAATAATAAATAAATGCTGCCTGCTACAATTTTTCTTAGGGTTCTGAGAGTTATAGTATGTGCTGGTTGTCATTAAATTTTCAGTCTCATGTGCCTAAAAAGAGCTGGCAGAAAGGCAAGCAGTATTGATGAAGCAATCTGATCTGTGTCTGCTCTGTTTGCTCAGGCATGCCTGTCTATATATTAAGAGTAAATATAGTACACATCTTGTTATTAACCCTTGTCATGCTGAATAAATTAAGATGCCAAGCCCACTTCTAATTTTCAGCTTCCTTGATCCAAGATGGCCATATAAATTCAAATACTTAATGACAGAAGCCATTCCTCAGAAGCCAACTGATCTGGATCTACACTGTTTGCAAAGGCAGGGTATATCCGGGTTCAGCAAGACAAGGGTTAAAGGATAGTGATTAAAGGTTTGCATTTTGAGACACAGAGTTAGCCAAAACCGAGACAAAACCGGGCAGACTTGTGACGGACAAATGTCTTCTGTATTGTAATTTGTCTCTTATTGGTTTCCTCTAGTAGACTTCGACATGTAAAGGTTTAATTACAGTTAATGCAAATGTCTGAGAAAGCTCAACAACTAATGAGCTTTTAGGTGACTAGGATCAACAGTGTACTGAAAGCAAAGAGAGGCTTGACTGATTAATAGAGCCCAGTCAGGACAATGTTTGACACAGTCTGATGTGTCTAAAAGCAAGAGTAAAGTGTCAATAAGACGTTGACAAGGAAGCAATACATTTTAACAGACTTTCTCCAAATTTACATTTGAGTGCCCATACATTTTGTGAACTTTTAGAGTACTTCTGAGTGAATATATTTAAGCAGCTTTCTCACTGGATAGCTTGTAATAGAAAGTATCTGTCTTTGACAATGTACCTCTTCTGTTGGCCAGATAAAATATATTTTACCTCTTGCCTTTTGTTCACTGATGTTTCTATGACAAACTATAACTAGAACAAACAAAACTGATGCTAAACCATTGAATCACAATTTTGAATGGTGTTCACTTTGAGTATTAGACAGTATATAGCAAGTTTGGGAAGAAGTTTTATTTCACTCAGTCCATACAGAATACGGCATAAGAGATAGTGAGTTGGGTAGTGACTTATAGGCATACAAAGTCATTTGTTATTTTGTATGATCAAAGTGGCTTAAAGTTTGCTAGAACATATGCATAGTAAATTCATTAAAACATATTCACTAAAACGTAATGTTTGCTAAAATGTGCTGCGTCTGTTAACAAGGACCAGATAAAAGGGCCCATCAGAGGATAGTCTGATGAGAGCAATGCACAAAAAGAGTGTAGGCAATGAAGGCGCTGATCAGACTATGCACTGATGCAGTCTGCTCAAGGCCTTTATAACCAGCTTGCAGATCCCCGCATACTTCAGAATATCTTGGCCAAAAGAAACCCTGATCAGACTGGGTTGACTGTCTTCTGCAGTCTATGTATGTGTTGTTTTACAGCCCAGTCAACCCAATGGGGTCATGTCGAGCGTGGTCAGTTTACCTAACCACACTTTTACTGGGCAGGCTTAGTCCTCTAAGCGGTTAAGCAGTATTGTGCACTGTCTTTCGCCAGAAACTGACAACTGCCCTTCTTGAATCAGCGGAAGGGAGAGAATGACCGTAGAAAATATTTCATGATCCATCTCCACGAAAGAATGTTGCCGACCTCGGCGGGGGGTCAAACCCGCGACCTCTTGGTCTCCAGCCAGGTCATTCAGTCAAAAAAAAGTTTTAGCCTCCCTGGGGATTGCTTTCCTTTTTGAGTAGATCCCTTTTTCAGAAGTTGATTGATGTGCAAGCATACAAATGAGATGACACAAAAGTTGTCTCATTATAAAAACACGCCTATTCAAACATAAATTTCACAACCAAAACTGGAAGTTTTCAGATAAAAAATCTGATTTCTGATATTTTTCATATTTCTGCTCAAAGCAAAGATTGTAGGTACTCATTAGAACCCCCTTGCCAAGGCAGTTCTAACAAGTACCCACAATCTATGTTTTTGAGCAGAAATGAGAAAAATAATATATACCCCTCTAAACCTCAGTTTTACTATATAAAAGTGGGGTTTAAGGGGGTCAAAATTATATAGGTATGTTTTCATGATGCCCGTGTAAAAAAATGGTGAAAAATCAGCCAAATGTATCAAGACTCCTTAAAATATTTTCTTGATTTTTACCCCAAAACAGGACTTAATATATCATACAAATAGTCTCCTAAGAAAGCGACTCATGTCAGTCCCTGTTCTAAGAAGATGAAAAGTCACATGCTATTTTCTGAAAAAAAAAAAAAAAAAAAAGTCACACGCTATTTTCTGAAAAAAAAAAAAAAAAAAGATATAAATAAGAAACAACAGCTCTCATTTGCTGAGTCTATCAGCATACTGATGGTATTACAAAGCAACATCAAATTTTGTACCTGAACTATCTACTCTACAGAACAGAAAAAAAATCATCTAGCTGAAGAAATCCTGCTCAGGTGTACTCAATTTAGAAAAATCTTTCATTAATATCTACTACTGAGAAGAACTCTTTTACCTGCAATATATCATCCACATTTCAGGTGAGTCAAGGAAAAAAAGATCATTTTGCTACATAGTTCTACATATCATCTTTTTTATCTAACACAAAAGTAGACTTTTCTTATTTCACCATAAAAAAAGGTTATGTTGAGGGTACTCATAAGAAGCACCTAACATATGCTTTTGTGAAGAAATAAGAGTAACATTATGACAATACCTTCAACCAGACTTGTGCGACCAGCGAACACTCAGATCAGACTGCGCATTCGCGCAGTCTGATCAGAGTCTTTGCTGATTGCATGTGCCTTCTACAGCATCCAGGCTATCTAAAGAGGGATAAATGAGAACCCTTGCCATACTGGGTGAATGTACAGGCTGATCTGAGTGTGTTGGTCACACAGGTCTCATTGTAGATTTTGTCGGGCGTTAGCTCATTTGTTTTTGAAGAGAAATAAGAAAATTTATTTGGCTATCTTTCTCATCTAACGCTATGATATAGCTCCTCAAGTTATTTGACCAAAATTATTAACCCATTATAGACTGAATGAACCCCCCAATACTATATATTGGAAGAGTCTAATTTTGATTTTAGGTATGGCAGACTATGTGATTTAGCTATTCCAGAGAAATATGGTTGTGCTATTTGCAAATAATAAAGACCCTGATCAGACGCCGCATTCTGCGGCACCTGATCTTGGTCTGTACTGTTCGCCAATTACCCTTTTAGGCGTCTCCCGATCAACTACAACAATGGGTTAAACCTGGCCCTGGCCATGCTGAAAAAATTAAGATGCCATGCCCACTATTAATTTTCAGCCAATCAGATTACTTGATCCAGGTTGTTTTTACAAATTCACATAGTTAATGCCAAACAGTGTACATTCAGATCAGTTGTCTTGTTCAGAAGCCAACTGATTTGGATCAACACTGTTTGCAAAAACAGGGTATATCCAGGTTGAGAAGAACTATACATGTATAGGGTTAAGGACTAATGTGTTTTCATTTTTTTCTTATTTCTGCACAAAAACATGGTGTACCGACCACACGCTTATGTGTAGATACAAAAAAACTTTATATCTAACAATGCATTTTATATGGAGCTTAAACTGCAATGGCTCTCTATATAAATGACAACAAAGAAGACACAGACAAACCTGTGCATGGGCAGATTCAGGATTATTTCGGAGGAGGTTCGATTTGACATCACGAAAACATAACTATATAATTCTGGCCCCCTTAAATCCCGCTTTTATATAGTAAAACTGGGGTTTACAGGGGTATACATTATTTTTCTTATTTCTGCTCAAAAACATAGATTGTGGGTACTCATTAGAACCACCAATCTTAACAATCTGGGCCCAGTTATTCAAAGCCTTATTAGCTTATTAAGCTCATTAGTGGTCAAAATATTAACTATCCTACTTATCTAATTCACAGATATTTTTCTGAAAAAATATGAGTAGCAAATGCAAAAGCTACTCACATTTTTCAGCAAAAATATTAGGTTATATGCCATATTTAATGATCAAAGTTTTAACAATGTGTTAACTAAGAACATCGTTAGTTTTGAACAACTTGGCCCTGATACCATTTTCTGTCTAGTTTTGAACAACTTGGCCCTGATATCATTTTCTGTCTAGGGTAGTAAGTAAGTTTGTCAACTTCACCCCAAGGCAGGTCTTCCAAACAGAATTATATTTCCATTTTAAATATTCATCTTAACAGCAGAAATCCAAAGGATGCAAAGTTTTGAAACTCCAGATAAGATGCTTTTTTTATCAACCAAAAACCAAAATATTGCAAGCAAAAAAGGTATGGATAATTTTCTCATTTTTCCTTCCTTATAAAAACAAAGAGAGTGTAGGATCTGACATCTCATGCAAACTGTATTCCTAAGGAGATACTTTGCATGAAATGTCAAATCCTATTTTTTAAAAAAAAATAAATATTTCAAAATGTCTTCTGCTGAATTTTTTACTACCGCATGCTGTGGGTTAAAATGCCTTTCAGGATCCATTAAATTCCAGACTGAATCAAGCTTAGTGGCAGTTAAAGAATCTTCACCAATCAAAAACAAATAATATTGATAATGATTAAATAAACAAATAGCAGCAACATCAGAAAACATAAATTTGGACATATGCGCCAAGCAAAGATTCAGATCAGTCATCTGCACATTCGTGCAGTCTGATCAGAATCTTCACTGGCCACATTTCAGATAGCCAAGGCTGCAAAGTTTCTTCATGAGGACAATGAAGACTCTGATCAGACTACAAGAATGCACGAGCTGATTTGTGTCTTCCTTGGGCGCTATGTCAGAAAGTACGTTTACTCACGATGTGGCTCAAATTCAATTCTGATTCTCTGTTGTCACATTAAATTAATCAAATTTCCAAGTATTATGTAGAAAAAAATGAACCATTAATATAAAACAGAACGTATCATAAAATAAACAGACATGAAGAATGGAAATTAATGAAACATTTCATCAAATTTAATGCTATTGTTCTGTAGCAAAGGAACAGTTCCATTGGAGTTGGCACATGAGAAAACCTCAATCACTGTAGCTTGTGAACATCAATGTCCCAGATCACACTGCTTGGATTTGCAGTCTGATCAGGACCTTATGAAAAACATTTCAGCAAACTGTCATCTGCTTTTGCCCAGCAAATGCTTAACATCACAAAAACATACCTTTATAACTCTGACCCCCTTAAACCCAACTTTCATATGGACAAACTGGGGTTTACAGGGTATACAACATTTTTTTCTTATTTCTTCTCAAAAACATAGATTGTGGGTACTTGTTAGAACTACCTCGGCAAGGCGGTTCTATGGAGTATCCAAAATCTATGTTTTGAGCAGAAATATGAAAAATAGCCATCAAAGGAGATGGCAAATCCCCAGATCAACCCGCCATTTCTAAATTTAGTATATTTTAATTGATATCATGGAAATATTGAAACAGGGCAAAGTAAAAAGATGCAAAGATAGTATGAAATGTGACCAAAATAATAAGTGAAAACAATACAAGGTGCATTGTTTATGATTTTATTTTTGCATGTTCTTTTATTTTATTTTTTTTATTTTTGGCAAAATCATCTAATAGTTACTTCTGATGTGATAATTTGTTCAGGATACACAATATTTGCAAATACTTTGAATTTGTGAGTGTATATATTCAGAAATAATAGCAAAAATAAATGCTTTGGAAAGGTAAAGGAACTTTCTGTATGTTTATTGGGGTAAAAAATCAACAGAGTAAAATGTGTTCTTGCATGCTACACAACTTCTTGACCTGATATATGTCCCTACCTAAAATTATCAAGTTATCTCAAATAGTATGGGGGTTATGGCCTGCACAAGATCTTGGCATCAGGGGAGATAAGTACATAATGGAGAAAATGAGAGTACACTTGAACACGACATGCCTACTGGTCCTTATCTATGCCTCTACCAAACATTAACAAAGTATTTCAAACCACATACTCAAGAATTTGGCTTAGAAATTCATTCAGGGAAGGTAACTAGAAAACAACTACAGCAGAGGTTGTCTCTCTTGCATTGAGTCATTATCAATGCCTCTACCAAATATTATCAAAATATGTCTAAGGGTACCAAAGTTATGGAGCGCACAAGAAATTGGCTTCAGGGGAGGTAACTACATAACAAAGAAGAAATGTCTCTTGCACGAGACATGCCTATTGGTCCTCCTCTTCATTTCTACCAAATATTATCATATTATCTCAAACAGTATGGGAGTTATGGCCTGCACAAGATTTTGGCTTCAGGGCAGATAGCTACATACCGAAGAAAGTGAGAGTTGTCTCTCTTGTATGGGACATGCCTGCTGGTCCTCTTCGTTTCTACCAAACATTATCAAAATATGTCTAAGGGTGTTTAAGTTATGGAGCGCATAAGATTTTGGCTTCAGAGTAGATAACTACAAAATGAAGAAAGTGAGAGTTGTCTCTCCTGCACATGACACCCCTACCAGTCCTCCTCTTCAGTTCTATCAAATATTATCATATTACTTCAAACAGTATGGGAATTATTGCCTGCACAATATTTTTGCTTCAGGGGAAATAACTACTTAAGAAAGTGAGAGTTGTCTCTCTTGCATTTGACATGCCTACTGGTCCTCCTCTTCGTTCCAACCAAATATTACCAAACTATGTCTAAGGGTATCAAAGATATGGAGTGCACAAGGATGAATTTACAATTTCTGCTTCGGGGTAAATAACTACACAATGAATAAAATGAGAGTTGTCTTTCTTGCACGCAACATGTCTATTGGTCCTCCTCTTCATCCCTACCAAATATTATCAAATTATCTCTAACAGTATGGGAGTTATGGCCTGCACAAGATTTCGGCTTCAGGGAAGATAACTACATAATGAAGACAATGACAGTTATCTCTCTTGCATGCAACACACCTACTGGTCCTCCTCTTCATTCCCACTAAATATTACTAAAATATGTCTAAGGGTATATGACACACCTACTGGTCATTACCAATGCCTCTACCAAATATTATCAAAATATGTCTAAGGGTAACAGTTATGGAGCACACAAGAGTTTGGCATCAGGCGAGATAACTACATAACGAAGAACAAGCAAATTCCATGGGGAATTTATGTCCCCCCCCGCCTAATTTTTATTTGAGGTGTTAAAAATGCTAAAGTTAACCAGAGGACCACTGGTCCTGTATCAAATACCTAAGTATTGAAGCAGGAAACCAGTGATAAAAAATAATTTCAAGATTCTGAAAAAAACCACATGCATATCTTCAGACCATCCTTAAAGCACCTGTAAAGTTTCAAAGGATCGGCTTAAAACTGTGGTAGGAGTTACTGGGTCAAGGTACCTACTCCCCATACGCTTCTGTAGTATTAGAACTCAAAAAATGTCTGTTAAAAATGCAGAAAAAGTGGTAAAAAATTATTTCAGGATTCTGAAAAAACCACATGCATATCTTCAGGCCATCCTAAAAGCCCTTGTAAAGTTTCAAAAGGATCGGACAAAAACTGTGGGAGGAGTTAAGGGGACAAGGTGCCTGCACCCTATATACTTCTGCAATATTAGAACGCAAAAAATGTCTAAGTTAAAAATGCAGAAAAAGTAATAAAAAAATATTTCAGGATTCTGAAAAATCCACATGCATATCTTCAGGCCATCCTAAAAGCCCACGTAAAGTTTCAGAAGGATCGGCCAAAAACTGTGGGAGGAGTTAAGGGGACAAGGTACCTACTCCCTATAGACTTCTGTAAAATTAGAACTAAAAAAATGTCTAAGTTCAAAACGTGTAAAAAGTGATAAAAAATAATTTCAGGATTCTGAATAAACCACATGCATATCTTCAGACCATCCTTAAAACACCTGTAAAGTTTCAAAAGGATCGGCCAAAAACTGTGGGAGGAGTTAAGGGGACAAGGTACCTGCTCCCTATACACTCCTGTAGTATTAGAACTCAAAAAATGTCTAAGTTAAAAATGCGGAAAAAGTAATAAAAAATTATTTCAGGATTCTGAAAAAAAACACATGCATATCTTCAGGCCATCCTGAAAGCCCATGTAAAGTTTCAAAAGGATCGGCCAAAAACTGTGGGAGGAGTTAAGGGGACAAGGTACCTACTCCCTATACACTTCTGTAGTATTAGAAATCGAAAAATGACTAAGTTAAAAATGCGGAAAAAGTGATAAAAATTATTTCAGGATTCTGAAAAAACCACATGCATATCTTCAGGCCATCCTTAAAACACCTGTAAAGTTTCAAAAGAATCGGCCAAAAACTGTGGGAGGAGTTAAGGGGACAAGGTACCTGCTTCCTATACACTTCTGTAGTATTAGAACTCAAAAAAAGTCTAAGTTAAAAATGCGGAAAAAGTGATAAAAAATTATTTCAGGATTCTGAAAAAACCACATGCATATCTTCAGACCATCCTTAAAACACCTGTAAAGTTTCAAAAGGATCGGACAGAAACTGTGGGAGGAGTTAAGGGGACAAAGTACCCACTAAAAACTCGGAACCACGCACCACGCGCCACGCGCCACGCGCCACGCCCCACGGAAAACCCAAAACAGTGTCCCTCCACTTTTCTTCGAAAAGGCGGGGGACAAAAAGTGAGAGTTGTCTCTCTTGCACAGGACATGCCTACTGTTCCTCCTCTTTATCCCTACCAAATATTATAAAATTATCTCAAACAGTATGGGAGTTATGGCCTGCACAAGATTCCGACTTCAGAGGAGATAACTACATAACGAAGACAGTGATAGTTGTCTCTCTTGCAGGCGACACACCTACTGATCCTTCTCTTCATTCCCACTAAATATAACCAAAATATGTCTAAGGGTATCAAAGTTATTGAGCTCACAAGGATGAGTCTACAATTTCTGCTACGGGGAGATTACTACATAAAGAATGATGTGAGAGTTGGCTCTCTTGTACCTGACACACCTACTGGTCCTCCTCTTTATCCCTGCCAAGTATTATCAAACTACCTCAAACAGTATGGGAGTTATGGCCTGCACAAAATTTCAGCTTCAGGGGAGATAACTACATAACGAAAACAGAGTTGTTTCTCTTGCATGCGACATGCCTACTGGTCCTCCTCTTCATTATTACCAAATATTACCAAAATATGTCTAAGGGTATCAAAGTTATGGAGCACACAAGGATGCGTTGATGAATGGAAGGATGGATGGATGGACGCCATGCTGATCGCTGTATCACCTGAACCTATCGGTCGGGGGATAAGAAAAATTTATTTGAAAAATTTCAGTTTGTGGAGGTAAAATTTGCAATATATTTGAATAGGTTGAATATTGTGGTTCTATTGCATATCCCTGCATGACAATCTCACCAGACATTCTATAAGGCCCAGAGATCATGTAGGAAGATAGTTAGGACATTTATCAGACTGCACGTACATGACAAGGTGACAGGATCTTCATTTTCTTTCATAGGAAAATTCATAGATTTTTCAAAGCACACATGAGAAAAGTTGGTGCTCAGAATTTTCTAGTTTTTTTTTCTACCATCTTGTGGAAATATGTTCATTAATATCATTAATATTTTGTCACTGGGTAATGAAATTTTCGCTTAAACCTATTTTGTGGGGTATAAAAAGAGAAACTATTCCTTTAAATACTTGGTCCTGGTAACTCCTTCTTGTTTGCACTTGTCCTAAAATTTCGAGAGGCCCATGATGCAGCTAAAATGCTTCTTCAGAAGTTTACTGATCTGGATCTACACTGTTTGCAAAGGCAGGGCATATCCAGGTTAAGCAGGACTGGGGATAACCTATTCAATTCTTTAGGCTAATTCAGCAGATCACAAACTGATGATATTTTCTTAGTTTTCCCAGAATATAAGAAAAATATTTAACCCTTGCCATGCTGAATAAATTAAGATGCCACCCCCACTTCTAGTTTTCAGCCAATCAGATTACTTGATCCAGATTGTTGATACATATTCAAATACTGAATGGCAAACAGTGCAGATCCAAATCAGTTTGCTTCTTCAGAAGCCAACTGATTTGTCTCTACATTGTTTGCAATGGCAGGGCATATCTGAGTTCAGCATGACAATGGTTAAAATGTTGTCTGCAGAAATTTATACCCAGCATGCTAAGGGCTATAGGAAATAATTAGATTGCTTTTTTTCAGAATATCACTGGCCCAAAGCTCTAATTGGAAATATTTACTCAAAATATCAAAATTGTTAAAGATTTCATGTTAAAGTAAACAATGAGTAAAGTTGTCAAACAAAGAGTTTCAAAAGTAAACAAAAATGAGTGGATCTAATATTTGAATTAAATGTTAGACATATATGGAGAGCAATTTTTTTATCATGTTACAAAAGGGATGTAATTTTAAACTTCACAGAAAGTATTGTGGTAGCCCCAATTCCATAATAGTACTGGACTGTCATTATTGCTAAAGCATGCTGGGTAAAAAATTCAGCAGATGACATTTTGGAATATTTTTATTTTTTCCCAAAAAATAGGCTTTTCATTCAAATTGTCTCTTTAGGAAACAATTTGCATGAAATGTTGAAATAAGAAAATGCTGTTGGATGAATTAGCCCAGAGAGTGATAAAAGGTTAAAAAAAGTTCCAAGCAAAAACAAGCCTTAACCCTAAGTAGGGCAATCACAAAAGCAGTTGACAGTATTTTTGTTTTTTTTTTGTGTTTTTTTTTTCAGAGAAAACAAGGCTTGGAATTTTATGAGAATCATCTGTTAAGCTGACAATTCACATGAAATGTTGAGCCTTATTTTCTCTGAAAAATATTGTGAAAAATGTCAGCATGCCATCTACTTCAATCTTGCTTCATGCTTTAAGGGTGAAATATTAATTACTTTCTGTTATGACTCACTCATCATGATTAACAAAATGGTAAATATTAAAGAAATTTAAAGCGAAATTTCCTTGTCTGAATGATGCAAAACACATGTTGCTGCAACAACAAAGTAACAACCATCTGGAAAAGTACAACTGTCTACAATCATGACAATAACTCTATTTCAGCAAACTGACTTTTAAACTCAGCTATTTGAAACTACTATCCAAAATATTCAAACAGGTTAACTCTAAGCATGCTTGTCTTAAAATTTGAAAAAGTTAATTTGATCACTTGGTAATGAGTTTAAAAAGCCATGGTGATGGCCAACAATACAGACACTGGTCAAACTGCTGCTTTTAGGTCTGCACTGTTAGTTCATATATGAATGCCTGAATATTTAGGATAAATATGATATATTGACAGATTTCCCAATTTTCATCCTATGCTTGTATGGAAAACTGACCTTGACTTAACCCTTGTCATGCTGAATAAATTAAGATACCACACCCACTTCTAATTTTCAACCAATCAGATTACGTGATCAAGGTTGTTGATACAAATTCAAATATTGCAAACAGTTCAGATCCAGATCAGTTGGCTTCTTCAGAGCATATCCAGGTTCAGCAGGACTAAGGTTTTGAAATAAGAAAACGGTACCAGCATTATATGAGACCAAGAGCTCATCAACAGTCTGTGTCATAAGCTCCTTGACCAAACACAATGATGACAACATGTCTTATGGTCTGCGAAGACCCAATCCAGTGGAAGTCTTCCCTAGGCGATAGCCAAGGAGCCACAGTTTCCTCAGTTAGACAATAAAGACCTTGATCTGACTGCTTGGATGGTACATAACCTCAGGTTGCAACTAACGAGTTGCTTTTTTTTTTTTTTTCATCAAAAAGAATTGATATTTTTCTAAGTTCTCCATGAAAACATATGTTACAGGTACTCATTTGAAGTGCCTAAACAAGGCACTTTGCCTCAACAAGGCACTTCTAATGAGTACCAATAACATATGTTTTTGAGGAGAAATAAAAATATTTTGTGGAAACCCCCTCTTATCTGGAGCTTTGGCCAAAGCTCCATGGTTCCTACAGGTGGACAAAGAACTTTGATATGAATGCCTGGATGGTATACCATATTCAACCTAATTACTGCACATATCCTTATAGGTGCATAATAATAATAAAAATAATAATAATAATAATAATAATAATAATAATAGACGTTATTTTTAGAGGGTGACACATTTAGCAATACAAACTAATCTTCCATGAGGCCCTCTACACAGTAAAGCAATTTCTTGGGTCTTCATATTACAGCTCGTGTGTTTTTATCCACCTGTTTCTAAAAGCAACAACATATGCTAAGAATTGCTTGAATATATGCTTGAATTGCCTCAATAGCATATGTTGTTGGTACTCATTTGAATTGCCTCATTGAGGCAATTCAAATGAGTACCAACAACATATGCTTTTAGAAATTAATAAGAAAAAAATAACGGTATTAGGTGGTTATTTTACTAAATATTTTTTTTTAGCAATTTTGAAAAACCCAAGTGCACAGTGCGGTAATTAGATCGTATACAGTATTTTCTCAGGCTGAAACTAATTTCTCTAAACTCAACTCACCTTTCCCATTCCTGGGGCCTGTTGTCGCCCTATACTTCTTAACAGGCATGGTGGACATGGGGGTGGGGATAACCTCAGGATCTCACTGAAGCATGTAGGGAAAGGTGGGGGCTCTGGTTCGGGCTGGTGATGCCGCTTCTTCTTCTTGCTCAATTTCTGTGCAGCCCTGAAATGGTGAAAAACATGGTATAAAGGTGCTTAAAATCCAACATATACAAATCTCAAGTAGGTTAACCTATTTTAGATTGAATAAACTTACTAAAGAACTAGAAATGTGTCCACAGTACATGGATGCCCCCGCTGATGGGTACCTGACTATAAAACTGCAAAATTCTACCTGGTACAAATGCCTTAACCCGAGTCTAACAGGATCACGTATGTATGTACAACCTAAAAACTACATGCCCCCAGCATCATCCGATGTAGGGGCATAAAAATGGCTAAACTATTTGCAAACAGTGGAGACCTTGATCGAATGTCGCATTCTGTGGCATCTGATCTAGGTCTGAAGTGTTTGCCAATTACCCTTTTGAGGGTCTCCAGAGTAAAATGGGTTAATGTGTCAGAATATAGTCATGTGCTAAATTTGGCTTCCAATGAGATTCAAAGCCTGGACCTCGCGATCTGCAAAGTAAATACTGCCCGAGATGGCATTTTAAAATAGGTTGTTTTGTTCATTCCTAGAATAGAGCTCAACATTTCATTCAAGTCAAGACAATCAGGGCCCAGTTGTTCAAAGCTAACGACGTCGTTAGTTAACGATTCGTTAAAATTTTAATCGAGTGATACGCAAATATGCTGAAATTTTTTGCTGAAAAAATGTGAGTAGTTTTTGCAGTGCAAAAGCTACTCACATTTTTTCAGCAAAAAATATCAGAATATTGTGTATTGAATCCACTAAAACAGTTAACGAAATGACCCTTAACAAGCTCGTTAAGCTAACGACGCTTTGAACAACCGGGCCCTGGATGCAATGCCAAGCCCTGTCAGCCCTCTTAAAATGCCATTCAAAATTTTAGCAATTTTCTGATTTTTTTGTTGTTGTCATTTTATTTTTCCAAGAAAATAAGACCTAACATTTCATGTGAATTATCTGCCTAGCCTTATTTTTTTTTTAGAAAACAAATGTATTTTTGACAATGTTGTGAATGGCACTTCAAGTGTTAATAATAACAATTCCTGGTTGTAAAAATTGCATACTGGCAGCCATGTAACTGTGATCGGTCACTCCCTTAATGCTAAGCATGCTTGGTAAAAATTTCAGCAGACAACATTTAAAAATACTTTTCTTATTTTCCCCAGAAAATAGGCTTTGACAGTTCATGCAAATTGTCTTCTAAGGAGACAATTTGCATGAACTGACAAAGCCTGTTTTCTGGGAAAAATAAGAAAAAATATCATCAATTTGTCATCTGCTGAATTGGCCTAGATAATGGTAAAGGATAAAGTTTACTTGGCAAAAGACACTTGTTTCATTACAGTACCATTACCACTGATAATTAGGTTTCACAAGACTGTTTCCATTAATTATGGCCTATTTAGAACCTATTTTGCTAACTATTACTGATATTGATATGATTTTCTTGTTCACCTTGTTGTTTTTCCCTCAGTTTATTGAACTTTATTTATACCTAATTTGCTGTCTTTTCCATCTTGTATACTATAATAAGTCTACTGCCTGATCCCTTGCAATAATTTTATTTTTATTTATTAATTAACCCTTGTCCTGCTGAACCCAGATATGCCCTGTCTTTGCAAACAGTGTAGATCCAGATCAATTGGCTTCTTCATCTGCATTATTTGCCATTGAGTATGTGAATCAATAGATTAATCCGGATCAAGTAATCTGATTGGCTGAAAATTAGAAATGGGCATGGCATCTTAATTTATTCAGCAGGGCAAGGGTCAAGACAGAAAAAAAATCTATGCTATTCAATTTAACCCTCTCATTCCTGCCGACTAATAAAGATATCTATGCAAACAGTGTAGATCCAGATCAGACAGCTCTTAATGAGCCATCTCATCTGGATCTACACTGCCTGCCATTCTGCTTCCACTTAAGACAGAAACCATCAGTTTCAGCAATGTTCATGTCCAAGATGGAAGAGTTCAATTCATAAACTCAGGTACAATGTGCACTTTCTGAAAAATTTAATCAACTATCTTTGTCAACTACATGTAAGTAACAAAAAATAATATTACTAACTTCTTTTATGTAACTTTCTGAAAAATGCTGATAATTTAATATATCCCTAGGGAAAACAAAAAAGAAAAAATAATACAGGATTGTCAGAGAAAGAATAAAGGACTGTTAGACAGAAAATCAATCATTCATTCACAGATTTAAATAACAGAATTCTAACATGTTTTACAGAAAATTTCTCTTCCCACTGGTTAAGTTTAAATTATTTTATTTGTCAGTGTTAAACTGTTAACCAGAAATATGAACTCAAGGGTCTATTTTTCACCAATAAAATATTACCACTATTGCTGAATTGAGAAGCAGTGGTGAATATATGTGAGAGGATAATGCATAAATCATTCTTTACTTGTTATCTGATCAGCATAAAATACTTCTGTGCATTTCAACATGTCACTAAGATGTGGATTTTGGTGTTTTATATCCCTGTCAACATTATTTAAGTCATATTGAGACAACAGAAGGGTGATAATGAAAGGCCCTGTGCAATGAAGAGATTTTTTTTTTACCCAGTGCTTACTGTTAGTTGAATTCTGCCTCATCTGAATATACACCACAACCTCTTTATAACACTATTGTTGGGGTCCATAGCCTAAACAACCGTGTCATATCCAAACAAAAATGTATAGATTATATTGAAAAATGACCATTTATGGTCATTTTTCAACATAATCTATACATTTTTGGGATCCATCTTTGAACTGTGTTATATTCAAAACCGTGTTATAACGAACTGTGTTAGAAAGAGGTTGTAGTGTATTCACCTTAGTCTTCCACTCCTGGTGATCAAACAGTCTTTAAAGCTTAGCATGCTGGGTAAAATTTTCAGCATTCAACATTTTGGAATATTTTTCTTTCCCCCCCCCCCACCCCCACCCCCCCACCAGAAAACAGCTTTGACACTTCATCTAAACTGTCTCCTTGCATGAAATATTAAAGTCTGTTTTCTGGGAAAAATAAGAAAAAATATAAAAAGAAAATTTGCAATAAAAGTCAAAGCCTATTTTCTAAGGAAAAATCATTGTCATCTGCTGAATTTGCAAGAAGAGTGGTGAAGGTTAAATCCTCCCCACAGCTGCAGATGCAATAAAACTGCACTGACTCTGTTAGCAACATTCACGGTGCTCAGTTTATTATATATTTATCTCTTTATTCTTCTTTTATTCCCTCATTCCCAGACAAGTAAAGGGTCAAATTTCTAGGCTTGAGCCCCGAGATGTAAAAAGCCTTTGTACCTAAATACCTGCTGACATAATGTGACAGAGATCATAGCATAAAAATAAGCAGAATCCTGGGAAATTAGGCAATTTCTAAAACAAACTGCTTTTCTTTTGTTTGTTTATAATTTTAACCCTGACATAAAATTAATTTCCAGTTCCCATCCCTTTGCAACATGTTGTAATATTAACCCTTGTCATGCTGAATAAATTAAGATGCCACTCCCACTTCTAATTTTCAGTCAGTTAGATTACTTAATCCAGATTGTTGATGTAAATTCACATACTTGCTGACAAACAGTGCAGATCCAGATCAGTTGGCTTCTTCAGAAGCCAACTGATCTGGATCTACACTGTTTGCAAATGCAGGGTATATCCGGGTTCAGCGGGACAAGGGTTAAAAACACTCCCCTCCACCCACAATAAGCACAGCTGTGCTGTAAATTTCATGAATTCTCCCCAGGCCGAACAGGGATTCATCTGGATCCCAGTTACTTTCAGCTTTTCCTAATGTACCATATATATCTTAAACATCTGAATACCACAACTCCTTACCATACTTATCCTTAAATGTTAACAAGGCCATGTCCCTTCGTGAATGTTCACAAGCGTATGTAGCACATATTTTGATAAGTCAGCACAGCTACCCTTCAATACCATAGTTAGTTTGCAATGCTGAATAAATTGGGATGCCACGCCCACTTCTAATTTCCAGCCAATCAGATAACTGAGTTCAGGTTGTTGATACAAATTCCCATACTTAATGACAAACAGTGCAGATCTAGATCAGTCTTCAGAAGCCAACTGATCTGGATCTGCACTGTTTGCAAAGGCAGGGCATATCTGGGTTCAGCACTACCAGTGTTAATATTTGGACACTTTTGTCCCTTAACCCTTGTCATGCTGAATAAATTAAGTAGCCATACCCACTTCTAATTTTCAGCCAATCAGACTGCTTGATCCTGATTGTTGCTATAAGTTCATATACTTAATGGCAAACAGTGCAGATCCTGATAAGTTGGCTTCTTCAGAAGCCAACTGATCTGGATCTACACTGTTTGCAAAGGCAGGCTATATACGGGGTTCAGCAGGATAAGGGTTAAACCTGAACAAATCCATTTTCTCCAGTCTAAAAACCTGCTGAGTTGCAAACAGTGTAATGATCAGACACTACATTTTGCAGCATAGGATCTGGGTCTACACTGTTTGGCCAGTCCTGTCTGTGGAAATCTTCAGAATAAATTTGGTAGCATACATCACTAAAATATTGGTGTATGGTTAAATTTTATTGATGCATCTAACCCATTGTAGTCGGGAAACCCATAAAAGGGTAATTGGCAAACAGTGTAGACCCAGATCAGACGCCGCAGAATGCGGCATCTGATTTGGGTCTCCACTGTCTGCAAATAGTTTAGCCATTTTTCTTTAGGAATTTGTAAATTTCGTAGCCAGCTGTACCTAAAATTGAAATTGGACTCTTCTAATATATAGTGTGGGCAAGTCTATTCAGTCTACAATGGGTTAATCAGTACCAACAGCATACACAGTGTGTGTTGTAGATACTCATTCATATGAGCAACCACTATTCATACCAGCAACCACAACATGTTTTTGTGGATGAATAAGTACATCAATACTTTTTGAATCTAAAAATGCCTTATCTGGAGTTTTCTCTGAAGCTCCAGTGTCACCCATTTCTTTTGATATGTCCAATTTTTGTTGTAAATTTTGTCACTTGTTTTGTTCATTATATAGTAACTGTTGTTTCTTTCCCCTCATCACAAAACATGCCTGGCCCCCTTAAACCCCACTTTTATACAGTATGGGGTTTACAGGGATATACATTATTTTTCTTATTTTTGCTTAAAAACATAGATTGTGGGTACTTGTTAGAACTGCCTCACTGAGGCAGTTCTTACAAGCACCCACAATCTATGTTTTGAGTAGAAATATGAAAATAGAGTTTCTTTATCTGAAAATTTTCAGTTTTTTGGAGGTGAAATTTTCTATATATTTGAATAGGTGTGTTTTTGTAATGTTCTCTTAGGCCTTCTGTTTATGGCCTGAGAAGTAGTTGGATCAATAAAGTTCTGTTCTGTTCTATTAAGTATTCAGGTGAGAAGATATTCTCAGATTTTCTAATACATCAGTAATAGTTTCTGTTTTGCAACATCCATACCACTGACCTAACCTGCTGCATCTATGCCATTCCACCTACCCCATTATTTTCCAATAAAAACAGAGTATGCTGCAATCAAATAGCCTGATATAACCATCCCACCCTACTAATGTATTTAGTTAACTGTTAAGTCAATATGGTAGTGGGGTCAGCCTCACCCTAAGTGAGAAAAATCACTTCCCCAGGGATTTTAGAATCTGTTATATAAACACAATGTACATCTGGTCAGATGATATCAAATACCATAGCTCTGGATAAGAATAGGTATCAGGACAATATTTTTCCTTTTTCTTCAAACAGACAAATATTGTGGGAATTTATTAGATTAGCACCTCATCAAGGAGCTTCTAATGAGTACCATAACAGTTTTTTATGGAGAAATATGAAAAATATCAGTACTTTTTGGTTGAGAAGAAAAGCCTTATCCTGAGCTATGACAATACTATCAATAATAATGATGAACCACTGACAGTCAATAGTCAGAAGATTACTTTTCTTATTTTTCTATCATATGGATTTTGTGGTACTCACTGGGCATTGCACTGTCAAGGCAATTCGGGTGAGTTCCACATAAGCTATGTTTTAGTGCAAAAAAAAAAAAAAATGACAACACCACCTCTCTCCCACCCTTACCCTACTCAGTATCAGCACAAGCCAGTGCTCTAAAAGTATGAATTTATCCAAAATATAAGGACAGGCAGGTCTGAGCAAAGTGAAGACCCAGGCCAGATGCTATAGTATGCAACATCTTATCAGAGTCTTCACTGTCTCACACTCATCCAACAGTTTTAGGCACATCATCACGAAAACACGCCTATATAATTCTGACCCCTTAAACCCAACTTTTATATAGTAAAATTGAGATTTACAGGGGTATACATTATTTTTCTTATTTTTGCTCAAAAACATAGATTGTGTGTACCCATTAGAACTGCCTCACTGAGGCAGTTTTAATGAGTACCCACAATCTATGTTTTGAGCAGAAATATCGAAAATATCAGAGTTTTTTTATCTGAAAATTTTCAGTTTTTGGAGGTGAAATATTCTACATATTTGAAAAGGCATGTTTTGTAATATCAACATGTAGTAAAGTGGACATTCCATTTTTAACCCTTCTCATGCTGAATAAATTAAGATGCCATGCCCACTTCTAATTTTCAGCCAATCAGAATGCTTGATCTGAATTGTTGCTATAAATTTACATACCTGATGGCAAACAGTGCAGATCCAGATCAGTTGGCTTCTTCAGAAGCCAACTGATCTGGATCTACACTGTTTGCTAGGACAAGGTATGTCATGCTCAGCAAGAGAAGGGTTAAGACAGTAATTGTGATCAGAATATATATATGCCCCACAGCGACACCCTATACTACTGCCAGTGCACAGCAACATCTACAAAATGGCATGTGCACCCAATGAAGACTCAGATCAGCCTGGGCAATCGCCCAGTCCGATCAGTTTTCGCTGTGCACTCAGTGAGTGGCTGAGGACCCAAGCTTTTTTCATACGGACAGCAAAGATTCTGATCAGACTGGGCGAATGCCCAGGCTTATCTGAGTCTTCGCCAAGCGTACATGCGATTTTGTTAGTTTTGTCATGCGCTGGCTCATATGGTAAACAATGGTATATCACATTTCTCATCTGCAAACTCTGCCAGCACCATGTTGAAGAAACTAATGCTATACATTTACTGATTCAATAAAACCTAAATTACTGTCTCTTTTCAAGATGGGCAAACCTATAGAATATGCAAATATGGCAAACCATGTTAACCGTCAAAGTGCCAAGCAAAATTTGTAGCAGACGACATTCTAAACTTTGTTCTCGTTTTTTGGAGGAAATAAGTCTTGACATTTCATGAGAATGGTCTGCCAAGCAGATGATTCACATGAAATGTTAAGGCTTATTTTCTCTGAAAAATAAAATCAAAATGTCGTCCGCTGCAGTTGTGATTGGCACTTGACAGGCAAATCCGAGTATGATGTAAGAATCCAGTATGGCCTATCTTGTTAGGTTCTTATATTATGGAAATAGTTTGGAGCTAGTCAGAGAATATTCCCAATATTCTTTATGAAAAGGGCAGCGATAAATAAAATCAAAGAAACTCTGGCAGAAATTCTCTAGAGGAAGTAGTCTTATTTCAGATTTAATGCTTAGCATGCTGGGTAAAACTTTCAGCAGACGACATTTTGTTCTGATTTTTTCCAGAAAATAGGCTTTGACCTTTCATGCAAATTGTCTCCTGTGAAGACAATTTGCATAAAAGGTCAAAGCCTATTTTGGGAAAATTAAGAAAAATGTTTCAAAATATTGTTTGCTGAATTTTCCGAGCGAGTGGTGAAGGTTAAATGATCAAGCTGTGATCTGTTCCACTTGAGTCGATCAATTCAATATCTACATTGGTAAAATATCAGCTGAATCACAGAGACAGTATAGATCTAGAGGAACTGAAAATGTCTTGGGATGCAAACTTTACATCAGAACAAACACTTGAACAGGTCATATCAAGTTCGGTTCAATGGCACCATCATCAACCTTCAATGCCACAATAGTCAACCTTCAAATTTTTGGCCGATAAGTTTCCATTTTTCACCTCAGGTTCATTGATACTCAGGTTCAGAAACTTGATAGACAATAAAAATGCATCAGTCCTGCAGTACCAAAAGGATTATACCCCATTACTGGTGAACTGTCTCTCAAAAGCTGTTTTGACAAAAAAATGCCATAATATATGATACTGACAGGCACATAAACCACCACAATATGAGGTATTATAAAAAGGTTAAACTCTCCTCCACATTTTACATCATGCAAACACATACAAATGAACTGTTGTAAAGACCACCTCTATAGATCACCCCGAGATTGTCAGATTCCAGCCCTAACATACCCAAATGATCAAATGTTGATTTGTTCATTTTGGCTTTATTAAGAGACCACCTGCCTTGAAGGAAAATGTTTTTGGATTTCCTTGTGTGATCACTTGAGACAGGTTTACCAACCTCCCTGTACTTCACTATAGTATAGTTTACATTTTCTATTCCTTATGATCAATAAACCCATTTCAGGATTTTTGAATGGTTATATGTATCACTGGTGAGGCCTAATTGGCCAAAACTAGCTAGTCTGGCCCAGAAAACTTGACACTTCAAATATTTTCAGTTTTGTGTTTGTGATCTTTGCTCTCAAGGGTCATTTCTTTTAGAATCTGATCTTCACTACAGCTGGTGTTAGTGACATGTGCAGACATAAAACAGCTCCAATACTTCACTAAACTGTAGTTTTTACTGGTCCTTCATAATCATTGAGCCTATTCTGGGATTTTTGTAATAATCCAAGCCCATCTGCCCAGCCCATGGGTCCAGCCCATGAGCCCAGACAATAGGTCCAGCCCATGTCCACCCCACCCAATGACCCCATCCCTGCATTTCCAGTATGCCATTTTTGAACAGTTTTTGATTGTGTTGGGGTTTAACGACACGTCAACCCTTTTGGATCATTTTGTGTAATCTCCCAGAGAAAGGCAGAAAAGAGAGAGAAGAGATAGTAGAAGAGATGAAAGAGAGGGATAGGAATGAAAGTGAAGAAACAGAATAAAAACATTCCCCCTCTACCCTTACCTGCTACAAGGAAAGCAGGCCTTGCCCAGCTGTAAGCCAATATCAGTTGGATGCCCAGTAAGATACACAGCACCTTCGCACCACCTGACTACCCCAGTACTATGAAGGTTACTGATGAGGCCTAATTGGCAAAAGCTAGCTAGTCTGGGCCAGAAAATTTGACACTTCAGATATCTTCAATTCTTTGAGTATGTTCATTGCTCTTGAGGGTCATTTTTATTCAGAATCTATTTGACTGTATATAATGAACACAATAATAACAAACTTTGTCAAAAACAATTTGTGGGGAGAAGGGGTATAGTTCCTTCAGAGGGGAGAAATGGTATAGTTCCTTCAGAGGGGATAAGGGGTATAGTTCCTTCACAGTAGTTTATCTGAACATTGTCTCTTAAATACCATTTCATCATGATTTCAGCACACTGCAGGCAGCACTTGACAGCCATACTTCAGAAGCAATAAGTATGAGAGAGAGCAGATTAAACAATCAATACACATCTAGAGAACAAATACAGATAAGACCTTTTTTCCACAAACAAATATCAATATTTTTCTTATTTCTCCACAGAGACATATGTTGTGGGTAATCATTAGAAGTGCCTCATCAAGGCGCTTCTAATGAGTACCCACAAATGTATGTCTCTGTGGAGAAATAAACAAACATTTATGAGGATATCCGCTTATCTGAAGCTATGGGGAATGGTTACAGAATGAATGAGTGATCCCTTAATTGGTTATTCTATAGCTTTTTTTCATAGAACACTTTAATTTAGACAACTGTTTCAAGAGTTTGTGATTGCCAACCTGTCATGGTTGAGAAGTAACCTTTCTAATGAAGGAAACCAATAAATGAAATGACACTCAGATACTGCAAAAAGGTTTCCAAGTCAGTAGTTGGAAGAAAATCTCATAATAACACAATTCTCGGCTTAGCAAACCAGTCCCAACAGGAATAAAGTAAAGGAAAAGAAGCCAAATTACTAGATATGGGCATAGGGTTCTGTTAACCCTTAAAGAGCTAATCACAACTGCAGCAGTTGTTGTTTTTTTTTTTGTATTCTCAGATAAAATATGGCTTGACATTTCATGTGAATCATCTGACCAGTAGACTATTCATACACAATGCAAACCCCCCCCCCCCCCCCCACACACACACACACAGACAAAAAAAACAAAACAAGAAAAAACAAACAAAAAACAAAACTGGAACATGTTTTTCATGCTAGTGTCTGTCAACCATCTCCAAGGACACCAGGAGAACTATAAGCCATAACAAAACTTCCTCAGACCACAAGAAAAAGACATAATATCAAGACAATGAATTCAATTTAACTCTTGTCCTGCTGAACCCGGATATACCCTGCCTTTGCAAACAGTGTAGATCCAGAGCAGTTGGCTTCTGAAGAAGCCAACTGATCTGGATCTACACTGTTTGCCATTAAGTATGTGAATTTATAGCAACAATCTGGAACAAGTTATCTGATTGGCTAAAAATCAGAAGTGGGCCTGGTATCTTAATTTATTCAGCAGGACAAGGGTTAAGGTATCATCATTCTCTTTCACTTTCAGGCCTTGTAGAAGTACTTGGATACTTTTACCATATGTGCAGTCACAGAGTGCATGTGTAAGGGAGTATATGATCTCAAATATCTTCTGAATAAGGCAGATGTCCTAGAATTTCAAACAATTTATTCCATTTTTTTGCCTAACTTTTGCTTTTTATGCAGACGTTTCTTAAAATAATTAGAGGACTGGCAAATAGGACAGACCCTGATCTGGGTCTGCACTGTTTGCATATGCCATTTTGTGAGAAATTTTGGAATACACAATTTTAGGACATGTACTGTACTTCCTTTTTCCCTTTTTCTGGAGCAATGAGTACCACTTGTTTGTGTTTT
Organism: Anodontia alba; assembly: GCA_964016985.1. NCBI lineage: Eukaryota > Metazoa > Mollusca > Bivalvia > Lucinida > Lucinidae > Anodontia > Anodontia alba. The sequence goes on along the minus strand of OZ024823.1, from coordinate 25,989,902 downwards.
GAGAAGGTATGAACTGCAAGATAAGTAAATTCTTTTCATAATTTTCTTCTTTGCTGAAGTTTTATATAGTTTGTTTTATAGCCATTTCACTAAATGAACTATATAAATACCTCCCCACCCTTTTCTTATAAGTAAATTTTCTCTAATTATATGTGCAGAATCTTGTCTCCTCTTTGAATCACAAAAAGGAACTTCTAAATAAATTCACAAATGGAGAACTAACAGAGGAAGGCAGTGAAAAAAAAACAACAACAAAAAAAAACTTTCAAAACACAGTAAATATAAGCAACCTGATATATCTGCCTAGCTAATACTCAGATCAGTTTGTACATCTGTGCAGCCTGATACATCTGTCTAATCTCTACAGTGCACCTGTCTTTAACTTTACCAGTGACTTAGATGAACACCTGACTACATTTCTATTAGTGACCAGAATGTACACTTATTTATATCATCACATATGACTTTGATGAACACCTGTCTCTATATTTTTTTACCTTGGACTTGGATGAAAAACCTGTCTCCATTTCTACCAGTGACTTGGATGAAAACCTGTCTGCATCTCTACCATTGACTTTGATGGAAACATGTCTACATATTTACAAGTGACTTGGATGAACACCTGTCTTCATATTGACCTATGACTTGGATGAACACCTGTTTATATATTTACCTAGGATGTGGTAACAATGCCTTGTCTACATCTCTGCCAGAGACTTGAATGAACATCTGTCTGCATCGCTACCTTAGATAAACACCTATCTATATATTTACCTAGGACATGGATGAACACCTGTCTACATCTCTACCAGTGACTTAAATGAACATCTATCTATTTACAAATGACTTGGTTGAACATCTCTCTTCATAGTTACTGAAGACTTGGATGAACATCTGTCTATATATCTACCAAGGACTTGGATGAACAACTGTCTACATTTCTACCAATGACTTGAATGAACATGTGTTTAAATATCTACCAAAGACCTGAACAAACACTTGTCTGGATCTCTATGATTCACTTTAATGAACATCTGTATAAATGTTTACCTGTGGCTTAGATGAACACCTGTCTTCAGCTTTACATATTGCTTGTCCACATCTCTACCAGGACTTAAATGCCCGTCTATATCTCAATGTCTGATTTGAATGAACACCTGTCTACATCTTTAACTGTGACTTGAATGAACACCTGTCTGTATCTTTACCTTTGACTTGAATGAACACATGTCTATATCTCTACCTTTGGCTTGAATGAACACATGTCTATATCTCTACCTCTGATGAATGAACACCTGTCTATATCCCTAACTCTGACTTGAAAGAATACCTATCTACATCTTTTATCTCTGACTTGAATGAACACCTGTTTATATCACTAACTCTGACTCTAATGAACACATGTCTGTGTCTCTACCGCTGACCTGAATGAGCACCTGTCTATATATCTCAACCTCTGACCAGTAATCCCATTTTTATCCCTCTCTACCTCTGACTTGAATAATCACATGTCTATACTACCTCTAACTTGAACAATCCTTGCCTGTACCTCCACCACTTACCTGAATGAACACCTGTCTATTATCTCTACCTCTGACTTGAATGAAAACCTGTCTAAATCTCTACCTGACTTAATAGGGTTTGACATTTCATGCTAACTGTCTCCTTAGGAAAATAGGGTTTGACTTGTTTGTTTGTGTTGTGGTTTTATGGCCCAGTCAACACATTGGGGTCATGTCAAGCGTGGCCAGTTTACCTAACCACACTTTTACTGGGCAGGCTTAGTCCTCTAAGAGGTTAACCAGTATTGTGCAAATTGTTTTGCCAGAAACTGCCCTTCTTGGATCAGGGGAAGGGAGAGAATGACACAGAAAATATTTTATAATCACTCTCCCAGAAAGAATGTTGCTAACCAGGCGAGGGTCGAACCCGCAACTTCCTGATCACCAGTCGGATGTGCATCCAAATAAGGTTTTACACTAAATCAATGTCAAACCCTATTTTCTGGGAAAATATTGCCAAATTAGTCATCCGCATTTTCCCTGAGCAGTAAGATAATAGTGCCTTTAATGGCAGTGGCTCACAGACCTATTCCATTCTAGTTGGAGTCATGCTAGACTGACACTTAGATTATCTTGTAATATATCTGATGATTGATGCTGTCATTATGTCATACAAAAGTAGCAGCAACATAACTTATCATCTGTCATTTTCTTCTTCACACATACAGTAAATGTCCTAAAATTTCATACACCCAAGCTTTCGGACAAAATAGCATATGAAAACAGTGCAGACTAAGATCAGAACTCTTCTTTATAAGCGGTCTGATCAGGGTCTACACTGTTTGCCACTCCACCAAGTATTTGGAGAAGCAATTGCATAATACAAATAAATTTAGACCAAAAAAGTATGAAATGATGTGTTCGAAGCTTTAGGACCTTTACCATACTTATAATGATCTCAGACTTGGTGAAATACTGGGGAATTTTCTCTGAAGGGTGAAAAAAAATGTTAGTTTTTTACCTAAGCTCTAGATTTATCAAATTATAAATAATATCTTGATGGGTGAATACCGTATTTACCCTTAGTATTGTTTTACCCTTAGTATTGGCACATCTTAACTTCTTACCATAGCTGTCCTAAAATCTGAACATGGACGATTTACTACTTGTTATGTCTAAAATACTGCTGGATTAGTGGCAAATGCATTCTGTCCAAATACTTAACCCTTAAAGCGCTAATCACAACTGCAGCAGACGACATTTTGAAATATTTTTTTTGATTTTTCAAAGAAAACAGACGATTTACATGAAATATCAAGACTTGTTTTCTTTGAAAAATTAAAAAAAATAAAAATAAATGTCGTCTGCTACAAATTTTGCTTGGCCTTTTAAGGGTTAAAGTTATTATTGTAGTATAAAAGTATACTTAGCCACAGATAAGAGAGGGTATCAGGAAATTTTTTTCCTTATTACTCCACAAAAACATGTTGTGGGGTGGGTACTCATCAAAAGCGCATCACCGAGGCAATTACATTTGCTACATTGCCGGTGGAACATTATGCCTAAAAATTTCAGACGGCATTTTTAATATTTTTCTTATTTTTCCCAGAAAACAGGGTTGGGCATTTCATGCTATTTGTCTATGGATGAAATTTGAAAGCCTATTTTCTGAGAAAAACATAAATTTATTGTTTGTTGAATTAGCCCATAAGATCAAAACATATACACTGGCAGACTATTATAAAGTGCATGGGGTGGCAGTCTCACATTAGACTCTAAATGAGAAGAGTTCTTTATTATTTTTTTTTTATTTCCTGCTGAGGTGATTCAAATAAAAAAATCATAAGAAAATATTTGGTGCTAAAATAAGTAAAAATGTTTAACACTGCTTATTCTCACTCCTTTACTCTCCCGACACACATACCCCACTTACCCTCATCCAACATCAGAAAACAAATATCTAGGACTATGTTATTCAATCTGTCCCCACAGCCCAGCCATTTTCATCATCTTAACTCAAATCTGCATTAAACTATATTAATTGTCCAAGCTGAAATACTTTTTCTTGTTTTGCTGACATTGAAGTTTCTTCTGAAACTATTCAAATGAAATGTGCATAAGTAAATGAATTCAGGAGGAAAAAGTGTGCCAGTGACCCCCTGTTTAAATGCCAACAGTCCTGCCAATCACCATAGTGCATACAACAAATCAAATGTCCTTAGGGAGCAAACATTTTGCCCAGAGCACACTGAAGTCTGACCTCATGCTGATCCAAGGTCTAGACCTCTCAGCTTTCATTATTCAATGATATTTGCCAATTTAAACTCACTATTATCCGAAATATTCAAATTCCCTAAGCTCTTACTACATTCACCAATAAATTTGAATAAATCCATTTGACAGCCTCGTGATCAGCTGATGTGTCTAATACATTCTAGATGAATGGCAAACAGTGTAGACCCTGTTCAAACTGCTCTGAGCTGTCAAATCTGGGTCTTCATGGATTGCTCAGGCATTACTGTCCGAATATTTAAGGAAAACATGGTAGCAAGGCCAATTATGATGCAAGGTAAGCATTTTTCTCACAAGCTTACACAAGATTTGAATAATTCTTTAAGTGCAGAGCAAAATTTGTAGCAGAAGACATTCTAATTTTTTTATTAATATTAAATAAGTCTTGAAATTTCATGTGAATCGTCTGCTGGCAGACAATTCTCATGGATTATCAAGACTTTTTTTGTTCAGAAAAAAAAAATAATGTCATTTTACTGCAGCTATGATTGGCGCTTTAAGGGTAAAAAATAACAAAAATGCACAGGCTGATCTGAATCTTTGCTGAGCGCACACACAATAAGGTACATTTTCTGATGCTTAGTTCATTTTTCTCCCAAGATTTCACAAACTTTGATTAAAATACCAAAAACCACTTACCTGTTTAAACTCATGGTGTGGAAAGTTTCGTCTTATCAAAATATATCATCATTCTTATCCATGTCAATAAGAGAAAAAACAATAAATGTAAGTATTTATCCTCTGACAAGAATCAGTCTAAGTGCCAGCTAAAACATCAGTGAGTTTGTAGCTGTGGAAACTGATATAGGAAATAATCCTCAGTTAACCTTTATCACTCTCTGGGCAAATTCAGCAGAGGACATATTGCAAATTGGTGATATTTTTCTAATTTTTTTTTTCAGAAAACAGAATTTGACATTTAATATAAATTGTCTCCAATTTGCATGAAATGTCAAATCCTGTTTTCTGGGAAAAATAGGAAAAATGTCATCTGAAACTTTTGCCCAGAGTGCTAAGCATTAAATAAATACAGATCAGCTGGAGATGATGAGTGGAGGCTGAAATAGACCCTCAAGTCTGTTCATTTCATTGCAGTTCCAGTCTGTCTGCTATAGTCATCAAAAACCTGTCTACTTCATAAAAAAGTTTCTATTCTGAGACCAGAACTTGATGGGACCCCTTTTACTGAACACATTCTTTTCATCACCAGACTTGAGTTATTGAGCTGAACTACAAAGATTTTTTTCTCTCTTCTGAACTTAATTTGTATAATTTTTACCATAATTCAATAATTTTGTTGGACTGAAAATTCATTAATTTTCTTGAATGTGTTCACTGTTTTAAAGTAGGAATGATCAATGTTATCTAATTCTTGTTGAATTTTTGAAGCTCAATCTGTTACCAACCATATACATGTATAATCAGAGTTCCAGATAAGGTGATATTTAATGTCATAATTTATGGTAATGACCTTAAATATTGACTTATCTCTGTTTTATTAATATTTTTTTTACCAAAATTTGAACAAGTCCGTATCACTACATGTTGAGATGTCCAAAAACTGCTAATTCATTTTGCAAACAGTGTAGACCCTGATCAGATGCTGCATTCTGCACTGTTTGCTCAGGTCAAACTGTCTGTATATTTCAGACACAGTGTTCAATAACACATACAGTTTTTTATTTTTTTTTTTTGTTTTGTTTTGTTTTTTTGAGTATTTAATATTATTTTACATGTATCTTTTTCTCTTTTGTTTTGAGGAATCTGACCATGCCTGCAATTTTCTAATCCACATTCATTCCTGTCAAGACTTTAAACAGCCCAGTAACCTTTGAAGCAATATTCCAAGTTATTGCTGGACTAACAACTCCAAGAATACCAATAGTGCTACAGATAAGCAGGTCTCCAGATGAATATAATTTTCTTCTTTTTCCATGTATAAAAAGATGCTATAGCATTTCTCTAGAATCATTCATTAAGATCAATTTAATGATATCAATAACGTTTTTTTGAGAAGACATAAAAAGCTAACAGTATTTGTTCTTCAAACAAAAACAACAGCTCTTCTCAGCTCTGAAATCAACTGCTCTTGAACAATAAAATAATTTTATCCAGACTTTGTGCACCTTTTCAGGTATGTAAAACAATATGAGAAATCTTGTAGTATAAATTGTCTAACATCAAAGTTTTCTTTTCATCATATCACTCTTAACCCTTGTCATGCTGAATAAATTAAGATGTCATGTCCACTTTTTATTTTCAGCCAATCAAATTACTTGATCCAGTTTGTTAACACAAATTCACATAGTTAATGTCAAACAGTGTAGATACAGATCAGTTGGCTTCTTCAGAAGCCAACTGACCTGGATCTACAGTGTTTGCAAAGACAGGGCATATACAGGTTCAGCAGGACTAGGGTTAAATTAGTACCATCCTTCTACAAGCAGCAGTAATAAAGCAAACATAGAAGGAAAATGTTTTGATTGTATCAGGGATTTTCCAGTGATCTTCACTGAAAAAAAAAACACTTCAACATAGCTCTAGATGAGGGCAGATGCCGACAACTTCCCTTAGGTTGGTGTGGGCAAAATATGAAAGCTGTATCTTACATGCTGAATCCCTTAGATTGGTGTGGATGAAATATGAAAGCTATATCTTACATACTTCAGCAGTTATGTACTTTTCAAAACTTAAAGTCAGCTGTTAATGACAAAGTATGACTTGACCTTGATCTAGGCAAAAGGTCAAACTGAGCAAGGGGTGTGTACTATTGAAAGGTCTTACCCTAAGGTAGGTGTTAGCCAAATATTAAAGCGATATCTTGAATACTTCAGCAGTTATGAACACTTTTCAAAACTTAAACGCATAGCTCAAACACGGGTTTAAATGACAAAGTATGACCTGACCTTGATCTAGGCAGAAGGTCAAACTGAGGAAGGGATGTGTGATGTTGAAAGGTCTAACCCTAATGTTGGTGTGGGACAAATATTAAAGTGGTATCTTGAATACTTCAGCAGTTACAAACACTTTTCAAAACTTAAATGCAGAACTCCAACATGGGTTTAAATGACAAACTATGACCTGCCCTTACCTAGGCAGAAGGTCAAACTGAGGACAGGGTGTGTGCTATTGAAAGGTCTTATCCTAAGATAGTGGTGGGCCAAATGTTAAAGCGGTACCTTGAATACTTCAGCAGTTACAAACACTTATCAAAACTTAAACGCAGAACTCCATCATGGGTTTAAATGACAAAGTATGACCTGAACTTGACCTAGGCAGAAGGTCAAACTGAGAAAGGAGTGTGTGCTATTGAAAGGTCTAACCCTAAGGTTGGTGTGGGTCAAATATTAAAGCTCTATCTTAAATACTTCAGCAGTTACACTTTTCAAAACTTAAACGCAAAACTTAAACATGGGTGTAAATGACAAAGTAAGAACTGACCTTGACCTATATAACTGGTCTAACTCCGGAATGGGGGTATATGTTATTGAAAGGTTTTACCCTAAGTTAAGTGTAGGTGAAATATGAAAGCAGTATCTTAAATAATTAAAAAACTATGGACACCTTTGAAAACTTAAACATTGTGCTAACGCGGACGCCGCCAGACGCCGCCACCAACGCCTGGGTGACAACATAAGCTCTCCGGGGACATAGTCCCGGCGAGCTAAAAAGGAGCATTTTTGTATATATAAGTGAAGGACCAGCCCATGCAATCTAGTCTGATCAAGGATTTCCTTTTCAGTAGGAAATTCTATACAGACAACCCTCTTTATACTGACAGTCTATACAATGACAAAATTTGTTATAATGACAATTTGACTGTCATGAAACCTTTGCTTAAGAGGTGACAATTAGTCAGAAATCATGCAAGAATATTGTAAAGAAACTTGTTTTGGATATTTGTTAGAATTGCCTCAGTGAGACAATTCTAACAAATATCCAAAACATTTGTTCTATGAGGAAATAAGAACAAAACAAGACCTTACTTGCAAAGCAATCTGCTCATTAAGTATTCTGTACAAAAGCAAATTCATTTTAATGGCATCTTTGGGAACAAATGCTGTCATTGTAACGAGGGTTCACTGTACTATCCAGTCTTTCCACACACAAACAGGAAAGGCCCAGATCAGCCTGAGCACCTGCCTTTGCTGTTTGCACATGCGTCAAGACCTCTTTTCATAAGACTAGGTTCATATTAGTCATTAACTAGCATTTCCAATCTCATTCTGTGAAGAATTAGTTTCCCATAAAAAATACATAGCTGATGGGCAGAATTGTAGGTTTGGATTATGCCAGGTAAAATATAGGGGAAGGTGTGCTGTTTTAATTATCAACAATCAACTCCTGCAGAATTTCAGCTTCCACATAAAAATAGTTTTCATCTTTTGAGTCATGCCTTTCAATCTCTGAGTATAGGATAGAAAATTACTCCTGATTAAAGTTTCATATTCCACAAATATTAAACTGCCAAAATGTATTATAAGATACAGACTGCATTCTGCTACAAACGAGCCAGGCAATGAAAAAGAGGGCTTTTTTGGGGTATACACAAACAAAGAAAACCCGTATCAGCCTGCATATCTGCAATTTTAATTTGGAGTTTTACAGCCCAGTCAACACAGTTAGACATATTGAGCCATCAATTATATACCTACTTACACTTTTCCTGGGCAGGATTTGTCCTCTAAGCAGTTAACCAGTACTTGTGCACATACTTCATCAGTAACTGACAACTGCCCATCTTGAATCAGTGGAAGGGGAGGAATGACCATAGAAATTATTTCATAATCAATCTTCATGAAAGTTATGCAGTGAACTGGGATTTAAACTTGCGACCCCTGGATCTGCAGTCAGGTGTGCTACTGACTGCATTATGGCCCCTTCGGTGCATGTTAATTATACTGTCCCTTTCCAAATGATTCCTAAAATGAATAGCAAAGGCTTTGGTTTGGTTTGGGAGTTTAACGACCCAGTCAACAACTGGCAGTTTACTTGCTCTGAAAAATTGGTTGATATAGACCTAGATGTGCTGATACTGGTATGCTGATGGGTTGTGGAAAGAAACTAATATTGCAAAAGTGGTGTTAGGGTGAGGTGTGGGTGGGTTGGGTGAGGGCAATAAAATTGAATCTAGTAATTTACATTTCTGAGATTTTTAACCAACCTGTGGTGAGTGATGAAACTCAAGTTCTCCCTAAAGTTATTAGCAGCTCTGATGCACAGGATCCAGGCAGGCCATCTAATTTGTAAGCCCTATGATTGCATCCGAACATGTGGGTTTATTGAAACTGCTGTTCTAGTTTTGAAGCAAAAACGAGAAATTATCTTTAATTATCATCTCAATTATCATTTTACCCAGAGCTATACCTGAATTCTTTTATCCAGCTTCCTACATAGGATTCTAAAATTGATAGCTATTTGTCAATACTTTGAGTTTAACCCTTAACCCTTGTCCTGCTGAACCCGGATATACCCTGCCTTTGCAAACAGTGTAGATCCAGATCAGTTGGCTTCTGAAAAAGCCAACTGATCTGGATCTGCACTGTTTGCCATTAAGTATATGAATTTATATCTACAATCTGAATCAAGTTATCTGATTGGCTGAAAATTAGAATTGGGTGTGGCCTCTTAATTTATTCAGCATGACAAGGGTTAAAACGCTATGCAAAATTGTAGCAGATGACATTCTACATTTTTCATTATTATTTTTCAGAGAAAATAAAACTTGATACTTCATGTGAACTGTCTGTTAGGCAGACAATTCACATGACCCGACTTCTTTTCTCTGAAAATAATAAAAAAAAAAAACTCAAAATGTTGTCTGCTGCAGTTGTGATTTGCACTTTAAGGGTTAACCCACAAAACAGTGAATTTCTAATTACATTTAAGAGTCTCAAACTGCCATAAAAAACAACAATTTTCCCACTTTTATGAACATTTTTCCTACATATGTAATAAACAAATACAATCTGTCTGAGATTTATTGCATAGCCTTCCACATATTTTCTCTACTAAACACAACATACAATTTACAAACAAGCATACACTCATTTGTCTGCAACTGGTACCTTGTGCCCATGGACATTTTGAAATTTTTTTTTTTTTTCAAGAAAACAGGCTTTGACATTCCTCCAGTGAGAAAAGAGGCAAATATTTCCATTTGAGAGTTATCTCCCTTGAAGGTAAATCATTTCCCTCACTATCTGAGCTTATTCAGCAGACAACTAATAAGATGATATTTTCTTATTTTTCTTGCATGAAATGACAAAAGCTATTCTCTGGGAAAATTTGAATGATATTTTAACTCTTTCACTGCCACAGGCGATAATAATAGGCTTTTGCAAACAGTATAGATTTAGATAAGACGGCTCCTTATGAGCCGACTCATCTGGATCTCTATGCTATTTGATGTTCAGTGTTTCAACTTTACATATAAACTTCTTTCCAAGCAATTAGTTTGTTTAGAAAAAAAAAGCAGACGTCAAATGTCATCGGAAATTTTGGCAGCGAAAGAGTTAAAATATTGTGTGCTGCAATTTTTATCCAGCATGCTAAATGTTCAAGGAAATATTAGTAAGAAATAATATCAATGTTTCCAGACAACTTGGTAAGCTGAACAACTAATACAAGATTTTGATCATAAAGAAATGAAGCAAAAACAAGAAGACGATTTCTTGACAAGAGAAGCTTTCGGGGAACACTTTGCAATCTGCAAGCTTGCAACACTGTGACCCTGGTGTAATGAAGTAGGAGAAATCTGCCAGCATTGGACTAGAAAAGTAATGGAGGAGAAAATTGAAGTCCAGGAAATATTAGAAATAGTCCTGCAGCAATGATCTGATTGTTAATTGCTTCACACCAGCAATATTGTTGTATTATACTGATAAAATATTACTATTAAAGTGCTAATCACAACAGCCATATGTATCTGATTATAGCAAAACTACATACTACATATGCTTAATATATGTATGCTAGTATATATGTTTATATGTTTATGTATATACAGCGACTCTCGTTATCTCGAATTCCAAGGGACTCTCTGAAATACTTCGAGATATCTGTAGTTCGACATATCAGGTTTGCAGAATTGAGGAAAAAATAATTTGATTAACCACATTTAACAAACTGATAGGTAACTGGACTTTTGAAGTTAGATATATTGAAAATATTGTGGAAAAGAGGAGAAATTGCTCCTCAGGAGCAATTTCTCCTCTTTTCTACAATATTTTCCATCTGTTGTTAGGTTTTCATGTATAGGAAGGGACCAGATTTTCACTTCGAGATAAGCGGTTATTCGAGATAAGCGAGGTCGAGATAACGAGAGTCAACTGTACATACTACATACGCTTAATATATGTATGCTAGTATATATGTTTATAGGTTTATGTATATATATGTATATGTATAAATATATACTGTACATGTATGTATACATTACATGTATGGAAGTGTATGTAGGAATATGTGTATGTTGTGGTATGTCTCGATCTTTTTGAAAAATTACAATTATTTAATAGTGTTCGTAGTAAATACTACATTCTGCATTTATTTAAATTATTCACCATAACATGTATTTTGTTCAATATTTATGGGAGACAGATTCATATAAGTCTTTGACTTTTTTTCTGAATCCCAGTTGAAATATGTTCATGTTAACATGTACTGTATCTGTATTTATAAATAAAATATGTTTAAACTAATCACAACTGCAGCAGACATTTTAATTTTTTTTTTTTTTTTTCAGAGAAAATAAAGCTTTTCATTTCATTAGAATCATCTGCCTTGCAGACAATTCACATGAAATGCCAAGTCTACAGACCACCTAAAACCAAACAAGAGACTGATTTTTGCAAAACAAAGATCATGATGACCTAGTTTCAAGCAAACATATGAGACTGATGCATAGCAACAGATAAGGTGCTTTTTTTATCCGAAAAATGCTGATATCTTTCTTATTTCTCCATGAAAACATATGTTGTGGTACTCATTAGAAGCGCCTCACCGAGGCACTTCTATTGAGTACCCACAACATATGTTTTCGTGGAGAAATAAGAAAAATATTATGTGGATACCCACCCTTATCTGTAGCTATGTGCCAAAAACAAGACCAAAGGTTGATTCTCATAGCTGGTCATGTTGACCTAATTTTATTGGAGGTGGATACTTGAAGTAGCTAAGTCTGAGGGGGTTTTGCATATGGAAGCAGAAATATTAAACAGGATGCATGGACAGTCACAGTGATGAATACACATGGAGGGGGGGGGGGGGGGGGGGGGGACATATTAGCCCCATTTCTTTATCTCTTGTGCCCATCTGAAAAGTGAATAGAAGAAATACAGATTTGAGAGTCTGCGACTGTAGAAACATTGGTATATAGATGCAAGATGAAAGACAGCTCCTATTTGACTGCACAAGTAATCACATGCATGATGCTCTGTTTTATCCATCTAATGCCTTTCTTACAAATGGGAATTACATTAATTGATAAAAAGTGTTTAATTGTTATTTGATTATAAACAAATGTTGTTTGAAATCAAGTTTTGTGTACTATTCAGAATTCTAAATTAGATGTGTTTTTTTTTTCCTCCTGAGAAAATACTTTTTTTTTTTTTCTTATTTTTCCACAAAACCTTGTCCTAAAATTAAAACTTCATTATGTCACACAATTTTCTTGGGAAAATCAGAACAATATTTCTAAATATCATCTGCTGAAGTTTTTACCCAGTATGCTGAACTTTAAGCATGAAGAAGAGGGTATCCTTCTAAGAACACTTTTTGTAGGTGATCAGGCATATTGGCTCATCCGACATAGCGCCATTTGAGTTGGATATGCATTCGGTGAAGATTCAGATCAGCCAACATCCATGCAGTCTGATCAGTCTTTGCAGGGCACTCTGTGGATAGCCAAGCATCCAAGGCATCTTAAGGTGGACAGTGAATACTGATCAGCCTGCCTGGCTGCATAGGCTGGTCTGAGTAATCGCTAGGCATCCATGCAATCTTGTAGGAAATGCTGTGCCCTGGCTCATTTACTTGTACAAGTATGGTACATTTTTGTTTGAATCTATTTCATATGGTATCTTTCACACATAAAATGCTTTCAATTTGTCTGTCTCAAAGTTTCAGTCATAAAACCCTCAGTTGATGTTTAATTGTCCGAAACCAATTTTCCACTTGTAGAATTTTAATTGTTTCACAAGGTCAACAATTTCTTTCCTTTCATATGAGCATGCCTCCTGATTTACACAGACTGCATTCTGCCTGCATTCTGTGTTTCATTTAACACTGTGAATCATCAAATTCAAGCAATGTATTTGAAGAACCTGTTGCAGCTATACAACATTGTATTAACAGCGATGCAATGTCATAACGTTGCAGCAACGTTAATGCGACGTTACATAAACATCACATGCCCGCTGGGGTGTTTCTCTTATTCAACACATTGGAGGAAACCTGGATTCCACTACTGCAGAGAAGGGAGGGACATGGATAAAAGGTTGCAATCAGCTATGCTAAACAATCACCAAATGTCTGTCATGGATTCTTTTACTAATGATGACAAGCCGAGGCAATTCCAATAAGTACCCATAACACCCGGCTGGCACATGATGCTTATACAACATTGCATTAAAGTTGCATTAACTTCATGACATTTACAGTCGAATCAACCTCGATGCATCACCATGATATAACATCGACTTCAATGCGACATTGTATAAACGCCATTTGCTCGCTTGGCATATACTTTTATAGAGAAGTAAAGGAGTGGTAATCTAAAGGCTCAGAAATTGCTTGTTTGTGCACTTATACGGTTATGTGCTGTACGGTAAATGTCCTAAAATTTCGAACACCAAAGTGTCTAACAAAATGACATATGCAAACAGTGCAGTCCCAGATCAGACTGCTCCTGAAGGAGCAGTCTGATCAGGGTCTACACTGTTTTCCATTCCACTAAGTATTTTAAGAAACAGCTGCATAAAAAGCAAAATTTAGGCCAAAATATTATGTAATAAAGTGTTCGAAATTCTAGGCCATTTACCATAATTACATCAAATACAGTAGTTACTTATGTTGATCAATTTCATCATGATTACACTACAGATCTATCATTTGCAGACAGACATAACTCAAAATATTTAATCTCAAGTCTAAAATTTCAAATTATGTCTATATACAGTATAATGGTCTCCATTTTTTCCTTATTTCTCCAGGAGAAACTATGGTGTGGGTAATCATTAATACTGTCTCAGTGAGATACCGTATTTACCCTAAGTATTGGGACACCTTAACTCCTTACCATACCTGTCCTAAAATTGGAAAAAATTCTATTTAACTATCTGCTGATGAGCCTAAAATAGAGCTGGATGAGTGGCAAACAGTGTACTCTGATCTGGGTCTACAGAACAGAACATAACTTTATTGAACATAAACTCAGGCCAAACGCAGGTGATGTAAGAGCACAGTATACAAACAGACAAACAAAGGCATGTAATAAACAGACATGTATAAACATGAGCAAATGCAACAATGAAAAGGAAGCAGAAGCATCACACCCCCATGTCTATGCAAAACAGTCAGATTTTTATGGCTTTTCAGATGAAGAATTTCAGATGGAAAATGATGATATTCCTCCCATCCCCACCTCAAACACAGACCGCAGGTCCCATCAGAACCGCCTCATTTAGGCAGTTCTAACAAGCAGCCACACTCCACATCCAGAGCAGAAACAAGAAAAATAATATATACCCCGGCAAACACCTCTCCTTCCTACATAAGGTGGGATTTGTCAGGGTCTTTAAAAGAAAAAAGAAACATAATGACTAGAACATGTAATGTTGAATTATGGAAAACTTAGTTAGCATTTGAAAATTTCTTCATAATAATTTCTATAAAACAAGATAATTTCATAAGAAGATTTTCATTTTCAATAGATAATAGTTCCTTGAATTTAATAATATTGGGACATTAGTAAAAATATGGCATTAAAAAGTCTACACTATTTGTCCCAAAATTTAGGCTTATTACCGTAGTCCCAATAAGCATGATAAGCATATAAACAAGCTTTTTTGGAAAAAAAAAAGGAAATGTCCAATTTCTTTTCTAAGGGAATAACATCTATTTAGATCTAATAGAGAGTCCCTTAATAGATAGAATTTGCTCAATTAATCAGTCATTCTGTCAGTTTATCTTCTTCCCAGTCTAAAATAGCAGTTTTATTCTCCCTCATCAGACTTATTAATAATCCAATTTTTACAGCAAATTTCCATTGCCTGATAAAGGGCAGTTAGAAAAACAATTAAGATAAGAATCTTTCATGATAAACTCCCGCCACACAACATACAAACAATTTCACTTCAAACAAAGCCTCATTAGCAAATGGAGAAACTGGAAGTGAAATAGATAATAGTCTCCTGTCATTATGATGGTTATGACTGATAATAATTCTGGGACAGAGGACTTGTTGAGGAATATCTAGGGATAATTCTGGGATAATTTTTCTTACTCCTCCATAAAAACATATGGTGTGGGTACTCGTTAGAAGCGCCTCGTCGAGGCGCTTCTAACGAGTACCCACACCATATGTTTTTATGGAGAACTGGAGAAAATTATCCCAGAATTATCATCAAATACTTCTCCTTAACAAGTCCTCTGCTGGAACCAAACCAATTAATCATATTTGTCCTAAATATTCATATACCTTATCACCTTACCATACTTCTCCTAAATATTGAATAAGTCCATTTTACTACCTACTGATATGCTAAAAACTGCTGGACAGTGATTAATGGACTTATTCAAACTTTAGGATAAAGCTGGTAAAGGAGCCAAACACTTTGCATGCTGGGTAAAAATTTCAGCAGATGACATTTTGAAATATTTTTCTTATTTCTCACAGAAAATAGGATCTGACACTTCATGCAAATTGTCCCCTTAGGAGACAATTTGCATATGACACTGTCAGATCCTACTTTCTAGGAAAAGTAAGAAAAATATCACCAATTTGTCATCTGCTCAATCTGCCCATAGTGTGATAAGTGTTAATCCTTGAAGTGCCAAGCAAAATATTGCAGCAGATATTAGTTTATTTTTCTTTTCTTTCTTTATTTCTTTAATTTTTTCTCAGAAAAACATAAGACTTTTCATATGAATCATCTGCTAGGCAGACAATTTACATGAACTATCAAACCTCGCTTTCTCTGAAAAATAAAATTTTTTGTCCACTGCAGTTGTCACTGGTGCTTCAACACTTACCATGCTATGGGCAAATTCAGCAGATGACATATCGATTATATTTTTCTTATTTTTCCCAGAAAATAGGCTTGATATTTCATGCATATTGTCTCCTAGGGAGACAATTTTACATGAAATGTCAAAGCCTATTTTCTGGCAAAAATGAGAAAAATATTTCAAAATGTTGTATGTTGAAATTTTTACCCAGAATGCTAAATGTTAAGGGTTAACCTTTCTCTTGCTAAACATGACATGCCCTGTCTTAGCAAACAGTGTAGATCCAGATCAGTTGGCTTCTTCAGAAGCCAACTGATCTAGATCTGCACTGTTTGTCATTAAATATGTGAATTTCTATCAAAAACCCGAATCAAGTAATCTGATTGGCTGGAAATTAGAAGTGGGTGTGGCATCTTTATTTATTCAGCATGTCTGTACATAAAGTAGATCCCGTTTCGCTGGGATGAAGCTTTAAAAAACTTGGGAACTTCTCTTTCAGAGGAACTGGTATTTCAATCTGACAAAAAAAAAACAATGCTGATTCGTTACAAATGGTCTCAAAATTATTTGCATGCTATTTGATTGCATTTAATGCTTACAACCTGTTATTCTTATAAAGGCTTATTTAAAGTACCCATGGGAAAATACCATTATAGCATAGGCTTATAGCCAAGGCCAAGACCAGTTTGGCATCTGGTTCTGGCATCCATTTTACTTAGGCACACAAACAAGCCCCACCAAGCAAAAATGTCGCTTAAGATGTAATGCAAACAGCAATTCCAAAGCAGCCTGCCTGTCTATTTAGATTCATCTGGGCCTATTGCTTTAAGGAGACTGGACGCACTTGGTTGATTTTCAACCATTTTCTACAAGGGAGACAATTTTTGTGACTTCCTGTTTGCTTTCCCCAACACCAATCCCCTTCTAAAAAGGGGTCTACTCTAAAAGGAAAGAATTTGCCCAAATTCTTTCCTTTTGGAGTAGACCCCCTTTAAGAAGGGAGCAGAAACAACTTTGACAAGAGTTGTCTCCCTTGAAAGTGTATCCATTCCCCTTAATGTGAATGGTTACATGTCTCCCTTTTCAAAGGATATTCTAAACAAAGAACTTGTTCCCCACCCCAAACCTGCACCCTTGCCATATTTCAGAGGCTAAGCTCCAGATAAGGTACTTTTTTTCCAACCAAAAAATACTATTTTCTTTTTTTCTCCAAGAAAACATATATTGTGGGTATTCACAAGAAGTGCCTCAGGGAGGCGCTTCTAATGGGTACCAAAACATATGTTTTCAGGTAGAAATAAGAAAAATATTATGTGGATACCTCCACATCTGGAGCTGTCAAAGGTCTATTTTCTGCAGAACAAAACTACTGTTTTCTTGTTTTATTTCACCATTAATAGAATAATCAAACTTTATATCTCCCGTTTCCAGCAGGCCTACAAAATCTACTTGATAGCATGTTTGCTTGCCCTTCTGGTCCCTGGTGTGCCTTTTTCCCATTAGTTTGTGTTTTCTCCATACAATAAAAGAACAAATTGAATCAAGGACAGGGCTCTTGATGAGCAGACTATTCAGATAAATATTTGGACCATATCATGAGAAAATAGGTTTCTGGCAAAAGAATGTGCAGAAGTACTAGTTTACCACTTAGAGGACTAGGTGAAAGTAAGCTGACTTTAATAATGTTGACTGGGCTGTTAAACTCCAAACCAACCATGAGAAAATGGGTCTTTGGACATATGTGGACAAGAAAAGCCCAGATCAGCTTCTGCATTCAGGGCCTTCAATTTCTGCTCCAAGCTCCAGAGAAACTAGTTAATGAAGACTATATTGAGGAATAGGGAAACATTGGCATGAAATGTCAAATCCTATTTTCTGGGAAAAAATAAGAAAACTATTTCAGAATGTCATCTGATGAACTTTTTACCCTGCATGCTAAGGACATAGGTCTAGATAAGAGTTGGTATCAGGCAAATAGTTTTTTTTTTATTTCTCAACGAAAACATATGTTGTGGGTACTCATAGAAGCGCCTCGCAGAGGCACTTCTAATAGTACCCACAACATATGTTTTTGTTGAGATATAAGAAAAATATAGATACTTTTCGGTTGAGAAAAAAAAAAAAAACGCCTTATCAAGAGCTATGGGAGGGTTAAGGCAGAGCTGCAAAAGAGCAGCAATAAAATGAACTGTGGCTGAATTCCAATCTCTGGAATAGAAAGGCTCTATTAGTGATCCCCAAAGAGTCTCAGATTGTTTAGAATGATCTGATATATGTATTTCTAACAAACCAGTCCTCTGGTTTTATGTAGCTTTATGCTCTATTCTGCCTAAAACTTAGCCCTTAGCATGCTGGGAAATAATTTCAGTAGGCAACATTTTGATTTTTTTTCCCCAGAAAAAAGGCTTCGACCTTTCATGCTGGATAATAATATAAGCAGATAACATTTTTTATGAAAGGTCAAAGCCTATTTTCTGGGAAAAATAAGAAAAAAATATTATCAATTTGTTGTCTGCTGAATGCTAATAGTTAAGGTTAGACTAAGCTAAATACTACAGTCAAGTTAAGCCCAGAGAGTGGTTAAGGTTAGACTAAGCTAAATACTACAGTCAAGGTTACAAATATGGGAATTAATTTGGAAAAAATAGTAAATATTGATAGTTTTTCTATTTTGGTCTTGAAAATAACTCATTAGTGTCTTCTTATAGACAGTTCCATAGCTCCAGATGAAACACTTTTTTCCACCGAAATGTACTGAAATTTTTACTATTTCTCCATTAATCCTTAAAGCGCCAAGCAAAATTTGCAGCAGACGACTTTCAAAATTTTTTATTTTTTGCATTTTTCAGAGAAAACAAGTCTTGACATTTCATGTGAATCGTCTGCTTGGCAGACGATTCACATGAAATATCAAGATTTGTTTTCATCAGAAAATTAAAAAAAAAAATCAAAATTGTCGTCTGCTTTAGTTGTGATTGGCGCTTTAAGGGTTAAAAAGTATGTTATGGGTAATCACTGGAAGACGGTCAACAAGCTAATAATTAGAGTTTTCAGTTGTAATTTGGTAAATTTTGTTTAAAAACAAACAAGACATAAATGAGTCAGGGTGGAGTGGTGGGGTGATGGGGTGCCTAATGAACAATCTGATCACTGTTTGCACTGATCACTATTCAGGCAGCATACTTTATAACTGCAACAGATAGTTATATGGATCTGTTCAAATTTTTGGGTAACTTCACTGTGCGTTTATGGTGTCTGAATAATCTGGATAATTATGGTGTTTGACAATAGTAGGTTATCATCTGATTTTGTCTTCAACATCACAAAAACATGCCTATTTAGTTTTGACCTCCTTAAACCCCACTTTTATACAGTAAAGCTGGGGTTTACAGGAGTATACATTATTTTCTTATTTCTGCTCAAATAAACAGATTTTAGGTACTCGTTAGAACTGCCTGGCCAAGGCAATTCTAACAAGTACCCACAATATATGTTTTGAGCAGAAATATGAAAACTACTAGAATTTTTCAGATTGTGGTAAAATTCTCAATATATTAATGTTGATTTTCCTAGACACTTTCTGCACTTACCCCTATATAAATTAAGTTTACATGATTGTCTAGCAACTCAAGTTGATTACAACCATGAAAACTCCATGGCTCTTTCTGTGGCAAAAATGAAAGTGCTTATTGATCATTCCATAAATTGAGTTACCGCTCTTCCATGATTTTTTCCCCGATTGCAGATCGCAGCCTACTCGGAGAATCAATCATACTTCATTTGTGCGCTCTTCCCAAACAAGCGTAAATTTTCTTGATGTTCATCTAGATGTATCTAATATTCCGCTCTCATCTAAGCAATAAATTGTATATTCAGAAAGTAAATGAATTTCTTTGAAGCATGTAGCCCATATCACAGCTCCAAATAAGGCATTTTTCAACCAAAAAGTACTGATATTTTTCTTATTTCTCCAAGAAAACATATGTTGTGGGTAGTCATTAGAAGTGCCCTGTCAAGGCGCTTCTAATGAGAACCCACAACATATGTTTTTTTGGAGAAATAAGAAAAAAACTTTGTAGATACACTCCTATCTGGAGTTATGTTGTACCATGAATGGTAATGGCTTATGGATGAAAGGTTTTAGAATATTAACAAGGCATGTCCTGTCATCTTTAGATGTACAATTATGTCTTGAAAAACTGTTAGAGAAAGGAACGCTGTTCTGTGAAAGGAGAAAGATGAAGAGGGAAGATTATGAAGTCTAGACACACGTTTGTTCTTAAATATTACTGCTATTTGCAATTTCTTGTTGTGCTGACAATGATTGTCTAGCCTACATGGAACTAACAGCAGCAAGGTACTGTTGAGTGAAGGACGCACTTGTCACAGAATTTCAAGGATACAGCAGTCTTGAATCTGTCTGGTCTGTGTGTGTGTGTGTGTGTGTGTGTGTGTGTGTGTGTGTGTGTGTGTGTGTGTGTGTGTGTGTGTGTGTGTGTGTGTGTGTGTGTGTGTAAAACTGAATAATCTGTGTGTGTGTGTGTGTCCTTGGCTAGTATCTTCCTAAATATGGTTAGGTACAGACACAGCCCAACTACCCCCTTTTTCCACCTCGAAAAGTATATGGCTGACCCTACTGTTACATTTCGCGGCATCTGAGTTTTCAGATAAAAATTCTGATATTTTTTCATATTTCTGCTCAAACATAGATTGTGGGTACTCATTAGAACTGCCTCACTGAGGCAGTTCTAACGAGTACCAACAATATGTTTTTGAGCAAAAATAAGAAAAATAATGTATACCCCTGTAAACCCCAGTTTTACTAAATAAAAGTGTGGTTTAAGGGGGGTCAAAACTATATAGGTATGTTTTTGTGATGTGGGTCTACTCTGTTTGCTCATGCCTGTCTGTCCAGATTTTTACAGTAAGCACAGTACTCAGTAATATAAATGTGAATGTAGTGGCTGTAAGACAGTAAGCCAGCAGGTATTTTTATTCAAATACCTGAGGATTCGTAATTAAGACCAACATTAAGCAGCTAAGCTAAACAGTAGGTCACATGGCTTAGCATCAGATTATGACGTACATAAATTAGTATAAGAATCTTTTCTACTTATCCGATCTGACAGAGGTACTTGCTAACATCCAAACCTTAAAGTATTTCTTGTTATCTACATGAGTAAATGTGTTGTTTAATAATCATCAACAAATCTGCTTTTCTTTCATCAATTATTTTACAAATGTATGTACATAAGATTCTTGAAAGACAAAATATATTTACTCTAAATATTGGGACATCTTAACTCCTTACCATATTTGTCCTATAATTTGTGTCTGTTCCACTACCTGTTGATGTGTTGAAATATTGCTGGACAAGTGCCACACAGTGTAGATCCAGATCAGATGCCACCTTCTGTGGTGTCTGTTCGGAGTCTACACTGTTTGCTCAGGTCTGTCTGTCCCAATACTTAGGGTTATTACAGTGGGATGCAGTTTATTGTTATTCCTGTTACTCCATTTTTCTTTTTACTTTTATTTGTCAACACCAATGAAGACCACAGGGTGACAACAATAACACTATTTCATCTATGTAGGTGATAAAAGAACCAGTCCTTTTGCCAAACAAACCGAAATGTCCAATAATGTACCTAACTGGAAAAATAAAAGCCACCCACATGCATCTATATATATAATATTTTATTTTTTCAAAAGCGCCTGAGAAACCTACAGACTTGATCTGGATCTATACTGTTTGCAAAAGCAGGGTATATCCGGGTTCAGCAGGACAAGGGTTAACTTTCACACTGGCTATTAACCATATAATACCACCAGGGCTCGGGAAATTTTGAAATCTGAATCGGTCCAGCCGATGACGATGACGTCATCAATGAGCCCATTTCCAAAAACAAAATATGTGTATATCACCTGTCACGAAAACTAATGACAACTGGCAGTCATATAACTCCTTTTAAATAATACCCCTCAACTCCGTTATATGACGGAAGTCCGAGTACAACGAGCATGATCAAAGCTGGCGTCATCAATAAATACAGTCAGGTATGTAAAAAGAAAGAAAAAAAAAAGAAAAAAAAAAAAAAAGAAAAAACGGGTTTGTTGTTATTTCCACCTCCGCAGGGTTTATAAACAACTGATTCCCGTCTTGTATAAGCGCGAAGACGGCGGGAAACAGGAGTGACGGAACGAAACGACTTTCATGGACCTAATTAGGTCTAATAAAAAAGGCCAGCGCCACGGGCGGTTTTGCAGTTTTCAGTGTTCAAGATTTAATCAGACTGCTTAAATTTTAAGCACTGACCAATCTTGCCTAGCGCAAGTGGTGCATTACTTATTTTTACTGTGAAATCTACCTTGAATTATACTCGCGTGTTACGGCAATCAACAAATTAAAAAAAAAAAAGAAAAAAAAGAAGCAATCAATTATACCCAGATCAGACGCCGTTGTATGCGACATCTGATCAGGACGTACATGGTTTGGGAATTTATTTATCGAATCTGGGACCGACAAACCGTGTTGATCAAAACAAAAAAGAAGAGGAAGAAAACGGTGCGTTCAAGCGGTGCATTCTTTGATCTTTTGGACACGCCGACTGCACCTGGATGTTTTGCAGTCTCAGTGTATTCACACGTGTCACACAAACGGATTAATTATCAGACTACCGTTACTGATGATTCGTGTTAATCGCTTGTTTACCGTACAAAGGTCAGTGAAGTGTTGATTTTTTGACAATGTTTGGATAATGACGTAATTAATTTGTGCTGCGGGTAGGTTGCCGTTATTCAGCTGTCTCTCCAATATACATGTCAAATGACCGTTTAGAGCCTTTTAACTACCATAATATCGCATTTAAAAGGTGCGCGGACGTTGTCAGTTTGGAAAGACTAGACCGTTTGTGATTTTTTAGACATCATTGATTTGTGAAAATTGGTTGGTTTGGGAAATGTTGGACCGATTTATTAGCGTTTTGGGGTGTTTGAAATCGGTCCAGAATTCTTAATTTCGGTCCAGACCGGCTATTTTTCCGGTTTTCCCGAGCCCTGAATACCACTCTCTGGGCTAATTTCAACAGACAACAAATTGATATTTTTCTTATTTTTCCCATTGGAGACAATTTGCATGAAATCAAAACCTTTCTTTGGGAAAAATAAGAAAAAATATTTCAGAGTGCTAAGAGTTAATTTACTTTAAACCGTGTTATATGAAGACTAAAAATGACTTGCAGCAAGAGACAATCTTTCAAAATTATGATTACATCATGGCATCCCTAATAATATGTTTTCAGCAGAAACCTTCTGCTTTAATCCTGACAATTACAGTCATTCAACAGATTCCAGAAGCCATTAGCAGGCATGCAACAGTTACAATAGTACTATGATTGGGAGAAAAAGTACCCTAATTTCCCTAATATTTGTACACTTTAATTAGACACTTGTCAAAAAATGTGGAAATATATGTGCCCAATAATGTGTCTAGCTAGAGCATGTGGTCTCGTATACCTGCATCTGAGGCCACTACCAAAGCTAATACAAAAATTTCCAAGTCTAGGACAATGTGCTGTCAGTGGATTAGTATCCATCCTGTAGTAACAATAATAATGTATGGTAAATATCTTAACCCTTGTCCTGCTGAACCCGGATATACCCTGTCTTTGCAAACAGTGTAGATCCAGATCAGTTGGCTTCTGAAGAAGCCAACTGATCTGGATCTACATTGTTTGCCATTAAGTATGTATATTTAAAGCAACAATCAGGATCAAGTGATCTGATTGGCTGAAAATTAGAAGTGGGAGTGGCATCTTAATTTATTCAGCAGGACAAGGGTTAAAATTTCAAACACTTTACAACATAATATTATCTGGTCTGAATTTCTTTTATTATCCATTTGTTTCACTTAATACTTGGTGGAAAGGCAAACATTGTAGACCCTGATCAGACTGCACTGTCTGCATATGCCATTTTGTCAGAAAGTTGGTGTACAAAATTTAAGGCGGCATACAGTATCAACTATTTACTCTTCAAATATGTGACAAATTTCAAATGAACAAAAATGAAATCACTCCTAAACTTTTAAAATGGGACTCTGACTTCTCAGAGCATGTTGATTTATTATATATTACCCAATTTTGAAAAAATTATTGGCACTGGACAAACCCAATGTCTGAATTTCCAACAAAATTGTGCAATAAATGGGAAATTAATGGATTTTGAATAAATATTGGTCAGACAAATCTGACACTCAGTGTGAATTTCCCATAAAGATTTAATTGTGCAATAAATGGGAAATTATCCCCGAAATTATCCAGTTTTGGTAAAAATATTGGCCATGGAGCTTCTGATTTTATTGTATAACCTAAAAATAGACTGTTTTTCCACTGGCTGAGAGGTGTTCACCAGCTCGGGTTTTTTTCCACTGAATATGTGTACCTAAAATTAAAACTTTATGTCTTGTTATATAATAAAACAACTGTTTACTATTGAGTCATTGAACATGATGTGATATCCACTGGCGAATACCAATACTGATCTCGGCTATCGCCTCGGTCAATATTGGCATTCTCCAGTGAATATTACATCATACATGTATTCAATGACCCAATAGTCAATAATTATATGGTACTCAAGCATGTCGAGTTTCCCAGAAATCTATGGTCGATAGATGGAAACTTATCTATTTTGGATATATATTGACCATGCTACCCAAGTACGAATGTCATGAAAAGCAGCAATATATGATAAATGACAGTCCGTGAATCATAAACTGTTTTATGACAATGGAAGTCAGGGTCCAGTTGTTCAAAACTAACGCCGTCGTTAGTTAACGATTCGTTAAAATTTACAATAAGTGATACGCAAATATGCTGAAATTTTTTGCTGAAAAAATGTGAGTAGCTTTTGCATTGCAAAAGCTACTCACATTTTTTCAGTAAAAAATATCAGAATATTGTATATTGAATCCGCTAGAACAGTTAACGAAATGACCCTTAACGAGTTCGTTAAGCTAACGACGCTTTGAACAACTGGGCCCTGCTGTACAACATGCATTTAGACAACTTATACTTCAAAATCTGTACTGAATGACAGCTACATAATAAAGTTTTGTTGCTAGCATACCAAAATCCCCAGGCTTTCTGCATGTTATATGCACCATTATGCTATAAAGGGCCTTGCCAAGATAAAACAGACATTACAACAGAAGAAAGCTGTTTAACGCTTACCACGCTTTGGGCAGATTCAGCAGATGACTAATTGATAATATTTTTCTTATTTTTCCCAGAAAATAGGATCTGACACTTCATGCAAATTGTCTCATAAGGAGACAATTTGCATAAAGTGTCAAATCCTATTTTCTAGGAAAAATAAGAAAAATATTTTCGAATGTCATCTGTTGAAATTTTTACCCAGCATGCAAAGTTTTAATGCACATGCATATGCAGTGCAATGCAAGATATGGGCCTTGTGCAGGCAATGAAGACCCTGATCAGGCTGCACAAAAGTGCAGTATCATCGTGGTCTTTGTCACCTGCATGTAGAATCACTGGATATTGTAAAATGTATTAACCCTTCTCTTGCTGAACACGACATGCCCTGTCTTAGCAAACAGTGTAGATCCAGATCAGTTGGCTTCTGAAGAAGCCAACTGATATGGATCTGCACTGTTTGTCATTAGATATGTGAATTTCTGTCAAAAACCTGGATCAAGTAATCTGATTGGCTGGAAATTAGAAGTGGGTGTGGCATCTTAATTTATTCAGCAAAGCAATAGTTAACCAATAAATAAAGCCTTTGCTATTTACATAAGGGTTCTGCTCATATATCCATAGCTCCATAATATTTAGAAGCGCTTCTAATAACTACCCACAACATATATTTTCATGGAGAAATAAGAAATATATTATGTGGATACACCTTTTCAGAAGGAAGGCAAAAACAAATTTGGCAGAGTTGCCTCCCCTAAAGGTGTATCCATTCCCCTTAAAGACCTCTTTTAGTTATAAGAGATCGTCATCCTAAAATTACTGAAATTTTCCTTGGATGGTAAAATGTCAAAACAAGTCAACCTATGGTTAGAGGAAAACAAGAAAAAAATATTTTAGAATATCATTTATTATTTTCTTCCTGCTGAAGTGCATTCTGTCAAGATGATATCTTTTCATTGCCATAACCTCACATTCATGCGCATTTGGAATTCTTGACACAAACCAGATTGAATATCACTGTAACTTAGAAAGACACAAAACCGTAAGGAATAGTTCCGTTAATAGTTTATTCTTGTCTGGGACGATAAATAAGCACTGTTTTTATGGAAATCAATTGAAAATCTGCAGTTGAACAGAATCCCCGATCAATTTCAGGACTAAATTTGTTATACCTTAGGGGTCTGAATTCAGAATAGACAACAATTCAACAGGACAAAAGCTACAGAAACGAGGGGTATCACGTAAATAATTTTCTTACTTCTCCATGAAAACATACTTTGTGGGTGCTCATTTGAAGTGCTTCATCTAATGAGTACCACAACATATGTTTTTGTGGAGAAACAAGAAAATATATAAGTATTTTGTGGTTGAATAAAGCTACTTTTCTGGAGTTATGAACAAGCTCTCTCAGCTTCTGATGATGCTTTTTTCAACCAAAAATATTGCAATTTCTTGTTAACCCTTGTCCTGCTGAATAAATTAAGATGCCACACCCTTTTTCAACTTTTCAGCCAACCAGATTACTTGATCCAGATTGTTGATATAAAGTCACATACTAATGGCAAACAGTACAGATCCAGATCAGTTGGCTTCTTAGAAGCCAACTGATCTGGATCTACACTGTTTGCAAAGGCAGGGTGTCTCCGGGTTCAGCAGGACAAGGGTTAATTCTTCATGCAAACATGTTGTGGATACTCATTAGAGAATAACCTAATAAGTTCCCACTACATGTGCTTGTAGCTTGTAGCTGCAGAGAAATAAATGTGAAAAGCAAAAACTATATTTATCAGAATTCTCTTATCAAGAGTTTTGGCCTGTCATATACAGAGACAGGAAATATTATTCTGATATGTACTGTAGATTTTCATTATAGATGGATGCTTGTAAGTGATACAAGACCCATATTAGCCTACATCCAAGCATTCAATTAATGGGTTAACTTATTAATTGTACCATTATGCTTTTGTCAACCAAAACTGTATTGATATACATGAATACATTCATAGTTTCAGATAAGACATAGATATCTACATAAATTTTTTTCTTATTTCTCCATGAAAACACATGTTGTGGGTATCTAATACAAGTGCTTCGCCAAGCAGCCACAATGTATGTTCTCCTGAAGAACATTACGAAAACACGCCTATTCAAATGTATTGAAAATTTCAGCACCACAAACTGAAAGTTTTCAGATAAAAATTCTGACATTTTTCATATTTCCGCTCAAAACATAGATTGTGGTATTCATTAGAACTGCCTCGCTGAGGCAGTTCTAATGAGTACCCACATTCTATGTTTTTGAGGAGAAATAAGAAAAATAATATATACCCTGTAAACCCCAGTTTTACTGTATAAAAGTGGGGTTTAAGGGGGTCAAAATTATATAAGATTGTTTTCGTGATGGTAGAAAAATATCAGTATTTTCTGTTGAAAAAAAAAAAGTACCTTATCTGGAGCTATGTATATGTACATGTATTAGAATCATTTCAGCAAGGCAATCCTAGAAAGTGCAATAACATGTTTTTATGGAGAAGTAAAAAAAGTATTTATCCAGGTTATTTTTATCTGGATGTATCAATTCTGTTCTGTGCAAACAGCTTAAGACAATGTTATATTCTTTTATTATCAGTATTTTTCAGAGAAAACAAATCCTAAGATTTCATGTCCAACCTTATTTTCTAAAACAAATCAACAACACACACACATGCACACACACACACACACACACACACACACACACACACACACACACACACACACACACACAGAGTGAGAATGTCATCTGCTACAAATCTGACACTTTAACCAAATTTAGTCTGGCGACCCCTAAAAGGGTAAACAATGCATACCCAGATCAGACGATGCAGAATGCAGCATCTGATCACCAGGTCTCCACTGTTTGCTAACAGTTTAAACATTTTTCTCTTGGAATATCCAAATTGCTTAGCAATGAAATTAGACTCTTTCAATATACAGTATTGAGGAGTCATTCAGTCTAAAATGGGTTATGCATTTCTTGCATTTGGCAATCTATTTCTTGCCATCTCTTCATGAAATGACTCCTTTGATATATATGCTTTTTGTTTCCAGGGAGGCTTTTACTCAACATGAGAAAGGATGGTGGGGTTAACCTTACTAAAATCTGAATCTAGCATCATTAGAAAAGTAGACAACAATCTTAATCCAAGCTAAGGCGCTTTACCGTTCAGGTCTTTACCCCGCATTAACAAAATATCACCCCGCTGCTATTAAATGAAATCTACAAGCGGGGAACACATTATTATTTAGGGAATTCCCTCCCCCTATGTAAAAGAGTTAATAAAAATCAGTTCCCCAATGTAGTAAATGGCCCCTTGGAACTATTAACCTTTAACAAGCTACCAGAAGCATTAGCAGACAACACACGCCAAGTTTTACCATAATAACTCTAAGTATTGGGACAGATAGGCCTTTGCAAACAGTGTAAACCCAGATCAGATGCCGCAGAATGCGGCGTCTGATCTGGGTCTACACTGTTTGCCATACATACAGCAGTATTTGAGACACATCAAGAGGTAGTAGAATGGACTATTTCAAATTTTAGGACAAGTATGGTAAGTAGATATGGTGTCCCAATACTTAGGGTAAATATGGTAATTGTTTTGTGACTTCCTGTTTGTTTTCCTCCTAAGTTGTCTCCCCTGACAGCATATCCATTTCCCTTTAACCTTTTTTCAGCTTACTTGGAATAGCAGCAGATGACAGTTTAGAATTTCATATCTACAAATACAGCTTGACATGTGTTTTGGAGGAAATTTTATTGAAATGTCAAGCCTTATTTTCTGTGAAAAATATCACTCATTTTTTCTGCTCAGTTTCTCTAAAGAGTGCTAAGGATTAACCGGTTTACCACTCTGAGCAAATTCAGCAAACAACAAAAATTGACGATATTTTTATTATTTTTCTCAGAACACAGGCTTTGACATTTCAAGCAAACTGTCTCCTAAGCATGAAATGTCAAAGCCTTTTTTTTTTAGAAAACTAAAGGAGACACTGCATGAAATGTCAAAGCCTATTATCTAAGAAAAATAAGAAAAAAATTCAAAATGTTGTCTGCTGAATTTTTTACCCAGGATACTACTAAAGCTTTAATCCAACCCACATTCAGCATCTTGTTACCATTGTGATGCAGAATAAATTAAAATACCAAGCCAATTTCTAATTTTCAGCCAACCAGATTACTTGATCTGAATTGTTGACACAAATTCACATACTTATTGACAAACACTGCAGATCCAGATCAGCTGGTTTCTCCAGAAGCCAACTGATCTGGATCTAAATTGTTTTCAAAGGCAGGGCATATCTGGGTTCAGCAGGAACAGGGTTAACCTTAAACATGCTCAAGGCAAAATTAACTGATCATTACACATTAATGAACTTATAAAATAAAAAAACAACAAAAAAACAGGACCTCAGTCAAACCATCTGGAGATGATCTAAATTCTCAAGTCTTATTTTCAGAAATAAATAGTGAAGAAAAGTTTATTAAAATATGATCTGTTAAATTGTTAAATATTTAAATTCAACAGGGTATAGGTTAACAGCCTGAAAAAAAAAATGTATATAAGCCAAGTTATTAAGTACATGTGTTTTATACTAGATTGATTAAGAAAAGCTTTGGTAATGGAAAATAATCCTTGAAAATTAATAAGATATATGCAGCCAAAATTATTTTTTAGCTTCACATGATTAGAAAAAGAGCAACTGGTATGACAAGAAAGGATCTTATGATGTGTGGAAATAAGATTGAATCATTATAGTATAGTTTCACATACTTGGCACTTCTTTCTCCAAAAAGTACTTAAATTTACATGTGAATTAATACCGTATTCGACCTAATTACCACACTGTGTGCTTAGGTTTTTCAAACTTACTGGAAACACTCATTTGTGGTAAAATATGTACCTACTAAAGGTACAAAAAAGATCAGAAAAGAACTTATTTGATGATGATTATGCAATTTCTTCTGATTTTCTTTATAAAGGCATATGTTGTCGATGCAATTCAAATGAGTACCCACAACATAGCCTTTATAAAGAAGTAGACAAAAAGTACGCTGCCTGTATTCTGAAGACTACAGAATCGCTTGACTGTGCGCTTATAGGAGTATGTGTGGTAATAAGGGCGAATACAGTAAGAAAAATGCTGCTAATGAGTACCCACAAGATATGATTTTTTGGAGAAATAAGAAAAATATAATGTGGATACCCCTGTTTAGTAGGAGCAAAGAGGGGTATCCTTATATTGTCTGATCATGGCCTTTACTGTCTCTTTAAAGTATCTTAGGATACTGATGTATCAGCAAACAGTAGATGCCCTGCTCAGACTGCAAGTATGTGCAAGCCAATCTTGCCTTTCACTGTTTATAACAAACTTTTAATCAAGTCACTATTACACCCATTTCTACTAGACTGATAGTGTATATAAAAAAAAGTCCATCTTAACCCTAGAGCAATAATCACAACTACAGCAAACAACGTTTTTTTTGTATTTTCAGATAAAACAAGGCCTGACATTTCATGTTGCCTAGCAGATGATTCACATGAAATGCCAAGTCTTAGTTTCTCTGAAAAATAATAAAAAGAAAGTTGGAATAGCATCTGCTATAATTTCTGCTTAGCCCTTTCAGGGTAAAAATCATACAGGGTACAGGGAATACCTTATTTTGAAAGTGACCCTTGCTGACTGTCATCTTTAGAACTGTTAGGGACCATGCCTAACCAAAAGTTAGCTGCCCTTGTTTGACTAGGACTGGCCATGGTTAATTAGCTTGTCTGACCATTGTCATCTATGATCACAAATTACAGGCCCAGCAAATTTGTTTGTTTCTAGTGTCCAATTAACCCTTCTCTTGCTGATCACGACATGCCCTGTCTTAGCAAACAGTGCAGATCCAGATCAGTTGGCTTCTGAAGAAACCAACTGATCAGGATCTGTACTGTTTATTAAATGTGTGAATTTCTATCAAAACCCCGGATCAAGTAATCTGATTGGCTGGAAATTCAAAGTGGGCATGGCATCTTAATTTATTCAGCATGACAAGGGTTAAGTCCCCTTTTTTTCAATGCTGTGTGGAAAAAACTAGCTGAATGTTTAGAGCATGCAGAAAAGAGAAAAAAGTCAACTTCAGTGAATACTAACTGGAGTAACAAAAAATTGAAGTCAGCAGACAACAAAGAAAAGATTTCTTATTTTTCCCAGAAAATAGGCCGATATTTCATGCAAATTTTCTTCTTAGGAGGCAATTTGCATGAAATATCAAACCTTAGAAAACTATTTTAAAATGTGGTCTGCTGAAATTCTTACCCAGTATGCTAAGTGTTAAAAAACAAAACAAAAAAAAAACCCAGGATGTAACAGTATTCACTTTAAATTAGGCAATTTTTATATCTAATAAATCCAATTTCTCAGAAAGTATACATTTATTTGTCTTTTTTTATTTTGACCCTCAACTACACAGACGATATTTTGATTTTTTTTTATTATTATTTTTATTTTTCAAAGAAAATAAGTCTTGACATTTCATGTGAATGGTCTGTCAAGCAAATGATTTTCACAAAATGTCAAGCCTTATTTTCTATGAAAAATGAAAAAAAAAAAAATAAAAAAAATAGGATTTTTACTGGCTACAAGTTCTGCTCCACATTTGCTTGCATTTATCATTCACAGTGTTGTATTATTGGCCTCTCCAATACCCACAGTATATTTCAGAGCATAAAATTTACTTTTACTGTTTATGACATGAAGAGTTATTTCCCTTACACCACTGACAATTAGGTAGATCAGCAAGTCTGCCACTTTTTCATGGGGAAGTAAAAAACTGCCATCCAGCATTATGCAGACAACACAGACCCAGATCAGACTGTACAGATGCACATGATTTTGCACTTGCTATCTACCTTTTGGCTTACTAGGGACAGGTATCCTATACTATATACAGTAAAACCTGCATAAGTCAGCCACCTTTGAAATTGACCTTAGTGGTTAATGTAGAAAGGTGGTTATCTTATAAAGGTACATGTCATATAATTTTGCTGTGGTTGTCTTATAAAGGTACATGTCATGTAATTTTGCTAGCATAAGACAGACAACTTTTTCCACATCAACCACTATTTAAAGTTAGTCTCGAAGGTGGCTCTCTTACACAGGTTTTGCTGTACATTCTATCTATGTCAGATAAACATTTGGAAGTTGCAAGAAAAACAGATGAGATCATGCCTCATTCTGCAGCATCTTATCTGGGTCTACACTGTTTGCTCTGGCATGTTTGTCCCAAATTTTTAGGTTTATTATGGTATCTTGCACAAGTATACAACACTGTGGGAATTGGAGGATTCAAACGTGGTAACTTTCAATCTCAAATCTGATGTGTTACCACTGCATCACATCACTCCACCGAATCATGGACAACTTAACCCTTTTATGCCCTGGCAAACAGTGTAGACCCAGCTCAGATGCTGCATAATACACTGTTTGCATTATATATAGGAATTCCTACAAAAGATGGTGATAATGAAAACTAACCAAACACTCCTTCTATAGGAAATGGTTCTGTTCAAAGATCACAAGAAACACTTGTAGTAAAATATCCTCCTATGGGTACACTTTAAGGAAAGATCAGCTGAAAACTTAACGTGGGGCTCATTTAACGACAATTATGTAATATTTATAGAAGCATATTTGTTGGTGCTTGTTTGAATTGCCTCGACTAGTCGAGGCAATTCAAACAAGTACCAACAACAAATAATTTTATAAATAAGTAGATAAAAGTACGCTGGCTGTTATCTAAAGACTACTAAATTGATTGACTGTGGTCTTATAATAGCATGTGCGGTAATTAGGTCGAATATGGTAAATAGGGCTTGTGGGAATCAGATTTTTATGGTGACTTTCTTTACAAACTCAAAAGAGTTCTTGGCAAGTGTGAAGTTTCTATTCAAAAAAATATTAATTGCTATAAAAAGGATAGTATACAACTACAATGATGTTATGTGACAAATGTTAACAACTTTGCTGTCCTCTCTAACTGCATGGGGTTAACCACAGACTAAACTAGACCATGAAGTGAGCATATGCTCACTAATACCCCCGGCCATGGCCATCAGTATAGTCAGAACAACAAAGGGAAACAAATCTAAGGGACCTGGCCCCATGACCCTTATTTTCTTTCCCACAATACAACTAGTCATACTTGTCATGTGTACAAAATTTCAAGTTTCTAGGTAAAGTAGTTCCTGAGATATCTTTGACACAAATAAATGCCATGGTCATCAGTATAGCCAGAACAACAAAGGGAAATAACTCTAAGGGACCTGGCCCCATGGCCCTTATTTTCTTTCCACAATACAACTAGTCATACTTGTCATGTGTACAAAATTTCAAGTTTCTAGGTAAAGTAGTTCCTGAGATATCTTTGACACAAAATAAATGTTAACAGACTGACAGACAGAGAGACTGACAGACACACAGAAATGACAAAAACATATACCCCCATTGCATACTTCGTATGCCGGGGTATAATGACAGCTCAATGCTAAACCTTTCCTAGAAGGTCTGTGTCTTGATCTTACTTGACTCATGGTTCAAGACCCTTTGAAAGGGCTGTGTTCTGTGATTAGGGCCTTTCCTAGGTTATCCCTATATTAACCCTTGTCATGCTAAATAAATTAAGATGCCACACCCACTTATAATTTTCATCCAATCAGATAATTTGACCCGGATTATTGCTGTAAAATCATATTCTTAATGACAAACAGTGTAGATCCAGATCAGTTGGCTTCTTCAGAAGCCAACTGATCTGGATCTACACTGTTTGCAAAGGCAAGGTATATCCGGGTTCAGCAGGACAATGGTAAACTTTTATAACCTATGCAAAACGCCTTTCTGTACAAAAACAGCAGTTGCACTGACAAACCATAACAGGTAGCATCATGGGTAAAAATTTCAGTAGAGGACATTTTGAAATATGTTTCGTGTTTTACCCACAAAATAGACTTTAGCAATTCATGCAAATTGCTTGGGAGACCATTTGCATGAAATGTCAAAGCCTATTTTCTGTCAAAATAAGAAAAATAAATATCATTAATATGTTGTCTGCTGAACTTGCCAATCAGAGTTAATGGTAAACTGCACACAGCCATATAAAGTGCATATATGAACAAAGTCTGAATCATCCATGCAGTTTGATCAGATCTGTGCTTTTAGCCAGCAGATTTTACATTGTCTAGTCATTTTCCAGACCTTGATCAGATGGGGTAGGTAAGCAGACAGAACTTGGCCTTTGCTTTCTGCATATGGACTGAAACCCCTTTTTTGCATGTCTCTACTCAAACTGTTCTAATGTTATGAAGGTTTTAAAAATTCAAGATTTAGTTTGGTATGTCAAAGTTCACCTTGTTTAAGGGATCAATTAACAAAAGATGTGATTTTCAGAAGAAAACCCAAATGTTCTTATTTATATGTGATCAGTAATGTTCCAGTCAGTTTTGTTCGATTCTACACTTTCACTGCATAAATTTTACTGACTCAATATTACATGTACAGGTGAACAGTGAAGACCCAGATCAGACTGCACGTCTGTGCAGTCTGGTCTGGGTCGTCGCTTTACACATAGTGGAAAACTGTTGCTTTTTTCAGCTGTGTTTCTTACCAAATCAGCCAGTAAACATGTGTTAATTTACATTTTTTATTCAAATCAGTCTCATCAATTAAAGATATACTTTGCCTAAAGAGATGTCAGTGACAGTGACATAAAATCAGAATTTTAAATCGGTTATGTCAACACCTGATGAAGAAGCAGCATAAGGGATCTTACGACAAAATGCAACCGGTGTAGACCTAGACCAGCCTGTGTGTACATAAAGTCCTGTCCAGGAGGTGGGGTTCACTTTTCTCATATCTGATATTAAAAGCATGTAGATGCAAATAGCAAAGATCTTAACCCTTGTCCTGCTGAACCCAGATATACCCTGCCTTTGCAAACAGTGTAGATCCAGATCAGTTGGCTTCTGAAGAAGCCAACTGATCTGGATCTGCACTGTTTGCCATTAAGTATATGAATTTATAGCAACAATCTGGATCAAGTAATCTGATTGGCTGAAAATTAGAAATGGGTGTGGCTTCTTAATTTATTCAGCAGGACAAGGGTTAATCAAGCTGTGTGAACATGCAACTTTGTTTTAATCTTCACTGTTGTGATACCAATTTAATCTAAGGGCTTTTTTAATTTTTACCACTCTCTGGGCAAATTCAGCAGATGACAAGCTGATTTTAGTTTTCTTATTTTTCCATCAAAATAGGCTCTGGCATTTCATGCAAATTGTCTCCTAAGGCTAAGGAGACAATTTGCATGAAATGTCAAAGATTATTTGGTGGGAAAAATAAGAAAAACTGTTTGAAAATGTCATTTGTTGGAAGCATGCTAAGCATCAAGAAGTCCCTATCTGCACTGATAGGTCAATTAGTACATTTCAACAGGGCACTTAGTACTTTTAAAGAAGCTGAATTTTAATTTTCTACTCTTAATTTTTTGAACTTCTGTACTTTACATCTCTTTCAACAGAGTGAAAATAATATCAAGACCCTGGATGGGTGATAAGGGAAGGCTTTGTGCAATGAAGCCCATCTCAATACATTGTGATCCAAACTCCTGGAGCATAACTGCTCAGTCAGGTGAATCAAGTTATCACAGAATTGTCACCTGCTGATCTGTCATAAGCAGAGGGAGGATTGTCTGATTTACAAGTGGGGCTCTGGATTAACAGTGGATCCAGACACATTATCTTTGTTTCTCACCCAAAAGAGTGGGTGGTTGGGTGGTGACTAGGAGTCTGCTGTACTTGCTGTGGTTGGTTGTGGCTGGTGGTGGTGGCACATTAGCATTTCTTGTTTCTGCAAAGAAATTTACTTTTTTACCTCTATTTTTTGTTTGTAATGAGGTTTTATGGCCCAGTCAACCCATTGGGATCATGTCGAGCATGGTCAGTTTAACTAACCACACTTTTTCCTGGGCAGGGTTAGTCCTCTAAGCAGTTAACTAGTACTTATGCATATTCTTTTGCCAGAAACTGACAACTGCCTTATCTTAAATCAGCGGAAGGGAGACCATTAAAAATATTCATGATCAATCTCTACGAAAGAATTTTTTTTTTTTTCTGTTTTACGGCCCATTCAAGAATATTTCACTTATATCGAGCCATTCATTTATCAAAGGTGGGTGAAAACCTGAGAACCCAGGTAAAAACCACCTGACCTTCCTTAAGCACGAAAGAATGTTGCTGGACCCGGCAGGGATCAAACCTGCGACCTTTTGATCTCCAGTCTGACGCGCAGTCCACTGAGCCAAAGAGGCTGACTACCTCTATTTCTCTCTTTCCTCTAATCTACTAGCCCTCCTGTCCCTTTTTGCTTTTTCTCTGGTAGCTGACACAAAGTGACCCATAAGGGTTGGTGTGCTGTTAAACAAGAACTCAAAACAAAGTACCCGAAAAGAATCATCTCAGTGTGATAATTGTTCAGATGCCCCACAACCTATGTTTCTACATTTTTCCAAAACAACTACAGTATTCAACCTAATTACCGCACTGTACGCTTAGGTTTTTCAAAATTACTGGGAAAACTTGTGGTAAAATAGGCCTACTAAGGGTACACTTTAAAAACAGATCACCAAAGGACTTATTTGATAATGTTTATGCGATTTTTTTCCCCTGATTTTCTTTATAAAGGCATTTGTTGTGGGTACCCATTTGAATTGCATCGACAACAAGTCGATGCAATTCAAATGGGTACCCACAACAAATGCCTTTATAAAGAAGTAGATAATAAAAAGTACACTGGCTGTAATTCGAAGACTATGGAAATTGCTTGACTGTGCACTTATAGGGGTATCTGCGGTAATTAGGTTGACTAAGAGATAAGAGAGGGTACCCATATATGATTTGTCTTATTTCCTCTAGAGCCATCAATGTTCTGTTATCAGTTAAGTAAGAAACATAAACATACCTTTTCAAAACCATTCTGGTAGCAAAAATTCAAGATTTAGACATACACTTCCTAATCCACCTATCACCTATTCTAAGCACAACCCAGCTTATGTTCAAATCCCAAATTCAACTTCACTTCAGCATATATAGACTAATTCTTCAATAGAAGTTAAATAGGCAATCCTGATATTGATAACAAAAGCAAACTTTCTCAACTCAATAATACCCTCATCAAAAGTCTCCTCACTTTCATGTTACATCATAAATAACATTGATAAATTTATCAGGTAATTCTAAATATTCAATAAATATTGATATAGCAGTAATTAAATAATTCACCAAAATCAAAGCTATTATATTTGCTCAAATATTAAAGCTTCTGATAAGAAATACCGCTTAGCACTCTGGTTAAAATTTTCAGCGGACGACATTTTGAAATATTCTTCTTATTTTTCCCAGAAAACAGGATTTGACCTTTCACATGAAAATTGGAAACAATTTGCTTGAAATTTCAAATCCAGTCTTCTGGGAAAAAATATGGAAATTTCATCAATTTGTCATCTGCTGAATTTGCCCAGAGATTGGTAAAGGATAGACCCCCAGTTTTATTACATGATGTCAACAGATAACACCATCTAAGATTCTCACACTTATCAAAGTTAGAAACTGTATGATTCCTTTGAAAAGTAGGACGAATCAGATCCCAATCTAAATTATTCAGTTATACCCTCTGGCCCCTGCAATGCTTCAACAATTAGGAAGATACTATATTTTAATTAGATCTGCCTTTGTCTTGTAGTTGCTGATGAGTGTCCATTTCTTGTTGACATCAATGCTAATTGCTGTATTATGATTGGTTGCTGTCTTTGACCCACCTGGTCAACAGGCTGTCTATCATCCTCAGTAATTGACAACAATATTGAAGATGACAAACAGAAATGCATAGCTGCAGATAAGAGAGGGTACCCATATATGATTTGTCTTATTTCTTGATAAAAACATACATTGTGGGTACTCATTAGAAGTGCCTTGCCAAGGCACTTCTAATGAGTACCCACAATGTATGTTTTCATCCAGAAATAAGAAAGGTATCTATATTTTTCAGTTGCAAACTATGCCCTATCTGGAATTATGAGAAATGGACATGAAACAGGTCCATTTTCTGAGTCATACTAAGGTTTAATCTGCAGGGATAGTATTCCATAAATGACTATATGGGAACAAATTAAACTGACCATACATTGTCATGAGTAACTGTAAAGAATAAAATGTCACATTCTGCCATTTCAGATTGCAAATTCTGACTTGTACTTCTTGTCATTGAAGAAGCATTTATTGTCTATGTCATTTTCAAAGTAATATTAATTTTCTTGCTGATAAACTTTAAATGCAAGTTTTAATATCAGTTAGTTGGTGTTATTTTTTGCAGTTCATTATGAAAACACGCCTATTCAAATATACTGAATATATTTCACCACCAAAACTGAAAGTTTTCAGGTAAAAATTCTGATATTTTTTTCATTTCTGCTCAAAACATAGATTGTGGGTACTTGTTAAAACCGCCTCAATGAGGCGGTTCTAATGAGTACCCACAATCTATGTTTTTGAGCAGAAATAAGAAAAATAATGTATACCCCTGTAAACCCCAGTTTTACTAGATAAAAGTGGGGTATAAGGGGGGTCAAAATTATATAGGTGTGTTTTCGTGATGTGGTTCAAACCCTGCTTGAGGAGTAATCTGGCATTCTCTTGCTATTCCTGGAGCCACAGGGGTTAGGAAAGGAAACAACAACAAAAGACCGTTGAATAAAATGCATTGCATCTTTTAGTTCTGGCTTTTCACTGTTTACCTATAGACTGGCTCCAGTCTCCAGTGACTAAATATTTTTCTCATAATTCTGTTTGATAATCCACTAAAATAAAACAACAAAAAAAACCTATCATGACTATTAAGGCTGGTCACTAGAGACTCTAGTGACCAGCCTTTATAGTCATAATACTACTTTGGTTTTATTCTAGTGGATTATCAAACAGATTATAAGAAGAAAAAAAAAATTGTCACTAGAGACTGGGGCCAGTCTAAGTTTACCTACAAAGAACCACAGATACCCTACGAAATATTCTGACAGGTATGTCTGTGCAAAATGAGACTTCTACTCCTAATGGAGTAGTATGATCATCTGTACTGTTTGCCTTTATCGGAACTTTCTAACACAGCCACGAAGCAAGTTAACCCTTGTCCTGCTGAACCTGGATATATCCTGCCTTTGCAAACAGTGTAGATCCAGATCAGTTGGCTTCTGAAGAAGCCAACTGATCTGGATCTGCACTGTTTGCCATTGAGTATTTGAATTTATAGCAACAATCCAGATCAAGTAATCTAATTGGCTGAAAATTAGAAGGGGGAGTGGCATCTTAAGTTATTCAGCAGGACAAGGGTTAAAAAGACTTGTTCAATTGTTAGGACAACTACATAAGGGATGGTGCTGCCTGATTATTTAAAGATCAAATAACAAAGTTTTTACTGTTTCAATGGAATAGCTATATACTGGTTGAGCTGCCAATGTGAATTATTTTGCTGAAAACCGCATCAAAAAATTCCAACCAATTGTGAAGTTATGCCATTTGAAAGTCAAATAGGACATTTTTCACATCCGAAAAAACTTTATTGCTATAAATAGAAATATAACCCACAATGCTATATTTATATCCCACAATGCAACATTCTGTTATGTCATTTGAGTTTTTAAATTTTTGATTCAAACTTTAAAACATAAAATATGTAAATTTCTTTCTGAAATTTGCAGTTTTATGGTTTTTAACAATGTAACTTTTGACAATGCAATAAATAAGGTTTTACAGTTTTAAACCATATTGTACGGTTGAAATTTAAATTTTTAAAAAAATTTTTTTCTTAAAATCCACATTATAGCTAGTTACAGTATAGCATCTACACCAAATATAGACATTTAGATATACATTTAATTGAAATTGTAAGCCACTTTTACGAAATTTTGTCAAATTAAATCACAAAATCAAATTTAAACTTTTTTTTTCAAAATAAAACATAAATTACATGTACAAATATTATATATCTTATTTAAAATTTTGATGATTTCTCACAAAAAATAAAAGAAGCCTATTTTCTGAGAAAAATAATAAAAAAATATTTCAAAATGACTGCTGAAATCTTTAGCCGGCATGTTAAGCATTGAGACCCTTTTTTTCTCATGGAACTGTTCATTCATTTTTCCCAGCGCATCCATCAAAAACAATATTTTACACTTTCCAGACCACTCGATGACAAATTGAATCGCTGTTCTGTTTGTTGGAATCGTAAGGACAAAGTTAATAAGTGCCATCACAGAAGAACAAGACTCCAACTCATTCCTACAAATTGACAATCGCAGGGTCATTATGCTCTCTGCAAGTCAGGGTGCTACAAATCCTTGGAGCATCAGGGCTCCAGGCAAGTTATTTTGGACAGAAAAAGATTACAGTAGATGTCCTGCAAATTTCCTACACCATATATACCACAAACAACTGGACACACTCCTTAGCAATATATGTAACTTGATCTAAACTTTGAACGATCTTACCACTTGGTTTATATGTATCTAAAAAGTGGATGAATGGCAAACAGTGCTGACCCTGATCAAACCATTCCTTTAGGAGCCATCTGATCAAAGTCTGTACTGTATGCTCAGATTTTTCTGTGTTTTAGTATTTAAGATAATATGTCATTGGCAATTAGGTCATTTTTAAGTCATTTTTGCAAACAGTGTGAACCCAGATCAGACTGCTCCTCTAGGAGCAGTCTGATCAGGGTCCACACTGTTTGCCTGTATGCAAAAATAGGTTTGAAACGTTTGCAAGAATATTCAGCAGACGACATAAACAGACAACATTTTCTGATGAAGGTTTTCTTGGCATTTTAAGGGTTAATCTTTATCACTCTCTGGGCAAATTCAGCAGATGACAACGTCACGATATTTTGACATTTCATGCAAATTGTCTCCTGAAGATTCAACTTGCATGAAATATCAAACCTACTTTCTGCAAAGAATAAGAAAAATATTTCAAAACATCATCTGCTGATACTTTTACCCAGAATGCTAAGCATTAAATGAGAATGTCAACAAGTCATGACTTTAAGAATGTGATTGACAGTATGTGATGACACGCATGTCCTGACAGTTTCAAATTATGTTTCAAGAGTTTAACGGACATCAATGCTCCGAACCACAAAATGGTCAGTGAGCTGTGGGTGCCATCCAGTAACCCCAATTTATCACCAAGGTTTCTCTAATGCACCATAAACGGTTTTCTGTTGAAAACTGTGGATGAATCATGGATAAAATTGGACCAATTGACCAATACATCTCCTGCCAATATTTTGGTACATGTTTTTCCTATAATGCGATTGGAAGAGTTTAATTAACAGATCCCATTTATTTCTGAGACTTGCTTAGTGCTTGGTGAAATATAATCTTAGGCATCTTTGTCAAGACCTTTTAGTCCAGAAAGATGTTCCTGGCGATGACTAAGGACATTTTTTTTTTTTTTTTTTTTTTGTACAAAATTGTAACTTGTTACGATCTTCTCAGCATTTCTTAACTCTTTCCCCACTAAGTGGCGACTTTTGTCATCTGCTGAAAACCTTTGTAAACAGTTTTTGACCCAGATCAGGCCCAACATTTTGTTGGGCCTGATCTGGATTCAAACTGTTTGACACTCTGATGGTATTCCTGAAAGATTTTTTTGAAAAAGTTCATCTTAAAAAAAAATATCTGCAGACGCAACCTCCTGGTCACCAGTTGAACGCGCATCCAACTGAGCCACCAAGGCTGCCAAAAAATGATCAAGTTCAAAATGTGGAAAAAATGATAAAAATTAATCTGTGGATTATTTCTTAATCACATGCAAATCTTCAGACCATGACAAAAACACCTTGGAGTTGTGGACACAAGGTACCCACTACCTATTTGATAGTATCTGAGCCTGAAAAAATGACTGAGTTCAAAATGCGGAAAAAGGATAAAAATGAATCTGAGGATTATATTCAAATCTTTGATAGTATATGAGCCTAAAAAAATGACTAAGTTCAAAACATAGAAAAGTGATAAAAATTAATCTGAGGATTTTATCAAAATCAAATTCACATTGTCAGACCATGACAAAGACATCTGTACAGTTTCAAAAAGATCAGTATAAAACTGTACAAGGAGTTATGGACACAAAGTACCATACTGTCAGAGGGTGCAGAACCACGAAAGCCGAATACCATGTCCCATTGCTTTTCCTTCAATAAACTGGAATGGCCTGATTAGAATATCAAGAAGTTAGAATCTACAAGTTGCTTGCTACCAGATTAACTTAATCATATTGATAAATGAAGTTATCCAAATGGCCATCTCCCTTCTTGTAGCTTTAAGTGGTTTGGTCATAAAATGGCACTTCTTGCCAGCATATGCATAGGAATGCAGCAATTTATGATGGCACTAATCCATGGGTAGTGTTATACACAGTAATAAAGTCCGATCCAATATAGCTTCATTTAACCTTCCAACTCTATGACCATAATTCTTAAGAAATTTCTCCGAATTGGGATTTATTAGCGATGATTCAGAACCCTGTATATGGCTGTATTGCTGGGCAGAAGACATTTTTCATTTTAGTAGGCATAAAAAATCTGCATACCATATTTACATAGTTCCAGATAAGAGAGGGTATCCATGTACTATTTGCCTTATTTTTTCACAAAAGGTATGTTGTGAGTACTCATTAGAAGCGCCTCTGAGGCGCTTCTAACAAGTACCCACAACATATGATTTCATGGAAAAATAAGAAAATGTCAGCACTTTTTGTTTATAAAAAGTGTCTTATCTGGAGCTATGTATTTACCGTAAGTATTAAGACAGACAGGCCTCTTAAGGAGACGATTTGCATGAAATGTCAAAGCCAATTTTCTAGGAAAATAAGAAAAATATCAATTTGTCATTTGCTGAATTTTCCAATAGCAGTTAAGGTTAAATACATTGTGCATTTATAATATCATAAAAATAAACACTTCAGAGAACATGATCATCAAGATGTTCGTTTTTTTTTTTAATATTTGTTTTAATTAGTGAAAACATGATCAGTCTTAGGTATAAGAGGAAGAAAAAATCTATAAAAGTGTCACAGGCACCAAGTTTTCATTTATCTATATTTTTCAATGACTCTGATGACTCAAAATCATCTCATATTTCAATAATGATGACAGATAAAGAAGTTTCTTTGCTGATTTAACGTCAAAGCTCAATAATTAGATACTAATGCTAAATTACGACGCCATATCTGGAAAAATAGACTTGCTGCAGTTTCTCAGTGACAGGGATACATGTACATTATGTTAACAAGGCTAAATAACGCACAGCCCCACCCTCCCCTGTTCTAGCAAATACATGGGTATACTGGACTAAACATTATATAAAGCAATGTATGTAGTTTTTAAACCTTTTTCTACTTAGTTTATTATGTCTATCAATCTTTTGTACTGAAAAATCTGTCTAATCCAAACAATTTTTCAGATTTTTTAGTTTTTTAAACTATTTGTTTTCATTTTGTTTATTACATCTATCAATCTTTAGTACCGAAAAATCTCTCCTAATCTTCTTTATATCAAATTATTCATCACAATTCCATATTATATACTGAAAGCTTATGTGTTAGGCAAGAGAACATAAACTGATAGATTTGCATTCAATTTTATGAAAAAATCA
Organism: Anodontia alba; assembly: GCA_964016985.1. Taxonomy (NCBI): domain Eukaryota; kingdom Metazoa; phylum Mollusca; class Bivalvia; order Lucinida; family Lucinidae; genus Anodontia; species Anodontia alba. Next base: position 25,945,878 of record OZ024823.1, on the reverse strand, counting down.
GGCAGGTGGGTGGCTTTTATTTTTTATTTTCAGGAGTGATCAAAAGCCTGCAGAAACATCAAAAACTTGTGAAATTCCATTGTTAAATGCTTACCAAAAAGAAATAAAGTACCATTGTTTTGTTTAGTTTTGTTTAATTCCTTAAACTCTGTACACTAAAGAGATCAGTAAAGCTTAACCCTTGTCATGCTGAATCAATTAAGATGCCACACCCACTACAAATTTTCAGCCAATCAGATCACTTGATCCAGACTGTTAACATAAATTCACATACTGAATGGCAAACAGTGCAGATCCAGATCAGTTGGCTTCTTAGAGGCCAACTGATCTTGATCTACACTGTTTGCAAAGGCAGGGCTTCATGAAACCAACTGATCTGGATCTACACTGTTTGCAAAGGCAGGGTATGTCCAGGATCAGCAACCAGGGTTAATAAGATTGACTCCCAAAGTTGACACATTTGTTGACAAAAATCTGACTTCCTGTTTCTGAAGCCATTCCAAAATGTCATTAAATATCCTAGCTTTAGCATTTACTGGCAATTTCTGAGGGGGAAGGTGCCTGGCTGTGTTGGCTGCTGACTTCAAAATGCTGAAAGCATTTTTTCTTTCAGCATGCTCAGGTGATAAAGGTGGAGGGGATGTGCAACCTTCAGGCTTTTCTTCAACAGAAAAAATCTATGAAATGGCCAAGACACCCAATGGCCTATTCCACTTCAACATCAAGGGATATTTGAGTCATATCTGTCATGTTTTGACTGACAAATACGCTCACTGTGTTGGGATAATTGTCTCGTAAAGATGGGTACTGACATTAGAAGCACCTAAATATTTCCAGTAAGACCAGCAAACTAAATAAAAATGCAACAAAATCATCTAAGTAGCAAGTCTATTAATAATTGCTAAAGGAAAAAAAAAAGAAGTTCCTTTATTGTTCTGTGAAAAACCAGGTGTAACTCTAACCATGGTTCCCATGATATTACTACCAGACAATACCAGTAGCTGACAATGGACCAATGATTTATTAAGAAATAATTTTACAGTTCCAGGTATCATTGAGCATGATTTTTAATATTGCATTCATGTTAATCCTTGTCCAGCTGAACCCGGATATACCCTGCATTTGCAAACAGTGTAGATCCAGATAAGATGGCTTCTGAAGAAGCCAACTGATCTGGATCTGCACTGTTTGCTATTCAGTATTTGAATTTGTATCAACAATCTCAATCAAGTAAACCGATTGGCTGAAAATTAGAAATGGGCGTGGCATCTTAATTTATTCAGCAGGACAAGGGTTAAATATGCATGCATGTACAATGACAATATATGTTGCACTGCTCAGATATGGCACATTTTTCAACAACAACAACAACAAAAAAATCTTACTTACCCATGAAAACATATGTTATGGGTACTCATCAGAAGAGCCTCACCAAGAAATATGAAAAATATTTATCTGATATGCCTCTTTTCTACCCTTTATGTACCAGGAATTTGTAGCCCAAATCCCATCCCTTCAATCCAGGCCCCAATCCTCCACCATAGGGGAATAGCAGGTACAATAACTTTCCTGGCAGCCAGCCCTGCCCTAAAGATAAAATGACAGCAATGCCCATTTGTTGCTCCCCCTAGGAATTTTGAACAGGTACTAAAAATTCCTGGGCCCGGTTGTTCAAAGTGTCGTTAGCTTAACGAGCTCGTTAAGGGTCATTTCGTTAACTGTTCTGGCGGATTCAATACACAATATTCTGATATTTTTTGCTGAAAAAATGTGAGTAGCTTTTGCACTGCAAAAGCTACTCACATTTTTACAGCAAAAAATTTCAGCATATTTGCGTATCACTCGATGTAAATTTTAACGAATCGTTAACTAACGACGTCGTTAGCTTTGAACAACTGGGCCCTGCTATTTGGGACATCAAAGCTTAAATTAAACCCTTGCACTCACCTGGCACTGCGAGTCTGGAGCAAAAATAAGACATAAAGTTTATACAGAGGAGTTGCTATGGAGGAGTATTTCAATGGTGATATTCTGGGATATTTTTTCTTATTTTTCCATAAAAACCTATGTTATGGGTACTCATTAGAAGTGCCTCGCTGACATGTTTTTATGGAGAACTAGAGAAAATTATCTCAGAATTATCATTTGCTTCATGAAGAGAGGTGGGGAGTGGGGAGAGAAAATTATCCCAGAATTATCATTTGCTTGATGAAGAGAGGTGGGGAGTGGAGAGAGAAAATTATTTCAGAATTATCATTTGCTTGATGAAGAGAGGTGGGGAGTGGGGAGAGAAAATTATCTCAGAATTATCATTTGCTTGATGAAGAGAGGTGGGGAGTGGGGAGAGAAAATTATCTCAGAATTATCATTTGCTTGTTGAAGAGAGGTGGGGAGTGGGGAGGAGGCAGCAGTGATTACAGATACTAGTGCATTAAAGTGTCTTAGTGAGACAATTCTAATGCCTGTAAAGAACACATGTTTTCATGTGGACTTAAAAACATTTATTTTTTTATTTGCTAAATAGAATCCCACCCCAAGTGAGATTTGAGCCCATTACCACTGAATTAGCAGGCAATCATTAACCCATTTTAGTCTAGAGACCCCCAAAAGGCTAATTGGCAACCAGTGCAGACCCAGATCAGATGCCCCAGAATGCAGTATCTGATGAGGGTCTACAGTTTGCATTAACTACAGTAATTTCTATAAAACACAGTAATAATAAAAACTAACCAGACATCCAGCTATTGGAAATAGACCGGTCCAAAGAGTTGTGGTAGAAGAGTCCAGTCAACGTACATCACGAAAACACGCCTATAGACTTTTGACCCCTTAAACCCCTCTTTTATGTAGTAAAACTGGGATTTACAGGGGTACACATTATTTTTCTTATTTTGCTTAAAAACATAGATTGTGGGTACCCATTAGAACCGCATCACCAAGGCAGTTCTAATGAGTACCCACAATCTATGTTTTGAGCAGAAATATGAAAAATATCAGAATTTTTTATCTGAACATTTTCCAGTTTTGGTTGTAAAATTTTCAATATATTTGAATAGGTGGGTTTTCGTCATGAATGGGATAAAGAAAAATAAGAACAATATCAGACATAAAAATCTTAGTAAGGTACATTTTCACAAGTCACAGTTCAGTTTCTAAATTTCTTAGTGTTTGTTTTTACACTTATTTGAACAATTTCTTTACATTCTACAGTACTTTGTAAAACCACATAATCCATGTTCAGGATGATTCTTTCCAAAGCTTCACAAAGATACAACTGACAACTAATAATTAGTTCTTTTATCATCACGAAAACATGCCTATATAATTTTGACCCCCTGAAACCCCTCTTTTATATAGTAAAACTGAGGTTTACAGGGGTATACCTTATTTTTTTCTTATTTCTGCTCCAAGCATAGATTGTGGGTATGCATTAGAACCGCTTCGTCGAGTACCCAAAGTCTATGTTTTGAGCAGAAACATGAAAAATATCAGAATTTTTTATCTGAAAATTTTCATTTTTTGGTGATAAAATTTGCAGTATGTTTGAATAGGCATGTTTTCATTATGGAAACTTACATGGGCCGGGGGCTTGGGTAAGGTACCTTAATATCTATAAGACCATCAGAAACCCAGACCAGACTGCACATTCACATGATCTTGTCTGGGTCTTTGCTAATAGCCTACATAATATTTGGATGCTGTAGAATATAATTTTCTGAATGGACTACAACATATCTGGACTTTCACTAGTTTTATATTATCTAAGGTTGCTTTTCCTTGCTCTCAAGTCTCTATTCCGCTCCAATGGCACTGGCTTCCTTCAATAGATGAATATCTCCCATTTTTATAGATTTTATTATTTCATTTCATGCACGCGATGTTGATGTTTGCGATGTTCGTAACATTCAGTATCTCCTCCCGATCTGAAGTGCTCTTAGCGAAATTTAATTCAATCAGATGGATTTCTTGACAGTACGAAAACACTCGAGACTTTTCAAGTGGTCTTTCATTTCTTAAACCATACTTCATCTGTCCCAAATATTTTCTTTAATTTACAAGATTTATTTAGTATTATTTGATTTTCTGACTTGAAAATTGGCATACTATTTGGATAGAGGACACATGAATTTACACTGGATAATGACTTTGATTAAATGGTAAAAGTGACATGAAATTTGGCACATTGTTCACACAATGCTGTTTTAAGCGGGTTCGATTTGCAATGGCAGTGTTGATACAAGCTAGCTTGTCAATCTTGGTATATGGTGGTGCAGCTGTTGGGTTATACAATTACGCCATTTTCACGGCTGATTAAATAACACCTTTAAAATTCCAGTTACCGATATGAGCCAGGATAAAAAACAACAACAAAAGAAAAACAACATATTTATTATTATAGTAATCCCTGTTCAAATAGATGTTGTTGTCATTTTCTTTTGGTATTTTTGTCAGAAGAAAAGCTTTCTTTATACTTAACCTGCAGAATCTTAAATTTGAATTAAGTTAGTTCGAACTGATATAACTTAAGGGAGACCACTGTCGGAAACTATTTGCCTCCCTTTGGAACAAATTCTTTCCTTTCATAGAAGACCCTTTGGGAAGGGGTTTATATACAAGGAAGACAACCCCTAGTTTGCATGGAAAAGGGGAGATAAAAACTTTCAGCTTAGGATTCTATCTCTTTACTAAATATGTATCCATTCATTTTTATAGAGCTTGAAATTCATCCTAGAGAAATGTTGCCAAAAATGACAACCTTTAGTGGTAAAATTCATCCTTTTTAACCCTGGTCCTGCTGAACCTGGATATACCCTGCCTTTGCAAACAGTGTAGATCCAGATCTGGATCTGCACTGTTTGTCATTAAGTATGTGAATTTGTATCAACAACCTGGATCAAGTAATCTGATTGAAAATTAGAAATGGGCGTGGCATCTTAATTTATTCAGCATGACAAGTGTTAATTTATGTAACAAGAAAAGCATGATAAAATGTCTTTCTATCACTAAAACAAGTAGAAAATCAAGTAAAACTGTTTTGGGTCAACTGATCAATGTAATCAATATAAAATCTCATTACTAACTTATTATGGACTGATTTATGTCGAACATTTGTAGTTAATAACAGGGATACTTACATCATAGCTCCAGATAAGGCGCTTTTTTTTTTCAACCGAATAATGTTGATATTTTTCTTGTTTCACCACAAAAACATAATATGCTGTGGGTACTTATTAGAAGCACCTTGCTAAGGCACTTCTAATGAGTACCCACAATATATGTTTTTTGTTGAGAAATACGAGAACTATTTACCTGACATGCCCTCTTATCAAGAACTATGTTTACTTTAATTTGGAAAGTAGTTTTTTACTATTATCATTCTAACAAGAATTGCACAGCTGTTTTAACCCATTTTAGAGAGAATAAACTCCCCACACTATGCACTGGAAGAGTCAAATTTCAATTTTAGGTATGTCAGGCTATGTGATTTAGATATTCCGAAAGAAAAATGGCTAAACTATTTGCAAACAGTGGTTCCCTGATCAGATATCGCATTCTGCTTTGACATTCTGCGGCGTCTGCTCTGGGTCTGCATTGTTTGCCAAGTACCCCTTTGGGGTTCTCCAGACTAAAATTAGTTAAAAGCTGAGGTTTAAGGCACTCATTAGAATCACCTTGTCAAAATAAGTACCCTGACAAGGTAATTCTAATGAAAACTGTAACAAGGCAATTCTAATGAGTAGCCTGACAAGCTGATTCCAACAAGTACCCTGACAGTTTTTCCCAGGAGAATCCTTGCAAGGTGATTCTCAAGAGTACCCCAACATGGTTATTCTCCATGAGCACCCTAGAAAGGTGATTCCCATGAGTACTTGGCAAGGGGATCCTACCTTCCAAGATGATTTTCACAATACCTTGGCAAAGGGACTCTGAGTACTCTGATAAGGTGATTCTACTGAAAACTCTAGTTCTAATGAGTACCCAGGCAAGGTGATTCTCATGAGTACCCATGCAGAGCGATATTTATGACTACCCTGGCAAGGTGATTTTAACGTGTACTTTGGCAAGGGTGTCTGAGAGTAGCCTGAAAATATAATTCTCATGAGTACCTTGGCAAGGTGATTCTGACAAGCACCATGGCAAGGTGAATCTTGCAAGCACCCTGGCAAGAGAATTCTCAGAGTACTCTGGCAAGGAGCTTCTAAGAATACCCTGGCAAGATGATTCTTAGAGAACTATGGCAAGGTGATTCTTAGAGTGCCCTGGCAATGTGATTCTAAGAGTAGTTTGGTGAGGTGATTCTAAGATCTTAGTGCCCTGGCAAGGTGATTCTAAGAGTAGTTTGGTGAGGTGATTCTTAGAGTACCTTGGTAAGGTGATTCTAAAAGTACCCTGACAATGTGATTCCAAGAGTACCTTGGTAAGGTGACTCTAAGAGTACCCTAATAAGGTGATTCTAAGAGTACCCTGGCAAAGTGAATCAAAGTACCCTGGCAAGATGATTTTAAGAGTACCCTGGCAAGCCAATTCTAAGAGTACCCTGGTAAGGTGATTGAATGAAAGAGTATCCTGGTATGATGATTCTAAGAGTATCCTGGCAAGATGATTGTAAGATTACCCTGGCAAGGTGATTCTCCTGAGTACCCTGTAAAGGTATCTCTAAGAGTACTCTGGCAAGGTGATTGTAAGATTACCCTGGCAAGGTTCTCCTGAGTACCCTGCAAAGGTGATTCTAGAGTACCCTGGCAAGGTGCCTCAAAGAACACTGACAAGACAATTCTAAGAATACCCTAGCATGGTGATTCTAAGAGTACCCCAGCAAGGTAATTCTCACTAGTACCTGGGCAAGGACACTGATTCTAAGGTGGTTCTAGGAGTACCCTGGCAAGGCGATTCTAAGAGTACCCTGGTGCGGTGATTCTAAGAGTACCCTGGCATGGTGATTCAAAGAGTACCCTGGTATGGTGTTTCTCATGAGTAGCCTGGCAAGGTGATTCTAATACCCTGGGAAGGTGATTGAAAGAGGCCCCTGGCAAGGTGATTCAAAGAGGTCCCTGGCATGGCAATTCTAAGAGTACCCTAGCAAGGTGAGAGTACCCTGGCAAAGTGATTCCCATGAGTACCCCGGCAAGGTGATTCTAAGAATACCCTGGCAAGGTGATTCAAAGAGGTCCCTGGCATGGCAATTCTAAGAGTACCCTAGCAAGGTGAGAGTACCCTGGCAAAGTGATTCCCATGAGTACCCCGGCAAGGTGATTCTAAGAATACCCTGTCAAGGTGATTCAAAGAGTACCCTGGCATGGTGATTGTAAGAGTACCCTGGCAAGGTGTTTCTCATGAGTACCCTGGCAAGGTGATTCTCATGAGTACCCTGGCAAAGTGATCTAAGACTACACTGGCAAGGTGATTCTCATGAGTTCCCTGGCAAGGTGATTCTCACCAGTACCCTGGCAAAGTGATTCTAATGCCACCCACAATGCCAATGCAAGTTTAGTGCCAAAGCTGTTCCCATATTTTCATACAGATGAGCTAAAATTGCCTGCTAAATGGCAAATACATATACATATTACATACTGGTGCATAGATTTGTTTCTTGTAAGCAGTGACTGTGGTTAAGTCACAGTTTTAGAATTTTTCACATTATCAAAAAGCACAATTTTAGTTAACTTTTCTTTCCAGGGACAGATCTTGTTAATCATAAAATTAGATTGCCAAACAGACTTGTACCAATTTTAAGATAAGTACAATAAGGATTACAGTGTCCAGTCAGGTAGGGTAAACTACACTACCTCCACTAATATTCTGTTTCTGTACTGGTTTTTAACCCTTAGTGCCATATATCACAGCTGCAGATAGGTCCTTTTTTTTTTTAATTCAAAAATTTGATATTTTTCTAATTTCTCCACAAAAATATATGATGTGGTACTCATTAGAAGTGCCTCAGTAAGCACCAGGTTTAATGAGTACAGCATCATATATAATTTCGTGGAGAAAAAAAAAAATTATTTGAATATCCCTTCTTATCTGGGGCTATGCATCTGCTACTATTTAAATTTGGCACTTTAAAAGCAAAGAAAGTTTCATTTATAAATTTAGGTATCATATGAATATTCATGTAAAATAATCTTCTAAACCATAAATATATTTATATTGTTTTTTGAAGTGCTCTTATGTACTCATTGGACAGGTGTTTGTTTATTTGTTTATTTATTTTGAAGAAAATGGGACAACAAAAAAATTACTAACCAAAAAGCACTGTATGAACAGATTTAAAAGAACGAAATTGGAAGAAAATGAGACTGGTTAACTATTCATAAAACACAATTTTTTACCATATAAAAATAATATTGCTTTTTCCTGCAGATTTTATAGATTTAAAATTGGAAGAAAATTTCAAGTTTAATGTATTCTCTATTTACTAAGACCTTTAAAATTCTTCTTACAAAATAAGGGAACCATGTCACATGAAAATGTATTGTTATGGTAACAAAGAAAGGCCCATTTCCATAGGCACACCCGTTCAGGAACTTAAGGGGGCCAAATACACTTGGTAGATTTTCACCAAAGAAATCCTCCAGGTAAAAGACCTTGATCAGACTTAACCCTTGTCCTGCTGAACCCTGATATACCCTGCCTTTGCAATCAGTGTAGATCCAGATCAGTTGGCTTCTGAAGAAGCCAACTGATCTGGATCTGCACTGTTTGCCATTAACTATGTGAATTTATAGCAACAATCCGGATCAAGTAAACTGATTGGCTGAAAATTAGAAGTGGGCATGGCATCTTAATGTATTCAGCAGGACAAGGGTAAAAGGCTGTGCAGAGTGAACTGGGCCTTGGTGGTTTGTTCCCCGTTCTAGATAAGAGGGGCATCCGCATAAAAATATTGTATTTTTTTCTATTGCTCTAACAAAACATATATTGTGGGTACACATTAGAAGTACCCACAACATATTTTTTGTGGAGAAATAAGAAATATCAACACTTTTTCAGTTGGAAAAAAAAAGCACCTTCGCAGAAGTGATGGCTATTGGCATAATGCACTAAGGCCCCTTTTTTACAATTAGATTCGTGTTTTGTCACAATGTAATACAAGATGAAACAAGACCACACATCAGATAAAAAAGATACTGAGATCATCTTTTAAGTTCTGCTTGGCAAAAACTTCGGCCCTAGTGGAAATACAGCATGGTGTATCAGAGACTTGTTAACCCATTGCAGACTGAATGAATTCCCCCACACTATATATACTGGAAGATTCTAATTTCGATTTTAGGTATGTCAGGCTATGTGATTTAGACATTCCTAGAGAGAAATGGTTGAACTATTTGCAAAAAGTGAAGACCCTGATCAGACTCTGATCTGGGTCTGCACTGTTTGTCAATAACCCTTTTATGGGTCTCCCAACTACAATGGGTTAAGGAGGACGTCTGCTTTGTCTTCTGCTGGTTACTTTAAAAGTCATTTCTGCAAACAGTGTGGACCCAGATCAGACTGCTCCTTTAGGAGCAGTCTGATCTGGGTCCACATTGTTTGCCGGTATGCAAAAATAGGTTTGAAAAGTTTGCAAGAATATTCAGCAGACGACATAAACAGACGACATTTTCAGATGCAGGTTTTGCTTGGCGTTTTAAGGGTTGATATTTCCAATTCCTCATCTTTATACACATTTCACACAATATGATTGGTTAAAGAAAAAGTTTTACTCTAGTAGGAATCTGTCGCATCTTTTTTCCTTCCGTCATCTCAGAAAAATAACATTTTTGGCAACATGTAACAGTTTCATGACAACATTGGAATTGTAAATGAATTATTATTCTTGTGGATTTTATAAATGTGTAAACACTGGTGAATTACTTACAAACTTAACATTCAGTTTGTGAATAATTCTTGGAAGTTTACACATCGATAAAATCCACAAAAATAAAATTCATTCCTGTAATAAATAACAAGAAAATAATCCAGAATTAATATCAAATACTCCTCCATAACGTCCTCCCTCTGGTGTACATTTCTGGCAAAGATACTAATAATCTTAACCCTTGTCATGTTGAATAAATTAGGATACTATGCCCACTTCTAATTTTCAGCCAATCAGATTACTTGATCCAGGCTGTTGATATAAATTCAAATACTAAATGGCAAACAGTGCAGATCCAGATCAGTTGCTCTTAGAAGCCAACTAATCTGGATCTACACTGTTTGCAAAGGCAGGACAAATTGGGGTTCATCAGGACTAGGGTTAGAGGAAAGGAAACAGGAAGTCACAAAAGTTGTCTCCCTTGTCAAAAATGGTGGAAAATCTGTACCAGGTGTATCCATTCATCTTGAATACTATAATTATAACCGTAAACATTCAAGAATTTGAACAACTCTATTTAATTACGTACCTGGGCATACGTCAAAAAGTAGTGTGACTGGCAAACACCATTCTTTAACCCATTAAAGACAGAATAAACTCTCCCACACTATATATTGGAAGAGTCCATTTTCGATTTTAGGTATGTCAGGAGTAGTATAGGCTGTCAGGTTATATGGTGTAGACATTCCTAAAGAAAAATGGTTAAACTATTTGCAAACCGTGGCGACTGATCAGATGCCGCGGTATGCAGCGTCTGATCTGGGTCTGTACAGTTTGCCAGTTACCCGTTTAGGGGTCTCCAGTCTTCAATGGGTTAAGGGCAGTCTGATCACAGGCTACACTGTTTGCCAAGGTGTGTCTGCCTGAATGTTTACGGTAAATTTGATAACAAAGAAACTACAGTGAATTCTTACCTTGCAAAGAATGAAGCTGCTGCTGAGGCACTTGGTGGCGGTGACATTGCTGATGATCTCAGTGACATCATTGATGAAGATGATGATGGAGGGGGTGAAGATATCCTAGATATCCTAGGTGGTGGGGACTGTACTCTTATGGGTGATCCCGGCGCTGACTGCGAGTTGAAATGAGGATACTGCTGGAAGCTCTGTTGTTGATAATGTTGCGGTTGTTGATGAATTACCGGACTTTGCGGAGGAGTTGGCTGTAGATGTTGATATTGCTGAAGAAGCTGTTGATGGCTTAAAGGCTGATGACTGAAATGTTGCTGCTGTTGAAGCGGCTGTTGGTGATGATACTGCTGCTGATAATGATGCTGCAACTGCTGTTGCTGAGGAGGATGATAAACTTGCATAGAATGAGGTTGTTGCATATAAGGCGTTGACAAAAAGTGTGCCCCAGAGACTGCATAGTGAGGCTGTCGTCCAAACGGAGCCATACCAGGGTGGTCTTGTCCTTGGGGATACATATCCCCTCCCTGTGAATACATTTTATCTTGCTGGCTTTGTCTCAATAGCATCTGAAAGCAAAAATAATTGAATTTTGTGAATAAGCTCTCAATGCTAAATAGCATGACAGGTAAACATTTCAGTAGCTGTTTTGAAATATTTTTCTTACATTTTTTCAAAAAATAGGTTTTGACATTTCATGAAAATTGTCTCCTCAGGATATCAAGTCCTATTTTTTTGGTAAAATAAGAAATATACAATTAATTTGCTGTCTGCTGAATAAGACCAGGGTGGTAAATATTTTTTAAAGATGTGCTTAAAAACAAACAGTGCAGACCTACATCCAACTGCCTAATAACATGAAGCCTGGTGACAAGATCTGCACTTTCAGCCATATCCCTAGCACTTTTTAGATCATCTCCTAATAGTCTCAGTTCATATATTAATTAACCAATTTCTACACACTAACCATTTCAAAGCAGAAAGCAGGAGACAGAAGAGGAAAGAAAACTTTCATAGAGAATGAGAGACAGAAAAGTTTTCATATATACAGAAATGATGCAATGTAACACTTCCATGTTATAAAATATTCCAATAAAACCCTTATAAAAGTAAAATATTTGTTATTCAGGTTAACCCTAGTCCTGCTGAAGCTGGATTAGCCCTTTTTTTTGCAAACAGTGTAGATCCAGATCAGTTGGCTTCTGAAGAAGCACCATTTGGATGATGGCACCATTTGTCATTAAGTATGTGAGTTTGTATCAACAATCTGGATCAAGTAATCTGATTGGCTGAAAGTGGGTGTGGCAATTTATTCAGCATGACAAGGGTTTAATATAATCTTAAGTCTGTCAAAACATAAAAATCATAGTCTAGACCATTTCTTCATGTAAAACAAAAACTCCTTTTCTCTTGATGTAACCCAATTAATGGTAACAACTTTTTATTCTTCCAGATGAAATATAGCAAGTCTGAGGGAAATATATCTGACATGCAATGTGAGAAAAAAGGCCCTTATCCAAACAGTGAAGGCCCAGATCAGCCTGCAGATCCATGTGGTATGATCAGTGCCTCCTCTGTTTTAAAAACACATTCTACAGTGCCCAATGATTCTGTAAGAAGACCGTAAAAGCCCTGATCAGACTGCACAGATGTGCAGGCTGGTCTGGGCCTCCTCTGTCAGCATGTGTCTACAGCACACATTTTCACTCGGCGTAACAGCTATCTAAATATCAACTACATTACAATTATTAGTTACTAAGATTGAAAAATCCCTAAAGACAATTGTAGATATAGTATAAAATGGTTCAAAACTCATCAGCCATGTTCCAGATAACTAGGGTATCCAGATGCGATATTTTACTTATGACAATATATGGGCTATGTCAAGTGAATAAACCACAAAGAAGAACTGCAACAGCAGTAGGAAAACTACTTGGGATTTATGAAGTTTAGGTATGACTTGGCTGGTGATCAAACCCATAACCCAGCTTCCAATCTGAAGGAAATGCTCTTCCAAGCCATTCAGACCAATTATGCATAGATGCAATAGGATAGCTTGCTGTCCATCCACTGGCATGCAAAGTCCAAGGAATCTGACATGACTGCCTAGATAGTGTGAGCACTTCGAAGGTATCAATGCATGCATATTCATGGACCTTAGGGACAGAGCAGAATGCACGAATGTCAGAACATGTCAGAATGGTACTGCATCTTACTGTATCAATATGTCAAAGTTTACTAGTTTCAGACCAGACATTGGCAGATCAATGTTCAAACTGTTTCCAAGGGACATATGATAAAAAGTTCAGAGGAAATGAGCAGACAAGGCTCTGAGTAACTTATTATTTTAACTCCAGATCTGAGCGGTATCCAGATAAATATTTTTCTTATTTCTCCATGATTACATATGTTGTGGGTACTCATTAGAAGTGCCTCGGTGAGGCACTTCTAATGAGTACCCACAACATATGTTTTCGTGAAGAAATAAGAAAAATATCAAAACTTTTTGACTGTAAAAAGTATATTATCTGGAGCTATGGTTATTAAGGAGATAAAAAAGACAAATTTATTATTTTTTCCTGAAAACATAGGTTCTGGGTGGGATCTTGTAGGAATCTTGCTGTAACAATTCTAGTATGATTCAGGATAAGTAAATATCTTTCATGGAAAATAAGAAAAAAAATATTCACTTGAAATTGTTTATCTGGAGTGACAGAGGGATGCATACTGCATTCCCTTGAGGGACTGACCATTTAGACATACAGCTTTATCATATTTTCTATACAAACTATTGATTCTGAAGGGGTCACTTGAGTCCATGTATTGAATATAATTCTATACAGAATTCATAGGCCAGGCCTTAACATTTAGCACTCTGCGTCAAATTTTCAGCAGATGACATACTGAAATATTTTTCTTATTTTTCCCAGGAAACAGGTTTTGATATTTCATGCAAGTTGTCTCCATTGGAGACAATTTGCATGAAATATCAAAGCCTATTTTCTAGGAAAAAGAACAAAATACCATCAATTTCTTGTCTGCTGAATTAGCCCAGAGAGTGGTAAAGGTTAAAGCAGAAATCAATCAGTAGAACCAGAATTTACCATCAAAATCTTACTCAATTCCAACTTCAATCAAAAACTATATTTTTCATTCTGTCTAAATTAAAAATCTGTCTAGTTCCTGTATAGATTTCATGCAGACTTTTTACTCTAAGTTTTTTTCCTAAAATGGGCATGTAGCAGTGCTCTAGATCTGATGGGTAGCCAGACAACCTTGTTTCTCTATGAAAACATATGTTGTCGTTACTCATTAGAAGGGCCTCAAAGAGGCCCTTCTAATGAGTACCACAACATATTTCATAGAGAAATATGAAAACTATCAATACTTTTTGGTTGAAAAAAAAAAACATATCCAAAATTCTGGCTCATACAGGTTGTTTCAGCCCCTTTAAATATACACATGTGCATTTAGACATCTTTATATGTAAGGTGGCCCTGTAGCACTGGGTCCACAAGTGAGCCTCTGTTTGGTTCCCTGTGTAGGTGTTGATAAGCAGGAGATCAGACTTAGTAGTAGATTGTCCAAGCTTAGCTCCAGATAAGAAGGAGGTACCACGTAGTTTTCTTATTTCTCCATGAAAACATATGTTGTAGGTACTCATTAGAAGTGCCTCAGCAGGGTCCTTGTAATGAGTACCCACAACATATGTTTTCATGCAGAAATAAGATATATATCAGTACTTCTTGGTTTCAAAAAGCTCCTTATTTGGAGTTATGATTCAAGGCCAGCAACTCCAGTTTCTTCAATTGCACACAAAAATATACACCAACAAATACAGGTACATGGGTACATGGCCACATGTACCTCCAAGGTCTGCTTTGGACATCAATGTTTTGCATATTGTGACAAGTATCACTCTAGATGGTACATCCCAGCTGCACTGCAATTTTTTGTCTTTTAATAAGCATCCAGGATTATTCATAAATCATCTGGGAATCAGAACCAAGGTCATAACAAAGGGAAGTAACTGTTACAATTATACCGGCTTCAGAATCAAAATTTGAGGCTTTAAAATTTATTGTTAAATTTCTAATCAGAAAAATGAAGAAAATTAATATGAAGAATTTTCTTTTTTTTTTCATTTTATTAAATTAGTTTCACTGATGCAATGAATTCCATGGTGCAGTATTTGGGCTGCCAGCCAAAACAGGCCTTTGAAATAATCGGCAGTATCTCCGGCCCTGATCTGTCTACCTGTTTCTGATTTGAAATGTGTGATCAGTGGTGTCTATGTCATAGAATCTCTGCAAGGCCAGGGCTCACAGTGAGAGTAAAATACAAATATTTCAATCATATATCTAGTTTAGAGAAATAATCAGATAAATACTTGTATTTTTCTTTTTTCTCAAAAAAAATAACACACAAAAAAACACAGGTTGTGGGTACTCATTGAAATTGCCTCATTGAGACAATTCCAATGAGTACCCACAACCTATGCTTTCATGGAGATGAGAAAACATTCAAGTTTTAGTTGAGAACATCACAAAAACATGCCTATATAATTTTGACCCCCTTAAACCCCACTTTTATATAGTAAAACTGGGGTTTACAGAGGTATACATTATTTTTCTTGTTTCTGCTCAAAAACATAGATTGTGGGTACTCGTTAGAACCGCCTTGCCGAGGCGGTTCTAACGAGTACCCACAATCTATGTTTTGAGCAGAAATATGAAAATTATCAGAATTTTTCATCTGAAAATTTTCATTTTTTGGTGGTAAAGTTTTCAGTATATTTGAATAGGCATGTTTTCGTAATGAAGACTGTCTATTAAGATTTTACGCAGATTTGCCGTTTTGCTTGATACGGCCCAATTTCAAGTGCTTATCAAAAATCAACAAGAAGTCTCGCAGGAATTAATGTAATTTCATGTAGACACATTGACTAGTTGAATGAAATCGAGATATTCATATATCAACGCTTCATTATTACGATCACAAAACACGTGTCTGATTGCATCGTCTTCTGCACATCACAGGGGAACATTATACATAGCTCTAGATAAGATAACATTTCAAGATAAGTTTTCTTGCTTTTCCAAGAAAATCAGTCTTGTGGATTTTTATTAACACTTACCACGCTACGGGCAGTTTCAGCAGACGACAAACTGACAATATTTTTTCTTATTTTTCCTAGAAAATAGGATCTGACACTTCATGCAAATTGTCTCCTTTGGAGACAATTTGCATGAAGTGTCAAATCCTATTTTCTAGGAAAATTAAGAAAAATATTTCAAAATGTCCTCTGCTGAAATTTTTACCCAGCATGCAATGTGTTAAAATTGCCTTGCTGAGTCAATTCTAATGTGTACCTACAATGTATTTATTTTTTCAAATTTTATTTTTTGAGAAACAAGAAAAAATACCAAATATCCTTAGGTATGTGTTGGTGTTTTACATCCCTTCAACATTATTTAGGTCATATCTAGATGATGGAAGGGTATGTTA
Organism: Anodontia alba; assembly: GCA_964016985.1. Classification (NCBI taxonomy): domain Eukaryota; kingdom Metazoa; phylum Mollusca; class Bivalvia; order Lucinida; family Lucinidae; genus Anodontia; species Anodontia alba. Next base: position 25,929,603 of record OZ024823.1, on the reverse strand, counting down.
TAATGAAAGGCTCTGTGCCATACGTTCATGGGCAGAATTCTGCATTTAATGTGATTCAAACCAGGGACCTTATGATCAATAGCCAGGAGCCCTAACCACTTGGCCACCCAGATGCTTCTGCTGATATGTGTTGAAAATAGAAATGTCAGGATACCCTATGCAAATAAAACATTTCATATTAAACCTTGCCATACTGAATAAATTAAGATGCCACACAATTAAACCTTGCCATGGTGAATGAATTAAAATGCCACGCCCACTTCTAATTTCAAGCCAATCAGATTACTTGATCCAGGTTCTAGATACATTCACATACTGAATGACAAACAGTGCAGATCCAGATCAGTTGGCTTCTCCAGAAGCCATTTGATCTGGATCTACACTGTTTGCAAAGGCAGGGTATATCCGGGCTCAGCAGGACAAGAATTAAGTTGCAGCACATATAATTGGGGTCAACAATAAACGTCCATTATGGACTTCTGCATGAATAGTTATCATTTTCCGTGAAGTGTGTTAAACTTTACCACACTCCGGGCAAATTCAGCAGACGACAAATTGATATTTTTTTTATCTTTCCCAGAAAACAGGATTTGACACTCCATGCAAATTGTCTTTTGGAGACAATCTGGAGACAATTTGCATGAAATGTCAAAACCTGTTTTCTGGGAAAAATATGAAAAATATTTCAAAACTTCGTCTGCTGACAGCTTTACCCAGAGTGGTAAGCATTAATCCGAAGCAATATCGTGAGCAAAAAGGTGTTTTAGGAAACCATTTATCAGGCACAACAAATGAAATTTTGTCGGAGAAAATCAAATCAACAGCGATCAGAATAGATGCTTGGGATATATAAATTCTCCCAAAGAATCAGCCACATGATGGGGCCTGATCAAATTTCTATTGATTGATTTTGAAGAAGCGGAAATATAATTTGCTTAACTGTTCTGGAAGTGTAGCGGAGAGTATTGGAATCGACAAAACTGTTAGAACATGTACAGCATAACAATGAAATTGCTGACAAGCAAACAGTATGTCACTTTCATTGGTGCAGTTTGAAATTATGTAACAAACCCATGAGGTATAAAATGGGCCTCTTATCATTACAAATGCATTTCGCACCGTTATAGTTTCATACCCAGGGACCCCCTGCACTGAAGCATTAACTGAACAACCACAAGTGCATTTTAACACTTTGCATGCTGGGTAAACATTTCAGCAGATGACATTTTGAAATATTTTTCTCATTTTTCAAGAAAACAGGATCTGACACTTCATGCAAATTGTCTCCTTAGGAGACAATTTGCATGAAATGTCAGATCCTATTTTCTAGGAAAAATAAGAAAAATATCACCAATTTGTCATCTGCTGAATCTGCGAATAGCATGGTAAGTGTTGAGAACTTGAGAATTCGAGGGTTGAGCGCAAGACTATCGTAAGTCAGATGGTTGTTTTTCCCCAAACCTAATCTCCTCACCATGAAGGCGTTATGAAGATTACAACATTTCTTTCTGTAAACAATGAAAATTTAGGTGCCATTGCTCGTATGAGCAATGGCACCTAAATTTGCATTGTTTACAATGGGGTCCAAGTTGCCCCTAAACAAGGGTTTCAAAAATATGTTTGAGTTACCATAGTCTTGCGCTCAACCCTCGAGATAACCTGTTGAGGAAAGCCAATGCAGATGACATCAGATACTGAGTATATCTTCTTTGCTGGAGACAGCCAGGCAGTTTTGTTTTTTTTTTTCATGTAATTTTCTTAATCTAATCACACTCTGGGAAAATTCAGCAGATTAGTAGATACAGTCGTCTTTCCACAGCTGACCGCAGGTCAAGGTCACAGGCTTTAAAATTTTGCTAACATTTGCATTAAAGCTTTCTGTTGTGCCTTTAAATCTTTGCTGTACCTGTCGAAATCTTCACTTAGTCTGCAGTATATCTTAAAATACATAGTGGAAAAGCAAACAGTTGTAGACCCTGATGTAGGAGCAGTCTGATCTGGGTCTGCACAGTTTGCATATGCCATTTTGTCAGACACTGGTGTGCAAAACTATAGGACACTTACCACAGTTTGCTCTGAAGCGCTGAAAGGATTAAATGAAGTCACAGGTGATGAATAATTTCAAAAACTTAAAAGGTATAAATAGATCAACAGAATACACACAAAACTATGTCCTAAATGTTCTGTGGCATTTGATCTGGGTCTACGATTGTTTGGTCAGGTCTGTTTGTCTAAATACTTAGGGTAAGTCATGCTGAGACACTACTTCTGAATTTGTTAGACTTTTAATGCACCCGTGACAAAGAACCAATTCAAATTCTTATAGCAGCTCAGTGGCAAAAGCTTGAGTGTGGGGCTGCTGGGAGATCAGTATTTGTTGTTGGCCTGCAGAAACCTTGGATCATTATAATCTAAAGAATGCCAGCAAACTATGATCAGAATCTTAACTTGACACCCAAAGGTACGTTTTCTCAAACTACAGCTCATGTTTATGCCAAAATTCTGGCTTGTCTATGAGGCAGGATCAAGAAGTTCTTGGCCTAAGATACTTTAGAATGAAAAAATTTGAAACGAAACCCCATTCAGTTGATAATTGTATCTGTATTCAACATCTTTGGAAGAGAGAATAAAATTTCAAAGCTATTGATTTTAGTAAGAATTCACTGCAAACAGGGAAAGGGTGTGTAAAACTGAGAAAATGGACAACGTTTTAGAGCAGTCATAAAATATATCTGCAAGAAGGGCATGTCCCCTAAAGGAAATTCATGACTACTTCAGTAAAACCCTTGGGGGATGAGTCTTCTTACAGCATGGTGAAGAAATGGGCTGCTGAATTTAGGAGAGTGTGGAGGGTTATGAACCATCTAGGTGCCCTAAAGAAGCTCCTACAGACAAAACCATTGACCTTGTGCTTAGTCTGATCACTGTAAAATAGAAGTCTGCTTTAGGGCAGTTCAGTCTATCTTGACCAATACCTTAGGGATATCCAAGATCTCAGCCAGATGGGTCCCCAGAATGTTGACCAAAGATCAGAAGAAGAGCAGGCTTGATAATTTCTAAGTAACTCCTCTCTATGAAGATGACCCTGATGAATTTATGCATCCAGTTGTGACCCAAGATGAGACTTGGGTCCATCACTTTGATAAGAGTATACAATGGAAGCACCCTGGCTAACCCCATTCTAAGAAATTTAAAGAATTTCTTCAGCAGGGAAGGTGATGGCCTCTATCTTTTGGGATAGTCAGGGCATTATCATGGTGGATTAGCCTGAGGGAGGTCACACGATAAATAGTGCATATTATGCAGAAGAATTAAAGCTGCTGCATCCGAAGATTGTGAAGAAAAGAAGAGGAAAGTTGATTTGAGGTGTTCTGCTCTTGCAAGATAATGTATCAGCCCACATCTCAAATTGTTATGGCTGCTGTGACTAAATGCAGCATTGAGGTCCTTCCTCATCCCCCATATTCTCCAGATTTAGCCCCTTCAGACCTGAAAACTAACCTTCCAGGTAGGAATTTAAGAAGCAATGAAAGCCTCATAGATGCTGTTGATGAGTACTTGGGGGTTAATGAGTACTTGGGGGACCAGGAAGAAGGCTTCTATTTTGAAGGGAAACAGCATTGGAGAAAGTGCATCAAGGCAAAGGGAGATTATATTGAGAAATAATGGCACAATTTCCCCAAAGTACAGGAGCCAAGAACTTTTTGATCATCCCTCACAGCCAGCGAAAAGGATTATGCAATAAAAGTACAAATGTAATGCAGCTGAAATGGCAGGATATAAATGAAATGCAGCTGAAATGGCAGTCAGACCCTAGACCATAACCACCACACAGTCTTAACCTTTACCACTCTCTGGGCATTTTCAGCAGACGACAAAATGATGTTATTTTTCTTATTTTTCCCAGAAAACAGGATTTGACATTTCATGCAAATTGTCTCCTAAGGAGACAATTTGCATGAAATGTCAAATCCTGTTTTCTGGGAAAAATAAGAAAAATATTTCAAAATGTCGTCTGCTGAAAATTTTACCCAGAGTGCTAAGCGTTAAAGTGCCAAGGAAAATTGCAGCAGATGACATTCTAAATTTTTTTTCATTGTTTTTCAGAGCAAATAAGGTTGACATTTTATGTGAATCATCTGCTAGGCAGAAGATTCACATGAAATGTCAAGCCTTATTTTCTCTGAAAAAAAAAAAATAAAAATAAAATAAAGATACCTAATGCAGTTATAAATGGCACTTTTAGAGTTAATGCCTGATTTGCCACAGTTAGAATTATAGGGCGGACTTATCACTTTAATTATCACAACTATAAACTTACGGCACTTTCCAATAAATGATAGTATAATCCACTTCTTTCTGTGCTATTATCCATATTTAAATCATGTAAATTTTCACCACACTACCAAATTTGTCTGTTTTTGAATTCCACTAATGGAATTATTTACAGATATCGCTGGCACTAGAATCCTCGGCAACTTGGTAAAATTTCCTCTATCAAATACTTATGGAAGAAAAGTGCCAATAACTTCTCTCTATGATATATTTTCCCAATAAATGGTTGCACAATATAATTCAATCCGCAAAACAGTCTCTAAGTAAAACAATATAAAAACAATATATCAAAAACCCAATATTGTATTTCTTCTCAAAGAATACACTTGCCCTACACATAACCTTTATTTTACTCTTATAAGGTTAACCCACTTCAGACTGAATAAACCCATCCCCCCCAACTCCTCCCCTCCCCCCCCCCCCCCCCCCACACACACACACACACACACTATATATATATATATATATATTGGAAGAGTCTAATTTCAATTTTAGGTTATGTCAGGCTACATAATTTAGATATTTCTAGAGAAAAATTACTTAACTATTTGTAAACAGTGTAGACCTTGATCAGATGCCACATTCTGTGGCATCTGATCTGGGTCTGCACTGTTTGCCAATTACCCTTTTAGGGGTTGGTTAATAATGTGCTCATATTTATGTCACTCTAGATAAAAGAGGTATACAGATAAATTTTGTTTTCTTATTTCTCAACCCAAACTGAAGTTGTGGATACCAATCAGAAGTGCCTTACCAAGACAATTCTAGTTATACCCTAAACATATGTTTTCATGCAGAATAAGCTTTTCAGTTTGCCGAAAAATTGGCCCTATGTATAATTCGATGAAAGTTTACTGATCATGAGATAGAATGGGGCTGCCATGTTTAGCACTGAAAATTTCAGTGTTCCCAATGTGGTGTGAATTTGTAGTTTACTGAATCAATTGTACTTTACCGATTTTGCCCAAAGAGTTGCAGACAATTCACATGAAATCTCAAGACTTAATTTCTTTGAAAAAAAAAAAAAGATATTTAAAAATGTCATCTGCTGCAATTGTGATTGGTGCTTTAAGGATTAATAAGTCTCCAAAGCTTCTTTTGACTGCAAAAGAAATTTGCCATCCTGTTTTTTTTTTATAATGTTTTTTTTGTTTTTTTTTTATTTTCTTTAATGATTCAAATTAATAAATTAATCATTTTCAGGTGCATTAGCAAACTCACAAACAGTTATACCAAACTTCTAAAACTTGAAATTCCAGCTTTCCTATTTTCAATGTAATTCCAGCAGTTTGTAACATATAGATACCACAGCCAAATAAGGTCCAATAAAATGCTTTTATTGGTTTTTCTTACAAGTGAAAGTGAAATCTGTTGCTAGGATGTTTTATCAATTTACTCCTTATCTGAATGTCTATGTTACTTACTCCAAAAACCTATTTTCTTTAGTATCTATTCACTTCCATATAAGGAAAGAAGTGAAATTGCCATAAGTATCCTAGATATTTGAACACCTAAGCACTTAGCATGATGGGTAAAAATTTAAGCACTACCTGGTGGTTGTCTAAACAGTGCTGGCTGACTGGCAAACTGTGTAGACCCTCCTTAGGAGTAGTTTGATCTGGGTCTACACTGTTTGCGCAGGCATGTTTATCCACTTTTATATGTAGGGTAAATATTTTAATTTACCCTAAAGTACTAATCACAACTGCAGCAGACAACATTTTGATTATTCTTTTGTATTTTTCAGTGAAAATAAGGCTTGACATTTCATGCAAATCATCTGCTTGCAGATAATTCACATAAAATGCCAAGCCTTATTTTCTCTAAAAAAAAAAATGAAAAAAAAAAAAACTGAATAATAAAAATAAGAATGTTGTCTGCTACACTTTTGCTTTGCCCTTTAACCTTCACCACTCTCTGGGCTAATTCAGCAGATGACAAATTGATGACATTTTTCTTATTTTTCCCAGTAAACAGAATTTGATATTTCATGCAAACTGAGACAATTTGCATGAAATGTCAAATCCTGTCTTCTGGGAAAATTAAGAAAAAAAAAATCAAAATGCTGACTGCTGAAATTTTTACCCAGAGTGCTTGAAGAGTTAAGGGTTAACATCACGAAAACACACCTATATAGTTTTGACCCCCTTAAACCCCACTTTTGTATAATAAAACTGGGGTTTACAGGGGTATACATTATTGTTCTTATTTCTGCTCAAAAACATAGATTGTGGGTACTTGTTAGAACCGCCTGCTTGAGGCGGTTCTAACAAGTACCCACAATCTATGTTTTGAGCAGTTATATGAAAAATATAAGAATTTTTTATCTGAAAATTTTCATTTTTAGTGGTAAAATTTTCAGTATATTTGAATAGGCGTGTTTTCATAATGATTTATTTTTTACTTTAATACCATCCAGATCCAGAATCACATTATCACTACTATATCCACTGTCCATTATTGCTGGTCAGTTAAAAGGGTGTTTTTTTGTTGTTGTTTTTTTTTTGCATTTTTTTTTTTTTTTTGCTATATTAATCTGAATTCAAGAATTACATTATCACCACTATATCCACTGTTCACTTACAGACCAGTTTAGTTTCAGTAAGCTTCTGGTCTCGACCAATAATCACTACCATAAATATTGACACCTACCATATTCAGGCAGTTCTAACCCAGTGGGGACAATATTGTTTATGGCCAGAACTGACCCATAAAAACCTCACTGACCAATCAACAGCCACTTAACACACAGGTGTTGAAAGATATAATCATATTAAGTGTAATATTTATAAAACAGATTGGAAAGTCAAACAGAGAAGGTTTTTATTAAGAATTTCCTATCAAAATATTTTTTCTTGCTTTTTCACTGTCCCTTTTTAGCTTAGTCTTGTGAAAAAAAAAAAAAATACCACTTAGCACTTTAATGGTGTTGTGTTTTCTTTTCTTCTTAACTTCAAAAACATCTCTTGAAAAAATAATGACACTACCAGTAACATCTGTAGCCTAAAACCCATATTTACTCTGTTTTTGGACTGAAATGCCTGAGCAAACAGTGTGGACCCAGATCAGATGTTGCAGATTGCAGCATCTGATTAGGGTCTACACTATTTGCCACTCATTCTGCAGTTTAGGACACATTTACAGGTAGTAAAAATAGACTTGTTCAAAGATTAGGGAAATTCTTTTTTTTTTTTTAAATGTCCAAATACTTAGGGTAAATCGGGTATTCCTTTTATATACAAACCACTTTATCCATAAATGATATGTGAAAGGCCCAGATCCTTAACTGTACCCCCCCCCCCACCCCCCCCCCAAGGTTTCCACCACTCATTGGAAATTTACATTGCTACTATAAGGTCCTTTTAGGGTGTTTACCACTTCTAGAAATATTGAAAAGGGCACCTGAAGTATAAAAGTCAAAAAATAAACCTTTGACCTGCTGGATGTAAATAGTAGCAGATAACTTCTATTTTTTTCCCCAAAATAAGGGTTAACCGTTTACACGAATTGTCTCATAAGGAAATATTTGCATTTTTCTTGAAAATACAAAAGAATAAAAAAATGAAATAAGTAAATGAAATAAAGGAAAAAAAGTATCAAACTGGTTTCTGCTGATTTTGCACATTGAGTGCGAAAGATTAAAATGACAAAGGGTAATAACCTGTCCAAGTCAAAGATAAGATAATCTGCCGATTTTATCTAAATTTCGAGGATGCGATGATAAGTTGAAGAATGGGACATATAACATGAAAAATGAGGGTTTTTTTAAATAATAATTTTCCGAAAGTGCATGAATAACCAATTTTAAGTCTCTAACAATGACCTAGGTTTTATGCGAGAAAATAAATTTTGGTGGTTGTGATAAAACTGATATAATCCAGGGATTTTAATGTCAGGGCTCAAGATTACACACAAGAAATAGTCCTCCAGTGAATGTGTTTCTAACTTTTCCATGAAACCATGTTCTGGTATCCCATTAGGACTGTCTCGTATATAATCAATATCAATTTTTCCTCTTCACAGTAGTAACATCTTAATTAATCCTTGTCCTGCTGAACCTGGATATACCCTGCCATTGCAAACAGTGTTGATCCAGATCAGTTGGCTTCTGAAGAACTGATCTTGATCTGCACTGTTTGCCATAAAGTATGTGAATTTATATCAACAATCTGGATCAAGTAATCTGATTGGCTGAAAATTAGAAAGGGTGTGGTATCTTAACCCTTCTCTTGCCGGAAATAAAATGAATCAGGCCTGTAAGAGGGCGTACCTCTACTTGAGAAGTCATTACCCGCTGAATTTTACCTCGATTTTCACGAAATTTTCATGTATAATTTGCCGATCCTAGGTGGCCATTTTACCGGAGAAAGGATGGTCACGTGACTAGAAAGTCACGTGACAGTCATGTGTAAACCGGGAACCGTTTAAGACACTTAAAAAAAAAAAAAAAAAATAATTACAAGAGCCAAGCGCCTACTGTGTACTATTGTGAATGAAACAAGTGACATACATAGGTTCTACTGTTATTCCTACTTATTCCTCACTGGAAATGATTCAGGTGTTATGGGCTTTTTTTCCAGAAAAGCCTGATCAATCTGTTGAAGTGAGTGCTGAAATTAATGGCAGCTTGAAATTTGGTATTCTCGGTCTTTTTTAGTGTGGGTAAAATCCAGCACCTGACTATCTAATGAAAAGTGGCGTGTTTGTATGAAAGTAGGTTCACTCCTGTATGAGAACACTTGCTCTGAATGGTTGCATGTGGTATATTGTAAGTATGACAGGCTTTTGAGCTGGCAGACCCCCCCAGCGCGACTATTGTCGCGAAAGGCAAGATAAGGGTTAACTAGAAAAAAATATAAAATGTGGTTTTGCATTTTTTGTGTCGAATACAACCCCAAAACGTCAAATTCGGGCTAACTTTTTGGGTTTTAATTTTTTGTCCGGCTTTCTGTTAACCCTTCTCTTGCCGGAAATAAAATGAATCAGGCCTGTAAGAGGGGGTACCTCTACTTGAGAAGTCATTACCCCCTGAATTTTACCTCGATTTTCATGAAATTTTCACGTATAATTTGCCGATCCTAGGTGGCCATTTTACTGGATAAAGGATGGTCACGTGACTAGAAAGTCACGTGACAGTCATGTGTAAACCGGGAACCGTTTAAGACACTAAAAAAAAAAAAAAAAAAAAAAAATAATTACAAGAGCCCAGCGCCTACTGTGTACTATTGTGAATGAAACGAGTGACATACATAGGTTCTACTGTTATTCCTACTTATTCCTCACTGGAAATGATTCAGGTGTTATGGGCTTTTTTTCCAGAAAAGCCTGATCAATCTGCTGAAGTGAGTGCTGAAATTAATGGCAGCTTGAAATTTGGTATTCTCGGTCTTTTTTAGTGTGGGTAAAATCCAGCACCTGACTATCTAATGAAAAGTGGTGTGTTTGTATGAAAGTAGGTTCACTCCTGTATGAGAACACTTGCTCTGAATGGTTGCATGTGGTATATTGTAAGTATGACAGGCTTTTGAGCTGGCAGACCCCCCCAGCGCAACTATTGTCGCGAAAGGCAAGATAAGGGTTAATTTATTCAGCATGACAAGGGTTAACTTACTTGGAGAAGATAAGTGTGTGTGTGTGCGTGTGTGTGTGCTTGAGTGTGTTCATGTGTGTGTATGTGCGTTTCTTCTTTTCCTTTTGTTGTTCACATGAGATGCCAAGCCTTATTTCCTCTGAAAAATATTAACCCTTGTCCTGCTGAATAAATTAAGATGCCATGCCCACTTCTAATTTTCTGCCAATCAGATTACTTGATCCAGGTTGCTGATACAAACTCATATACTTAATGACAAACAGTGCAGATCCAGATCAGTTGGCTTCTTCAGAAGCCAACTGATCTGGATCTACACTATTTGCAAAGGTATGGTATATCCGGGTTCAGCAGGACAAGGGTTAATAAGAAAAATGCCTAATGGCATTATGGATGGATTTTTCAAAATGGTTAACCAAAAGGTAAACCTCGACACCCACTTCCCGATGCCCGCCGGCCCAGACATCACTATTTTAAAGGACGGATTTGAAAAACCTGTCCAAAAATAGTACAAGTTTGCTTGGAATTTTTAGGGTTAGGTTAAGCCCTACATATAAAGTGATTTCTTCCTGAAAACCCATGGAAACAAACATAATGTGGAGCCAAATTTTTAACCAATTTTAGACAGAATAAACTGCCCCCACACTAAATATTGGAAGAGCCTAATTTCAATTTTAGGTATGTCAGGCTTTTTGTGATTTAGATATTCTTAGAGAAAAATGGCTTAACTATTTACAAACATTGGATACTCTGATCAGATGCCACACTCTGCAGCATCTGATCTGGGTTTGCACTATTTGCAAATTATCCTTTTGGGGCATTCAGACTAAAAAATGGTTCTTTTGGGGCATTCAGACTAAAAATAGTTAAAGAAAAATATCACTCAATAGCAGGCAACAGTGTAAAGGCCAAATGAATGTCCCTTGCTGATTCCACACAATCTGTCAAATCAACAGTCATTCTGTAGAGCTGAGTTGACAGCCACCACTGCAGTATTTATGACCATCATAGCCCATAAACCACTGTGCTGTCCAGGTAACACCAGTAACCTCTGTCCACCCCTTCCCCTCCCTTCAGGCTGTCTAACCAGTGTCAGCTCAATCATTGTTATGGCTGGAAAATACTTTATCACTATAAGGTTAATAAGTATTATATCTCTTTAACAAATGGAAACCCATTAATGCCTAAATATCACCAATGAACTCTTCCATCATGAATCTGGGAAGGGACCATTATTTCTTAACCTTTATTATTCTCTGTGTAAATTCAGTTAACAACAAACTATTTTTCTCCCAAAATTGGATTCATGCAAATTGTCTCCATTGGAGACAATTTGCATGCAATGTCAAATCCTGATTTTTTTTTTCTTTTTGCAACAGTTTGCTTATTTCTCTCAGATAACAGGCTCCAACTTTTCATGCAAATTGAGGACAATTTGAAATAAGCTCTGACTTTTCATGCAAACTGAGGACAATTTGAAATAGGCTCTGACTTTTCATGCAAACTGAGGACAATTCAAAATAGGCTCATGTGATTTGAGGACAAATTCATATAGGCTTTGACTTTTTCATGCAAATTAAGGACAATTTGAAATAGGCTCTGACTTTTCATGTGATTTGAGGACAAACTGAAATAGGCTCTGACTTTTCAAGCAAATTGAGGACAAATTGAAATAGGCTCTGACTTTTCAAGCAAATTGAAGACCAACTGAAATAGGGTCTGACTTTGCATATAAATTTCATGTAAATTGAGGACTATTTGAAATAGTCTCTGACTTTTCATGCAAATTGAGGACAATTTGAAATAGGCTCTGACTTTTCATGCAAATTATGCATCTGCAGGTCTGATCAGGGTCTACACTGATAATAAACATATATATTTAATTTAAAGCTTCTATTAACAAACAGCACAGACCACGATCAGACTAATGGATGCAAAGTTTGATCAGGCTGCCTTATATAAAGTGCTAAACATTTTCCTGTAGATACTGATAACTACTCAATAACAGCCCCCTTCAAATATAGGAAAAACAGAACACTGTATTTACCCAAGATAAGACAGGTCACTGATTAAACTGTAGAGACTTTGATCAAACTGCTAAAGGAGCTGGTTTTAATTAATGTTTACCATTCTAACAGCACTTTCTCAAAACCACACCTAACTGGCAAAAGGCTAGTTCAAATTTTAGGATAAGTACATTAAGGAGGTTACATAATGACATCTGAATATTTATGATAATTATGGTATAAAAATATTTGTAGTAGCTTGGTTTGACTCTTCAAATGAGTACCATAATATATTTTTTTTGTAGTGAATTTAGAAAAAAAATATTTATCTTTATTCTCCTCTTACCTATGACTATTATGCTTTCAGCTACAAATAGAAAAGAAGGAAAGAACAAGAGAAGCAAAGGCGGATCAAGAGAGGTTTCTGGGGGTTCAGTGAAACCCCCACCATTCTGACTGAAAAGTTCAGTTTAGGTACCATATTTAACTCTTGCCTTGCTGAATAAATTAAGATGCCACACCCACTTCTAATTTCCTGCCAATCAGATTACTTGATCCTGGTTTTTGATAGAAATTCACATATCTAATGACAAACAGTGCAGATACAGATCAATTGGCTTCTGAAGAAGCCAACTGATCTGGATCTACATTGTTTTTGCTAGGACAGGGCATGTCATGTTCAGCAAGAGAAGGGTGAAGCTAAAATATTCGCATGCCTTGTACTTCCAAAATTCAACAAGATCATTTACTACCTAAGAATGTGTCTAAAACTGCTGGATGAGTGTCACAATCAGAAAAGACCCTGATCAGATGCCGCTTTCTGCGGCACCTGATCTGAGTCTATGTTATTTGCTCAGACCTTTCTATTCTAATTCTTAGGGTAACTGGATCAATTCAAACACGCTCAGATATTTTGAACCCCCTATTAAATTATCCTGGATCTGCCCCTGAAGAGTCAATGTCCTTATTAACCTCATCCAAAATGAAATGAACAACTGTTTGCACCAATCCTCTCACATGCTCTCTGCCAAATTCTATCACAGAAATCTTTATCCACTTTGGGCAAAGTAAACACTAGTATTATAGTAACTTTCAAATTTGATTTATTTTCATAATTGTAAGAACCCTCTAATTTTACCTACATCAACAAATGAGCCACAATGTCAGAAAATGTACTTTCAGACACGTGTCCAATGAAGACTCTAATCAGACTGCACATCTGTGCAGTCTGATTAGAGTCTTCGTTGTCTGCATGAAGAAACTTTACACTCTTGGCTATCCTAAATGTGCACAGTGAGGATTCTGATCAAACTGCAAAAATGTGCAGGCTGATCCGAATCTTCGCTGGGCGCACATGTCCGAAGGTACATTTTCTAACTTTGCGGCCCAAATCAAGATATCCAAAAAGCACCACATAAAGGCTATCAGATTTCACACCACCTTCAGTTGTTTGTATTAGATCATTTTCTTTTGACTTCTTAAACTCCTCAGGTAAGTCAACCTTTATTGCTGAAAAATGGTTTTTAATTGATTTCTTACTCCTTTGAATAGCAGAAAGATTTAATTACACTACAAATTAAACAGATTCATACTGGGTGACTAAAGGACATGTTTGTATAATAAATAATCCACAAGCCTGGAATGAGGTGCAATATGCTTTGGTGAAGATTTCTGTGTTGTAACTTAGGAAACAGGCTCTTATAGCATATGCAGACCAACAAAGGCACTGACTGACCAGCACATTTGTGCCAGCTGATCATGGCCTTCACTGACTAGGACTTTCATATTCTACTTACAGAATCCCAGGCTACTTTAAATAGAATACATAGATGACTACCGTGGGGTATACATGCTATAGTAATAACCCTATGTATTTGGAATAACTGGCCTGAGCAAACAGTGTGGACCCAGACTGCTGCAGAATACAGCATCTAATCAGGGTCTATACTGTTTGCCACACATCAAGCATTTTTTTAGACACTGACACTGACACATAGTAAAACTTGTTTAAATCTTAGAAGTATGGCAAAGACTTAACCCTTAAACTGCCAATCACAACAATTGTCGTCTGCTTTGTCGTCTGCTTGTGATTTTAAAAGTCATTTTTGCAAACAGTTTGGACCCATATCAGACTGCTCCTCTAGGAGCAGTCTGATCAGGGTCCACACTGTTTACCTGCATGAAAAAATAGGTTTGAAAAGTTTGCAAGAATATTCAGCAGACAACATAAACAGACGACATTTTCAGATGCAGGTTTTCCTGGCATTTTCAGAGTTAAGGCAGTATGTGTCCCAATATTTAGGGTAACTATGCTGATGTAAGTTGAGTCTTTGCTGGCCACACACCTCATCAGGCATTTTATCTTCTGTTGCAGCTCATCTATGGACAATCAAATATGGCATTGGTTCGTTTACTATATTTTGGGGAAAAATAAGACAAACAGCATCAGTTGGTCCTCTGCTTCATTTGATGGAAATGCAGGCTGGCCCAACCCATTGTAGTTGGGAAACCCCGTAAAGGGTAACTGGCTAACAGTGCAGACCCAGACGCCGCAGTTTGCAAATAGTTTATCCATTTTTCTCTAGGAATATGTAAATCTCATACCAGACATAACTAAAATTGAAATTGGACTCATCCAATATATAGTGTGGGAGAGACTATTCAGTCTACAATGGGTTAAAGACATTTCCTGTTTAGATATGATATAGGTTCAGATGAGTGACATGTTTATTGCTTCATGAAAACATATACAGTGGGTACTGTCTCAATGAGCAATTCAAATGAATACTAAGGGCGCATTTACATGAAGAACTATGAAACTTATTTTGGTAGCCATCTTACCTATAATTTCCTTTATTGACCACTGTTGATAAGAACTTCAATGAAAGCCACCTTCACTCTCATAATACTTATAAACATTTACGAATGTTTTTCTGCACTCTACTCATTTCTTTTGAGGAAGTATTCTTTAAAATTTATGGAACATCAGATAGTGATAATTTCATATTTAAAGACACGTTAACCAAAGAGAGTCATTTTGCTAACCACACGCTCATATGGGCCGCGTCAAGTGAAAAGGTGCCTTCAAGCATGTGCAAAATGTGTGGATTCACATCAGCCTGCACATGCGGGAGATCTCATCCAGGCCTTTGCTCTCCATTGATACACTCTATCCTATCCAATGATTCTGTTTGCGGACAGCAAAGATCCTGATCAGACTGCACGGATAAGCAGGCAGATCTGGGCCTTCGCTGTCCGCATATGCCCAAAGACACGTTTTCGCATGGCTTGACCCATCTACTGGAAGATAATGTGGTTACGTAGAGAAGGTCAGAATGAACAGCTATAATGATCTACAATAAGATAACGCAGGGAATTCAAACGATTTCGAAACTTTTGAAGTACTGTCTCAAGATGTCCGAGGCTACTCTCATCTTGAATAATTTTGATAAGATAAAAATCAACATGGTATGCATTATATGGATCATGTCAGATGAAAAAGTGCCTCTGAACATGCGCAGAATGTGCGAATTCACATCATCATGTACACGCGCGAAGTCTCATCCGGCATTTGCTCTGCATTGATTCTTTAGTATCCAATGATTCTGTTTGTAGACAGCACAGGCCCTGATCAGACAGTGGATGCGCAGGCTGATATGAGCCTTCGCTGTCCGCATAAGCCTGAAGACACTTTTCGCACGGCACGGCCCATATGACAACAGTAAAAGCATTACAAAGTTCATACCAATCTTGTATTTACTCAGTGAAACAATGTTCAAAGACTTATAATTCTCAAAATATCTGTAAAAAGACCTTTACCATGACACTCAGCCCTGAACATCACAAATGAACTCTTTCATCTTTGAAGTTGGATGAGTGCATTGTCTCTAAATTGGGTGTTATTACCCTTATCTGCTGTTCACGACAACCCCTACCTTTGCAAACAGTGTAGATCCAGCGATCAGGATCTACATTATCTGTCATTCAGTTTGTGAATTTGAATGAAAACATTATATGATGTAATCTGATTGGCTGATAGTCAGAAATGGGTGTGGCTAATTAAATTACTCAGCAGGATTAGGGTTAAAACAAATGCAAAATGGCCAAACAAATGAAGGCAAAAAATGCAGATCCTGATGAGATGGCTTGTAACATTGAACAAAGAAGACCTAGACCCACCTGCCTGTGAAATCTTGTCAAAGTATTTATTATTTACTGTACAAAACCTCCACTAATAGTGAAAGTGAAGCCCTGTCCAGACTTACACGTATGTAATGCCCAGTGATTTATTTACCATTTTATACCTATGTGTCCCAGGACTCGCTTGGGCTATATAAAGTGAGTCCTACTAGAAAATCATTGGGTCCATTACAGAATTTCCCACTATAACTTTGTGAGTCCCAAAGCAAAAAATGTGAGTATGGGACTCGGGATGCGCAGGTAAAAAAATCACTGAATGCCATGTAAGATTTCATGCTTTTTGTTAACACAAAACATGAAATCTTACATCATGACAAAAATGATTTGTTCCTCCTTCCATATCCACCTAAATCCATTTGTTCTTTTTTCGTTTGCTATTACATCACAACATTGAACTGAATGAAATGAATTTGATTAAACATTGTTATTCATTCATACAATTCTTCATATGTACCCGATTTTGGACAAAATGCTACCAAACTGTAGCCCAGATATTAACTCTTAAAGCATGAAGCAAAATTTGAAGCAGATGACATTCTCTGTTTTAAATTATTTTCTATGAAAAAAAACTTGTAAGCTCAACTTCATGAAAGTTGTATTTTATAACTCTAAAAAAATATAAAATACCTGGGGTTTCAACTTGCTGATGTCAACTATCAATATCACAGTATTTCCTTAAATTGCCATGCAAATTTTATAGCAGGCAACATTTTCTTCTTTTTTCATCAGATAAAATGTCTTGACATTTCATGTGACTCATACATGCCATACGTCACACTGTGAGACAAAATCTCACAGAATTTGGCTATTTTGCAATCCATTTCCCATAAGAATTTCAAATCTCACAGAATTTTCAGACCCTCTAAAAAGATATTTTATGAAGAACTAATTATAAATTACACAACATTATACTTTTGATATGCTTAATTCATCAAAATAAAGGCTTTAAACGTATTTCTGTGAGCTTGAAAATGATTTTTATGAAAATCTCACAGAATTTTGTCAAATCTCCCCTAAAAATTAGCCTGATCTCACAGATTTCTGCCAAGAGGTTATGGCATGTATGTGTGACTATTCACATCAAGTGTGTAGAAATATTTCATGTGAAAAAAAAAAAAAAAAAAAATCAAATATTATCTACTGCAATTGTGATTGTAGCACTTTCTGGGTTAATGGAAAGTGCAATGCAATTAAAGTGAGGAGACCTAATAATGTGCACTTCAAGATAAAGGTCTTTATCGCTTAGAATCAAGACCCAGATCAGACTACACTTCTGTGCAATGTGCTCATGGTCTTCCTCAGTTCATTGACATACTTAACAGTATTCACTGAAACTGTGAGCTGGCAACAAATGTCCTGATCAAACTGAATGTGCAGGCTGTTCTAAGATGTCTTTGTTGCCATAGTCATAAGGTCCTTTTCTCACAACAGGCATCAAATAAATTTGGCCGCATTCCGAACAAACTTCATTTCCATTTGGGAAAGTGACTTTACATACATAAAATGCTATACAGTCTGATATAAAATACCGTATTTACTCTAAATATTGAGATAAATTATAACTGTTACCATATTTGTCCTAGAATCTGAACAAGTCTAAAATATTACTGGCAGAGTGGCAAATAGTGTAGACCCAGATCAGATGCTGTATTCTGCAGCATCTGATCTGGGTCTGCATTGTTTGCTCAGGTCTGTCTGTCCCAATACTTAGGACTATTACAGTAGTTATGGAGGTCACAGGGTTGAGGACACATTACATCTTTATATATTATTCATATTGCCAACAAATGAAAAAAAAGACATAAAAGTCAATGAGATACAATCAACTTCTGGACAGAGCATGAAAGCACAAAAAGTAGTGTCAGGCCTGAGCATTAGTCTAAAGCTGCTGGTCATGACCTTCACATGATTCGGATTTTGTGGAATTTATATATATAACTATATATTGCTCTGCATGCTGGGTAAAAATATCATTTCATTTTTTGAATACATTCCCTATACTTTTCTTTTCCAGAAAATAGGCTTTGACATTTCATGCAAATTGTCTCAGAGACAATTTGCATTAAATATCAACGCCTATTTTCTGGGAAAAATAAGAACGAGCTCCACCAAGCGGGGCATTATACACCCGTGGCAAGTAAAAAGATATAGCACAAAAACTGGCTCCTGTATAATTCAGTGTTCCGGATATAAACTGTAAGTGGAATTACAAGAAAAAAAAAAAAATTAAAAAAAATTTCATTGGGGCATATCTCTGCTGATATTTGGTGAACTGTAACCTAAGCGACCAAGCTGGCCCAGGTATTAAGAAGAAGTGACTTCTCCCTCCTGGAAAAATAGGGAGAAGTTTGCTGCTTCTAGGGAGAAGTGCTTTCTGACAGAGGACACACCACAGAAGCATGACTATATTTTAAGCTCATATGAGCCTTTGGCTAATTTGTTTTTCCTATACTTCAATATCGGACCAAACAATAACATAACAAAAATAAACAACCAAAAAAAAAAAAACAAAAAAAAATGCAGCAAGAAATTTTTTTTGTAAACCTTTAACTTGTTTAATACTGATTTTATTTTTGTCCTTCAAGGGAGCCAAATCAGAAGAGTATTAAAAAAAAAAAAAATCCAAAAAGCATTATGTATTCATAAAGATTTAATAATTGCAACCTTTCCTTGCAATCTAATAAAAGAAGAAGACGAAAAAAAAATCAATATCTTGCCCATATGACCAAACTTTAGTTATTTGCAAAAAATATACCTATTATAAAATAAAATTTGCACACTATTACCTCTAAACAATATGCTGCGAAAAGTTTACAAAAACTTTCAAAGGGGCATAAATCTGCGAGTATTTGGTGCACTGTAACCTCGAAATAATATGTGCTGCTCCACATCATTGTGTAACTATTTATGAAGTTTCAGCTTGATCGGATGTAAACTATAGAAGGATTTAGCCGGAAACAAAAAATTAATAGAAATTATCAACGGGGTTTAACTCTGCTAATATTTGGTGGACTGTAACCTTGAAATAATATGCGCTACTCCACATCATGGTCTAACTACAAATAAAATTTCAGCTTGATAGGATGTAAACTGTAGGAGGATTTAGCCAGAAACGAAAAGTTTACTAAAATTTTCAAAGGGGCATAATTCTACTAATATAATTATTGGACTGTAACCACGAAACAATATGCGCTGCACCACATCATGGTCTAACTGTACATGAAGTTTCAGCTTGATTGGATGTAAACTGTAGGAGGATTTAGCCAGAAACGAAAAATTAACAGAAATCTTCAAAGGGGTATAACTCTGCTAATATTTGGTGGACTGTAACCTCGAAATAATATGCGCTGCTCCACATCATGATCTAACTACAAATCAAGTTTCAGCTTGATCAGATGTAAACTGTAGGAGAAAAGTCAACTGAAATTTTCAAAGGGGCATAACTCTGCTAATATTTGGTGGACTATAACCTCGAAACAATATGTGCTGCTCCACATCATGGTCTAACTATATATGAAGTTTCAGCTTGATTGGATGTAAAATGTAGGAGGAGTTAACCGGAAATGAAAAGTTTACAGAAATTTTCTAAGGGGCATAACTGCAAACATTTGATGGACTTTAATCCTGAAACAATATACGCTGTGCCACATCATGGTCTAACTATATACCAAGTTTCAGCTTGATTGGATGTAAACTGTAGGAGGAGCTAGCCGGAAATGAAAAAGTTTACGGACAGACGGACGCCATACCCCATAACATAATACATCCCGTTTTTCAAACGGGCCTATAAAAATGTCTTCAATTTATTGTCTGCTGAATTAGCCCAGAGAGTGTTAAAGTGTTAAAGAGGACAGAAAAGTACACATAAAAGATGAGATTTGCATGACTATGCAGGTCAATCTGTGACTGTTTATTGTTTTGAAGTATTTTCTCTGTCGTCAGCATTTTGCATTTCTTGGAAAAAGAAATTCTGATCAAATGTCAAATGCACATCACATCTGTGTATAAGTGTTGGTCAGAGTCTTTTCTGATCATGCATGTGATAGTTAACCCACAAAAGTACATTCAAAATTGCAGGAAAATAAGGCTTAACACTGCATATGAATTATCACATGAACCATCTTCATAAAACTTGGCATCATCTTCTTCTGAACATGGACTCAAACAGTGCAATATCATTTCATGACAATGACCCATTTTATGGTCTAATGACTTTGCCATTTTTATAAACTCAATCTTACCTTTAAGTTCCATTTCAACCTAGTATATTATACTCAGACAGTGTGGTATCACTAAATTTCACCAGATAATGAGTTTGACATTCCTCAGGATTTCTGATTAACTCTGTCTCATTTATCAAACTTAATTTA
Source organism: Anodontia alba (assembly GCA_964016985.1). NCBI lineage: Eukaryota > Metazoa > Mollusca > Bivalvia > Lucinida > Lucinidae > Anodontia > Anodontia alba. Next base: position 25,909,105 of record OZ024823.1, on the reverse strand, counting down.
CACTTCCTCCCTATGGACTCAAGTATTGCAGTATAACTATGACCTTGAGCTATCCACAACTGCCATTTATGGATTCATTGTTACATTGACAATGTAAGTTTTACCATCCCCTGCCCCCAACCACTGTACCCGACCTCTCAAAAATCTTGAAAGGGAAGTAGATCTGTCCTACCTGGGACAGCTAAAGTATAGATTATCCATTTTACCATCAATCAATTCTAAAATCAAATGAATGAAGTGGACAAATCAAATGAATGAAATGGTCTCACAATCCTGTGAAATGAACATAAGGCAACAGCCAATCAAAGAAACCAATGACACAATCCAAACAAAGCCAGATATTTTGGTTCTCAAGTGTATTTACTATCCTGTATAAACAAATATATTTAAAAGTAAAATGCCATAAAATGACTGATTACTTATATTGTCTATGAAAAATTCCCATTATATTTTCATTCGAGAGACAAATCTTTGAATTGTGGGACTACTCCACCTGGTTGTGACCACAATGTAGACAAAATGGTGAAATCAAAATTGCATAGTGGCTAACATAAGAAAACCAAAGTAATTTATAATTGTTTGAACAAGATTATTACATTGGAAAGGCATTACCCAAAGGTAATCTAGATGTTTATCTAGTAGTTATTACCATCATAAATAATATTTAGGGGGATGTCAGTTTCCTAGATGAATTACTAATATTAGTCATTTTCTTTTTTGAACAGACCTCTTGACCTGAAACTTCAAACAAAGTTAAAGCTTAGCACTCTGGGTAAAATCCACAGCAGGCGACATTCTTAAATATTTTTTCTTATTTTTCCCAGAAAACAGGATTTGACATTTCCTTTAGAGACAATTTGCATGAAATGTCAAATCCTGTTTTCTGGGAAAAATACAAAAAATATCCTCAACTGGCTGTCTACTGAATTCTTCAAAGAAAATAAGTCTTGATATTTCATGTGAACTGTCTCTGAAAACTAAAAAAGAATTAGACTGTCGTCTGCTACAAATTTTGCTTGGTGCTTTTAGAGTCAAGGTGTTGGTATGCTTTGAGGAAATATGGTAAGTCATAAAAAAATACAGATGTTCATATGTTTTATTCTGTCACTTCTATCAGTATTTTAAGATATTGGGGTAAGTTTGATGGTAATGAAGAAATAAGGACTTTTACAGCCAAAAGGCAAACCCTCCATCATAAAGTTTGATTACTTAAAATATAACTGTACTGTTCCACAAGAAATAAACTGCTTTATGATATATATGAAGACCAGACGCAATCGAGCCAACCTACCATAATTATCCTACATATTCGGATACCTTAACTCTTTACCATACTTCTCCTAAAATTTAACTACTGGTGATAAACCATGCAAACAGCAGTGTCAACCCTGATCAAACAACTCAAGTGACAGCCCAATGCATAGCTCCAGATAAGAGAGGTATCCACATAATATTCTTCTCACCTCCACAAAAACATATGCTGTGGATACTCATTGGAAATGTCTTGGTGAGGCACTTCTAATGAGTACCCACAACTTAAGTTTTCATGCAGAAATAAGAAAATACCTGATACCTCTCTTATCTTGAGCTATTTTTATTTTTTTTTCTTATTTCTTCATAAACAAACGTATGTTGTAATAACAGAACTGGCTCAATATGTGTTTTTGTGGAGAAATATTGAAGAATATTCATGTTTCCACTCGAGCTATGCATGCTTACATGTGGTTTATTTTTGTGGCAAGTACCCTCTTACTATTAGCAACCAGTTCACCAAAATACTCATTTTTAATTTAACACTGCATGCTGGATAAAAAATTCAGCAAACAACATTTTCAAATATTTTTCCTAGAAAATAGGATCAGACACTTCACGCATATTTTCTCCAAAGGAGACAATTTGCATGAAATGTCAGATCTTATTTTCTTGAAAATAAGAAAAATATTTCAAAATGTTGTCTGCTGAAATTTTACCCATCAGGCAAAGTGTTAATAATAAACTTATCATTATGGGGTAACAACTCTGAGGGTAAAAACCAGCTGCTCTTATTTTATAAGAAAGAAAGATTCATATCAAGTTTGTAATCATTAAATCATGTATTTTTCAGATCTCACAAATACAAAATGTAGAACAGAAAATAAAAGGAGTTTCTAATAAAACTATCACCCAAGGCAATCAATAATTGGCATTTTTTTTTCAACACAAGATTGGTTCAAATTTAAATATCAGCACAGTAAATGCTCAGCCTGCTGGGTAAAAATTTCAGTAGACAACAGTTTGAAATATTTTCATCACGAAAATATACCTATATAATTCTGACCCCCTTAAACCCCACTTTTATATAGTAAAACATGGGTTTACAGTTCTTATTTCTGCTCAAAAACATAGATTGTGGGCACTCGTAGTGGCAGTTCTAACGAGTACCCAAAATCTATGTTTTGAGCAGAAATATGAAAAAACATCAGAATTTTTTATCTGAAATATTTCACTTTTTTGGTGGTAAAATTTTCAGTATATTTGAATAGGTAAGTTTTTGTAATATGTCCTCTGCTGACGTGGTAAGGGTTAAAAAAGGTCATGTCTGGAACTATGAATTATGGATCACTTGGTTTTAATGTGACTTCTTCAACAAGTGTACAAATGGTCAAATCCAATCTGCCCCTAGATCATAATTAAATTCTGCATTATCTGTCTAAAATCTAAGTTCATTCACAACCAAGTAGGGAGATTTGTAAAGTGACACCAAGGTCCTTTCATTGCATTAAATCACTTTTACCTCATAATGTCAAACATCCATCCCTTAAACCCATAACCTTCAATTTATTTCAAATTCTTACAAATTTTTCTTCTCATGTAGAAAAGACCCATTCATGGACAGAAAGGACCTGGATGAGCCATTTGCTCAAATTGACAACATAAATTAGTGAAAATGACAATGTACAAATGACAGCTGACAAGTAGGGTGAAGAAAAGAGTCTTAATGTCTTATGAAATTATAAGCAATAAACAGCTTAACAAATTAAACTTAAAAACAATATATGTCATGTTTTTATTAAACACCTTTAGGGAAAGATTGAAATAAAAACCATTTTTGCTGTAATATTTTTTTATGATTTACGTACATTAAGAGAGGGTGTCATCACTCAAAAAACTTCTGTGACAAAGTTTGACATATATGTCATGCCAAAAGATCACCTACCCAGCAAGCACACAAGTTGAAACAATGTAGATTCAAGGTTGAATCAATGTTGAATCAATGTTGTTTCAATGTGGTGTGCCTGCTGGGTAATTTTATGCTCCAACAGAGGATCAGGAGCAGTTTGATCTGGGTCTGCACTGCTTGTATATGCCATTTAGTCAGAAACCTTGGCATATGAAATTTTAGGACATTTACTGTAATTGTTTTCTTATTTCTGCACCAAAACCGAAGAGCCGCAAAATGAAGAACCATATTTGATCTAATTACAGCACATACCCCTATAAGCGCACAGTCAAGCAATTCTGTAGTATTCATGCAGATTACAGTCAGTTTTGTTTTTTTGTTTACTTCTTTATAAAATCATATGTTGTGGGTACCCATTGGAACTGCATCAACTTTATAAAATCATATGTTGTGGGTACCCATTGGAACTGCATCAACAAAGCTGATGCAGTTCCAATGGGTATCCACAACATATGATTTTATAAAGAAAATCAGGAGGAAAAAAAAACAACAAAAACATTGCATAAGCATCATTTGATAAGTCTTCGCTGATCACAATTTTAAAAAGTGCCCTTGGTACATTTTCCCAGTATTTTAACCAAAGTGAACAGTGCAGTACTTAAGTCAGATATGGTAATATACCTCATGGTGTGTGCCCAACAGAGACTCAGATCAGCCTTAGGAAACCTTGGTCCCTTGAGTACTTAGAGCAGTAGCCAATGAAAACTCTGATCAGGCTGTAGGGGAGGCCCAGACTGAACAGAGTCCAAAGATACATTTTCTCACGTAATGACTCACATGTTGTTGGGATCATGTATCACTAAAGCAATTCTGATACCCATAACATATGTCTTAACTATTGTCGTCTGCTTTATCTTCTGCTGGTTACTTTAAAAGTCACTCCTGCAAACAGTGTGGACCCAGATCAGACTGCTCCTTTAGGAGCAGTCTGATCTGGGTCCACACTGTTTGCCTGTATGCAAAAATAGGTTTGAAAAGTTTGCAAGAATATTCAGCAGATGACATAAATAGACGACATTTTCAGATGCAGGTTTTCTTGGCGCTTTAAGGGCTAATGCAACTACTCCACACTTTTTTTTAATGCTAAGCATGCTGGGTAAAAATTTCTTCAGATGACAGTTTGCAATTTTTTCTTATTTGATCCAGAAAATAGGCTATGACATTTCATCGAAATTGTCTTTTGACTCCTTAGGAGACAATTTGCATGGAATGTCAAAGCCTATTTTCTGGTAAAAAATAAGAAAAAATATTATCTATTTTGTCATTTGCTGAATTTGCCCTTAGAGTAGTAAAGGTTAATGCAAGGTAAAATAATAGTAGAGTGAAGTGAAATAAATAGCAAGAAAAAAAGAAAATCAAAATAATGAAAGTGAGTATTAAGTAACAAGATTGCAATCAACACCAAACACTCAAAAAATTTCATTCAGCAGCTGATTGAAACATGACATCTTAGCAGCTGAGGACCACCTGTCAAATTATACCTTTTCAAATCAAAAGGATGTGTGATGTAATCATTCTAGCACAGGTTGGCCCTGCATTGATTGTGTTTTTTTTTTTTTTTTTTTGTCCACATCTTTATTTTATTAATTTATGCATGTAATACATATACATAATAGATACTGATATATTGATAAGCTTTCATTCTATCTCTCATCCTTCTTAAGCTATATGAACTATTGTTTTGTCTGTCAGAGTACAATAATATTTCAGTATTCATATACAAGGAGACTCTTTTAATTAATAATGTCTGCTTTTGTATATGAAACAACTTTTCATTGGCTATAGTCCCTCTTCGCAACCACAAAAACTGTTTATACTTTCTGCTTATTTTGATATAGGAACCATGAGTTATCAAAACTGTCTTTGTGATTTGAAAAAGGATCATGTTCATATATATACATGCAGTTGATTATACTATACTAACCGAACTTGATGAAGACATAAACATTCTAATCTGCTCTGCTTTACTTGTCTGCTTACCTGAACATAAACATAGGGCTGTATGGCTTATGGCTACAAAAGATATTAAGTTTAAGAGTTTGGGTATCGGCTACATCTATATTAAGTTTAATGGTTTAATAGTTCCTGCAACTGCCTTTTTTCAAGATGATGTTTGTGGAAAAATATTGTTTTTTTTTTTTTTTTTTTTTTGTTTTGTTTTTTCTGGCTATGGCGTATCAAGTTGTACCTTCCATTATGTGACTTAAAAGTGACCATTTGGCTTGAAATTTATTCTGTTTATTATGAATTTTTGAGATGTATTTCTCATTCTGATATTTTCTTTTCAGGTAGATAATAAAATTTTCCAGCCTAATGCTATTTGCCAAAAACTTTGTTTTGTAGATAAAGTACTTACCTAATAGCAGTATGTAGTTAAGTAGTTCATTATTTTCTTGTTTAGAAAAAATAACATTCTTTATGGTTAAATGAAGTATAACATTAGCTTGAATTCTTAACCAATTCTTCATAGCCAACCAAAATTCTTTCACCTTATTACAGTTGAAAAGCACATGTATTATTGTTTCAGTTTCCAGGCTGCAAAAAGTGCATCTGTCATTGTCTACTTTATTTATTTTGTGAAGAAAAGATTTTGTAACTAGTATATGGTTATTTACTTTAAACTGAAACTCTTGTAATTTTACTTCTTTGATATTTTTAATTGTATCATTATAACTATTCCATTCTTCCTGTGTAATATTTCCTAATATATTAACCCACTTTTGAGATGGTGGACTTGAATCCTGGTTTCCAACAATAATATTATATAATGTTCTACTACCTTTTTTGTCTTTACATAATAATTTAAGATAACAATTTCGAGCAACATATTGTTTCCTGTTCTTACATACAAAATTATTTTGGTTGATTTTAGTTTTCCAGTACGTAGGCAACTTTCTTAAGATTGATTGATAGTCTAAAAAAGTCCCATGTATACCATAATTTTCTTTCAGTTCATCAAATTGATAAAAATTTCCATCTCCATTAAGTAAGTCTATTACATTTTTAATACCTTTATCATGCCATTCTTTAAAATATAAATTTTGTCCCCCATTCATATTTGAGTTAAACCATATTGGGCAATATAAAATATCTTCAAGTGTCTCGATTCTGACTGCTTTGCAAAAGTTATTCCAACTTATTAGTAAATCTTTCCAAAATGGGTTTATTAGCTCATTTGCCTTTATGCCTGCATAATTATTTCCTTTAGTAAAAAGACTATCCATATTTATGTATGAAAGACTGCTCCATGTGCAACTGGGTTGTGAAATTAGTCGCCTTAGCCATGTAACTTTTAATGCTGTAACAAAACTGTCTATTTGAATCATTCTTAAACCCCCTTGTGTTATATCTTTAATTATAATTTTTCTTTTTATCTTGTCAGGCCCAGAATTCCACAGGAATTTATAAAATAATTTATTTAGGCTTTGTACTAAATTTCCTGGTGGGTTGGGTAGAGCCAGAAATAAATGAACAAATTTTGATATGGCTAATGATTTAATAACAGTTATCTTTCCAGGCAATGTAATTTTTCTTCTTGACCAAGACTTGATAATATTTTCCACTTTTTTAAGGACATCAGTTGCATTTTGATCCCATATGTCAAAAACCTCTGGAGTAAAAGTCACTCCTAGGATTTTAAAAGTTTCTTGATTCCAGTCTAAATTATATTCCAAGCATAACTTAAGATTTGGTCTATTCATTGATCCAATCCATATTGCTCTTGTTTTTTCAACATTTATTTTTAAACCAGACATTGAATAAAATAATTTTAATTTATCTAAAGTTTTTTTTAACGATATTTCTGATCCGTCTAAGAATATTTGAGTGTCATCAGCATATTGACTCAATTTGAATTCTTTATTTTCTATTATTATCCCTTTGATAAGATTGTCTTTTCTGATCATTTGGCTTAATACCTCTGCACATAGGAGAAAAATGTATGGGGAGATAGGGTCTCCTTGTCTACAGCCTCTTTGTAGTCCAAAAAACTCTGACATATGACCGTTTTGTAATATACATGACTCAGAACCAGTCTGAAATAATTTGATCCACCGTTGAAAGGATGGTCCAAAATTAAAGTATTTGAGTGTTTTGTGTATAAATTTCCATGAAACGGAATCAAATGCTTGTTGAAAATCAATAGAAAGTATCAAACCTGGTAGTTGTTGTTGTTTTGTCTCAAAAAGAATGTCATAAATTTGTCTTATATTTTCTCCTATAAATCTTCCAGAAATAAAACCTTTTTGATCTTCATGTATCAGTTTATGTAGTACAGTTTTAAGGCGTGCAGCAATAACAGAGGAAGCTAATTTATAGGTTACATTAAGAAGGGAAATAGGTCGCCAATTCTTCAGATAGAAGGGTGATTTATTTGGTTTTGGTAAGCAGGTGATTATACCTTGTTTTTGAGTTATTGATAATGAGCCAGTTCTATAACCATAATTTAATGAGTTTAATATGAAAAATTTCAGATCAGTCCAAAAAAATTTAAAAAATTCTGCAGTAAATCCATCATTTCCAGGTGTTTTTAAATTTTTCATATTTTTCAATGCCTTTGCAAGCTCTGAATATTTAATATCTCCTTCCAATAATTCAGCTTCATTATCAGCCAGTCTAGAACTATTTTCTCCTATTTTGGATTCAATTGGAGTATCATCAATAATGATATTTTCACTGTACAAATTTTTAAAGTATGTTTTCTGGCTGTTTAATATTTCATCTGTACTCAAACATTCTTGGCCATTTTCCTCTATTATTTTTGTGATAACTTTATTTGTGAAATTTCTCTTTTCAAGATTAAGAAAATAGCCAGAAGGTTTCTCTCCTAAATCCTCGTATCTACACCGTGATCTTAACATGACTCCTTCAATTTTACTTTTTCTTATTTCATGTAATCTGTTTTTCTTATCATTCAGTAAGTTAATGTCTTCTTGACTGACTGTTTGTAAAGTCTCAGTAATTTTGCTTTCTAAATTTAGTATTTCATCTTCTAGCTGTTTTTCCTGTCTACTGTTTTCCTTCTTTTTTCTTGAGCTGTATTTTATCGTTTCCCCCCTGATAGCTAAAAGTATCATTTCCAACAAAAGCTGGTCATTTATAGAATACGTATTATGTATATTATTATTATTGTTATTAAAGATATTGTTATTATCATTATTGTTACTATTGTTATTATTATTATTATCTAAGTTAACCCTGTTTTGTTGAATATTGACAATTTTATATGTATTTTTCACCTCTTCTACTGACTTCTTTACAAGTTGAATATAATCTTTATCTTTCAGAAGTGAATTATTGAATTTCCAATAACTCTTTCCTCGTTCATTTTGATTAAGTTTTAATTTAAGTATAATTCCTGAGTGATCTGTTCTGTATCCTGATACCACATTACAGTCATAAACAAGCTTGAAGCTTTCCTCACTGACCAGGAAGAAGTCCAAACGTGCTTGTTTTTTCTCAGGATTAATTTTCTTCCATGTAAAGCCTTCGCTGTCATGTAAACTTCTAAATACATCAATATAATTATCTTCATCAATAAGTTTTAAAACTTCTGATCGTGCTCTTGGATTATTAATATGACGATAATTTTCAGTGTCAACATCCGGATTCAGAACTAAATTCCAATCACCACAAAAAATGACGTTTTCATTTCCAAAATCTAGTACTTTTTGTTTGATATTTTTATAGAAATTTGGCTTATCGTCATTTGGTCCGTAAATACTTACTAGTGTAATTTTCTTTGTATGGAGGTTTAACTCCATTATGACAAAGTTTCCTTCTGGATCAGTTAAAATTTGTCCTATATCACAATGGAAGTTATTATTTATTAGGATCATTACTCCTCGGCTAGCATTTACTCCATTCTTTGCACTCAAGACAAGATTATGTCCCCACTCTGCTTTTACATATGAATACATGTTTTTGTCAATATGCACATCTTGTAAGCATGCTATATTGTATTTTTTTGAACGAATATACTGGAATAAGTCTCTTCTTTTTTGCATATTTTTGAGGCCTCGACAATTTTGGGAAAAGACAGTTATCAAATCAACCACTTTTTGTTTAAAGTTAACCATACTAAAGCCCTTATGTTCACATATGCAAAGAAGTCTGCATTGATTGTGTTGGGGTTTAACGACACATCAACCCTTATGGTTCATTCTGTGTTGTTTCCCAGAGAGAGGGAGAAGAGAGATAGAAGAGATAGTAGAGAAGATGAAAGGGAAGGACAGGGAAGAAAGAGGAACAGGAATGAAAGTGAAGAAACAGAGGAAATAAGAAAACATTCCCCCAATACCCTTACCTGCTAAAAGGATAGCTGGCCTTGCCCAACTGTACGCCAAAATCAGTTGGACGCCCCGGTGACATAAGATACACGACATCTTCGCCACACACGACCACCCCCACAGTTGGCCCTGCAGCCTGATCTTTTGGCTCTAACAATTGCATGGACAACAGGCTGACCTGGGGCTCTTCTAATTGCATCGATGGCAGGCTGATCAGGGGCTCTACTAATTGCATGGATAGAAGGCTGATCTGGGGCTTTACTAATTGCATGGACAGCAGGCTGATCTGGGGCTCTACTAATTGTAGGACAGCAGACTGATCTAAGGGTCTACTCATTGCATGGACAGCAGGCTGATCTGTGGTTCTACTAATTTCATGGACAGCAAGCTGATCTGGAGCTCTACTAATTGTATGGACAACAGGCTGACCTGGGGTTCTACTAATTGCATGGACAGCAGGCTGATCTGGAGCTCTACTAATTGCATGGACAACAAGCTGATCCAGTCTCTACTAATTGTATGGACAGCAGGCTGATCTGGGGCTCTACTAATTGCATGGACAACAGGCTGATCTGAGGCTATATTAATTGCATGTACAGCAGGCTGATCCAGTCTCTACTAACTGTATGGACAGCAGGCTGATCTGGGGCTCTACTAATTGCATGGACAACAGGCTGATCCAGTCTCTACTAATTGTATGGACAGCAGGCTGATCTGGAGCTCTACTAATTGCATGGACAGCATGCTGATCTGGGACTACTAATTGTATGGACAGCAGGCTGATCTGGATTTTGATTGTGTTGGGGTTTAACGACACGTCAACCCTTGTGGGTCATTTTGTGTCGTCTCCCAGAGAAAGGGAGAAAAGAGATAGAAGAGATAGTAGAGGAGATGAAAGAGACAATTAGGGAAGAAATAGAAACAGGAATGAAAGTGAAAAAACAGAAGAAATAAAAACATTCCCCCTCTACCCTTACCTGCTACAAGGATAGCAGGCCTTGCCCAACTGTAAGCCAATTTCAGTTGGACGCCCCGGTGACGTAAGATACACGACACCATTGCCACTCCCGACCACCCCCAGGCTGATCTGGAGCTCTACTAATTGCATGGACAGCAGGCTGATCTGGGACTACTAATTGTATGGACAAAAGGCTGATTTGGAGCTCTACTAATTGCATGGATAGCAGGCTGATGTGGGGCTCTACTAATTGCATGGACAGCAGGCTAATCCAGTCTCTACTAATTGTATGGACAGCAGGCAGATCTGGAGCATTACTGACTTTAACTGCATGGACAACGGGATAATCTGTGGATCTAATTGCATGGACTGCAAGCTGATCTGTGGCTCTACAAACTGCCTGGACAGCAAGTTGATCTGTGGCTCTACTGATTTCAAGGACAGCATGCTGATCTGGGGCTCTACTAGTTGCATGGACAGCAGGCTGATCTGGGTCTCTACTAGCTGCATGGATAGCAGGCTGATCTGGGGCTCATGGACAGCAGGTACATCTAGGGGTCTACTAGGTGCATAGTCAGCAGGCTGATCTGTGACTCTACTAATTGCACTGACAGCAGGTTGATCCAGTCTCTACTAATTGCATGGACAGCAGGCCGATCTGGGGCTCTACTAGTTGCATTGACAGCAGGCTGATCTGAGGCTCTCTTAATTGCATGGACAACAGGCTGATCTGACACGCTACTAATTGAATGGACAGCAGGCTGATCTGTGGCTCTTCTAGTTGCAATACCAGCAGGTTAATCTGGGGCTCTACCAATTCCATAGATAGCAGGCTGATCTGGGGCTCTACTAAATGCATGGACAGCGGGCTGACCTGTGGCTCTTCTAGTTGCATGGACAGCAGGCTGGCTGATCTGGGGCTCTACTAATTCCATGGAGGGCAGGTTGATCTGTGGCTCTACTAACTGCGTAGGCAGCAGGCTGATCTGGGGTTCTACTAATTGCATGGACAGTGGGCTGATCTGGGGGCTATAATAACTGCATGGACAGAAGGCTGATCTGGGGCTCTACTAATTGCATGGACAAAAGGCTAATCTAGGGCTATTCTAATTGCATAGACTAATCTGTAGCTCTGCTAATTTTATGGGCAGCAGGCTTATCTGTGGCTCTACTAACTGCATGGACAGAGGCTGATCTGGGGCTCTACTTATTGCATGGGCAGCAGGCTTTTTGGCGCTTAAGTAACTGCATGGACAGCAGGCTGATCTGGGGATTTACTAATTGCATGCACAGCAGCCTGATCTGGGGCCATACTTATTGCATGCACAGCAGGCTGATCTGTGGCTCTACAAATTGCATGGACAGCAGGCTGATCTGGGGCTCTACTAGTTGCAAGGTAGCAGGTTGATCTGTGGCTCTACTAAATGCATGGACAACAGGCTGATCTGCGGATCTACTAACTGCATGGACAGCAGGCTGATCTGGAGCTCTACTAGTTGCATAGACAGAAGGGTGATCTGGGCTCTACTAACTATATGGAGAGCAGGCTGATCTGTGGCTCTACTAGTTGCATGGAGAGCAGGTTGATTGTGGCTCTACTAGTTGCATGGACAGCAGGCTGATCTGGTGCTCTAATAATTGCATGGACAGCAGGCTGATCTGGGACTACTAATTTCATGAACAGCAGGCTGATCTGGGGTTCTACAAGTTGCATGGATAGCAGGCTGATCAGGGGCTCTACTAACTGCATGGACAGCAGGCAGATCTGTGGCTCTACTAATTTCATGGACAGCAGACTGATCTGGGGCTTTACTAATTGCATGGACAGCAGGCTGATCTGGGGCTTTACTAATTGCATGGACGGACAGCAGGCTGATCTGAGGCTTTCATTACTGCATGAAGAGCAGGCTGATCTGGGGCTTTACTAATTGCATGGACAGCAGGCTGATCTGGGGCTTTACTAATTACATGGACAGCAGGCTGATCTGAGGCTATATTAATTGCTTGGACAGCAGACTGATTGGGATCTATTAGTTGCTTGGGCGGCAGGTTGATCAGGTGATTTACTAATTGCATGGACAGCAGGCTAATCTGTGGCTCTATTAATCGCATGGACAGCAGGCTGATCTGGGGCTTTATTAATTGCATGAACAGCAGGCAGATCCGGAGCTCTACTAATTGCATGGACAGCGGGTTAATCTGTGGCTCTACTAATTGTATGAACAGCAGGTTGATATGTGGCTCTACTAATTTCATGGACAGCAGGCTGATTTGGGGCTCTACTAGTTGTATTGACAGCAGGCTGATCTGGGGCTCTACTGGTTGCATGGACAGCCGGCTGATCTGAGGCTCTATTAATTGCATGGACAGCAGACTGATCTGGGTCTTTACTAATTGCATGGACAGCAGGCTGATCTGGGGCTCTACTAATTACATGGACAGCAGGCTGATCTGAGGCTCTATTAATTGCATGGGCAGCGGGCAGATCTGGAGCTCTACTTATTGCATGGACAGCAGGCTGTTGTGGGTCTCTAAATGCATGGACAGCAGGCTGATCTGGGTTCTACTAATTGTATGGGCAGCAGGCTGATCTGGAGCTTTACTGACTTTATGGAAAGCAGGCCAATCTAAGGTTTTGATATTTACATGGATAGCAGGCTTATCTTGGGTTTTAGTTTGCAGGAGATCAGCTGGCTGCATCAACAGCAGGCTGATCTGAAGCTTGACTAACTGCATAGACAGCAGTCTGATCTGAGGCTCTTTATTGTCTGCACTGGGGCATTTTAGTCTGCATGAACAGCAGGCTGATCAGGACTATGTTTTCTTGGCAGAAGTTGACAAAGCAAAATTGTTGACATAGCTTACCTGAGCAATTGTCTTGATTTCAGAAATATTTCCAATACACTGATCACTTCTCCACATTAAGTTATCAAATATGATGTCAAAAGTTAATCAAAAAAATCACATTTCTTAAATTTCATCCCAATCCCCGAAGCTGTTTGTGTAAGATTTATTCATAACAAGAACCTATAAAATTCACATCTATCTCAAAGTGTGACACGACATCTTATACTAAAATATCCACAATTATATTTTCTTGATAAGAAACAACACTATTTCATTCCTTGTCAACTTGTGCCATCTCACTACAATTCCTATCTCCAGTTGCACAGATCGTATTTGGAGACCTATACCTTCTATATGATATCTTCTGAACAAAACTACTCCTATTCATTTAAAAACTTGTCTCCATCAACCTTTCCGAGCCACATGTGACACTGGCTCTGACAATGATTAGAGTGATATACAACACTATTGTAAGTTACAGTGACAGTGATGGTCCATAGCTCTAGATAAGAGAGGTTCAAATAAATATATTTTTCTTATTTCTCTATGAAAACATATGATGTAGGTTCTCATTAAAAGTGCCTAACCAAGGCACTTTTAATGAGTACCCACAACATATATTTTTGTGAAGAAAAATAAAAATATCAACAACTTTTGGCTGAAAAAAAAGCGTCTTATCAAGAGCCATGAATTATACCATAACTTAGACTGCATGATTGTGGCATTCTGCGAAGTGTGTAAACCTGTATCAGTTGACACTCAGTCAAGCATGCGACAATAATGATGACAATTTTCATCTCCTTAAAATTCATGGGAGGTATGAGAGACAGACTTGGAGTTCAGTAGATGTAAAGGCTGTGGAGAAGGTCTGAGTACTAGCAGAGATCATGTGGTCTTCAAATTGGTAACTTGCAACCAGATCACTGTACTATACAGCCTGTATAAGCCATAGATAAAGCATAAAGTCTTGATATCTTTAATTCTTATTTCTTCATTAAAACATATATTAGGTATACTCATTACAAGCACCTCAGTGTACCCGATGCGACTCTTTACTGTCTTTGTGTCCCAAGGAATCTTTTCACATGGCACATATCTTATTTTAAACATTCAGTAGAAGAAAAAAAATTCTAATGAAAATATATTTACCACTAAATAACAACAAAAGATACTGCAATGGTCATCTTTTTGATGATGCATCAACACAGAGCAGACCTTGCAGACAAACTTCTTAGTACAAATCACTAAAAATTTGATGTGCTAAGCACTCCATTTAATATGTCTGTCATATAACAAATCACTCAAAATGCATCCATAGAGTTTATTACCAACATCATAAAGCAGTCAGAAAAACTCATTTTATTACAAGTCATAACTCTCAGATAAGAAACGCATTTCTTCAATAAAACACTGATATTTTTTCTCATTTCTCTACAAATATTTATGTGTTGTGGTAGTCAACAGAACTGTCTCATTGAGGCAATGCTAACAACTACCCACAATAAATGTTCTTAATCTCTACCATGTGACTCTCTGTGCAAATTCAGCAGATGACAAATTGATGATATTTTTCTTATTTTTTCCGGAAAACAGGATCAAACATTTCATGCAAGTTGTCTGACAATTTGTATGAAATGTCAAATTCTGTTTTCTGGGAAATATAAAAAAAATATTTCAAAATGCTGTCTGCTGAAAATTTTACCCAGAGTGTGAAACATTAATGAGAGGAAAGAAAATACTATACATACATACAGATAAGGTACTACATCAGCCAAAAGATATTCATATTTTCTTATTTCTTCACAAAAACATGTGTAGGGCAAAGGGCTTCTAATGAGTATTTTTGTTGAGAAATTAAAAAATTATTTGCCTAATACCAGCTCTTATCTAGAGCTATGTTTTTCTATCAACATATCCTGCATGTCTGGGCTACAACAGCTGGACAATGTCAAACAAAAAGGACTGTTATTACATTCACAGTCTGATCAAGGCCTTTAATGCCTGCCCACAGACTCACTGGATACTCTGAAGAATGTATCAACAGACAGAAAAGCCCTGGATCAGGCTGTACAGCTGGACATACTGATCCTGGCTTTCCATTATCTCATCCTGGCTCAATTATTATACTTACATCATTAATGCTTGGCATGCTGGTTAAAAAATTCAGCGGGCAACAATCTGAAGTATTTTTCTTATTTTTCCTAGAAAACAGGCTTTAACAATTCATGCAAATTGTCTGCATGAAATGTCAAAGCCTCTTCTCAGGGTAAATTAAGAAAAATGTTTTAAAATGTCATCTGCTGAAATTTTTATCAAGCATGCTTAGCATTAATGCAACATTGACAAAATATCATCATTTTATACCCATATAATGTGAGTGCAAAGTAATAAATACTTAGTCTGGGTAAGCCTAAATTCCCAGACCTTACTTTGAAATCGGATCTGAATCTATCAAAATCATGAGACATTTTGTGGTTGAAATTCATAAAAATTATTTAAAAAAATGACTAATTTTCTTAACAGCCCTAGAAAGAATTATATGTCTGCTATTTATATAAAATGAAATGAGCTGTGTCATAAGAGAAAGATCCCCCTTGGCACATGTGAACAGTGTAGGACTAAATCAGCTTATCCATCTAAGCAATCTGATCAGACTGCACTCACTGTTCCACAGTATCCACTTGATGTTAACAGTCCGTAACTCTGATAAACCTTTACCACTCTGGGCAGCTTCAACAGATGACAAATTGGCAATATTTTTCCCAGAAAATAGACTGACATTTCATGCAAATTGCTTTTGGAGACAATTTGCATGAAATGTCAAAGCCTATTTTATGGGGAAAAAAGAAAACATCAAAATCTCGTCTGCTGAACTCATTACCCAGCATGCTAAACATTTAATAGCATACAAATGCAAGCTAGTGTGGGCCTCCATAGCTGGCAATTAACCCTTAAAGTGCCAAGCAAAATTTGCAGCAGACGACATTCTAAAATTTTTATATTTTTATTTTCCAGAGAAAACAAGTCTTGATATTTCATGTGAATCGTCTGCTTGGCAGACGATCCACATGAAATATCAGGACTTGTTTTCATCTGAAAATAAAAAAAAAAAAAAAAATCTAAATTGTCGTCTGCTTTAGTTGTGACTGGTGCTTTAAGGGTTAAGCCTCAACCTTAAAGATCCCTTTTCATAAAGTGAGGCTCAACCATCAAAACAAAACATGCTACATCAGCATTTTTAGGGTTTAAAAAAATTATTTTGCAGATCAGAGCTCACTGCCTGAAACTTTCTGTGAAACTCCAACCCAACCAAATGCGTCATCTCTGAGGATATAGTACCTGGAAAGTGACATAATTCAGTTACCTCCAAATATAGAAAACATTTTTTTTTTATTTTTTTTTTTTTTAAATTTTGAGACTATTGTCTACCTAGCCCATTAATAGGTGAAAGTTTTACATTTACATAGGGTAAATGCACTTGATTGCTATGATTATTATACTTGTAAATGATGCAGACAGAATAGCATTAACCTTTTAAACGTCATGCAAAATTATAGCAGAAGATATTTTGAAATTCAGAGAAAATGAATCAAAATTATACCAGACGAAGTTTTCATTTTTAAATGTATTTTCCATGGAAGATAAGTCTTGACATTTCATGTGAATCATTTGCCAAACAGATGATTCACATAAAAAGTCAAGACTTGATTTCTAATAAAGATAACAAGAATTTAGAATGTTGTACACTACAAATTTGCTTGGCGCTTTAGGAGTTAAAATGTTCTTTGTTCAACCATATCATATTTAGTACATTTACAAAAAAAAAATGTCATTATAATTTTATCCATCAATAATAATTTGTAATTATCAATTATTAAATACTGTAATTTTATTTTCTGTTCATGTAGTAGGAGGAGGACGTTATTATAATATTTTATGCAAATTATTCTAGTTTGAATAATGAGCTTGTTTTAGTTGATAAATGATAATAAAGCTTTATCAAGGAGAAAAGGACTTACCGTAAATATCCTAATATTCAGACCCCCAATCCCACCTCCGTTCCATTACAGTTATATAAACAAGTTGATAGAAGGTGTCACAGAATCTGCTAATGGAATTGCTAACGGTTCGGATAAGAGTGCTCCACAGAAGCAGCACGATCTGGGTCTACATAGTTTGCTCATAATGGTCAGACAATTATTTCCAAATATTTAAAGGGCCTTATACACTTGGTACAATTTCTGCCCTTTTTTATTAAGGGAGACATCATTAGTGACTGTCTGTTTGCATTCCTGCACACTAACTCTTTGCATGCTGGGTAATTTTGCATGCCTTTTTGTCATCTGTGGATTTTTTTTTTTAAAATTAACTTTTTTATGAAAAAATTTCAGGAATACCATCAGAGTGTCAAACAGTTTGGATCCAGATCAGGCCCGACCTTTTGTTGGGCCTGATCTGTGTCCAAACTGTTTGCAAAGGTTATCAGCAGACAACAAAAGTCGACACTAGCATGGAAAGAGTTAAAGCTTTTCTGAAAAGGACTATACTCTAAAAGGAAAGAATTTATTCTCCTGCTTTAAAAGGAAAAAAAAAAAAAAATTCTCCCAAGAGTAGACCTCTTTTCAAAAGGTAGGCAAAAATTTTGACAGATTTGTCTCCCTTGAAAGTGTATCAATTCTCCTAGGTAATAACAGTAACATATTTGGGATCAGCTGTCTGTCAGTCCATCCACATTTTTCCTTACTTGAATCGCTTGTAATGAACAGCTTGGATTGACCAATTATGGTGTGACCAAGTAGCCATAAAAATTCCAAAATTCAACAATCAAACCTACAAAAATTACAGACCCAGATTTTAATTTCACATTGTGACAAATTTTATATAATACAGTGTGGATACTCTTTCCCCGCTAGTATGTTTTTTTGCAAACAGTTTCGACCCAGGTCAGGCCCAAAGAATATCCGGCCTGATCTGGATCCAAACTGTTTGACACTCTGATTGTATTCCTGAAACATTTTTTTGAAAGAAGTAATTTTAAAAAAATCCACAATCAACAAAAAGTACGCAAAATTACCCAGCATGCAAAGAGTTAAAGACAGGGTGAATGAACCCCAATACACCTCAATATAGCTGTAATAAATGTGTCTTCATTCACCTTCTGTGACCTAACAAGGGTTAAATGGGGCAACCAAATCTGAAGCAGACAATATTCTAAAATTTATGTTATTTTTCAGAAAAGACAAAATTTTATGTGAATCATTTGCTAAGCAGTCAATTCAAATAAATGTCAAGCCTTATATGTTATGAAAAATAAAAACAGTCAAAATGTCATCTGCTTAGGTTGGGATTAGCAATTTAAAGGTTAAATTCTTACTCTATGCTTTACAGTCATCATAAATATTTTGTCAGTTATGGTATTATACCTCTTTAAGTATTCAAACAGACAGGCCTGAGCAAACCGTGTAAACCTAGATCAGACGCCATGTTTCACAGCATCTGATCAGTGCCTACACTGTTCACCACTCCTCCAGCAGGTTTAAGATGCATCAAAACATATTACAGTTGACTTGTTCAAAATTTAAGAGAAGTATCATAAGGGATAAGGTGTCCTAAAACTAAGGATATACAGGGTAATAAAAAGTTTTTTCCAACTGGTTATTTGTGCACTTTTAGAATTTTGCAGATTTGATTCAAAAAATGTTTTTTGTGCATTTTTTTTTTTTATCTGATCATGACAGGTGTTAAGTTGTATAGTGTTGGTTTCATTGTTACTGTTACCACTCTCTAGACAAATTCAGCAGATGACAAACTGGTGATAATTTCCAAGAAAATAGGCATTGACATTTCATGCAAAGTGTCTAGAAGACACTTTGCATGAAATGTCAAATCCTATTTTGAAAGAAATAATTCATAATGTAGTCTTCTGAATTGTTACACAGCATCCTATGTTTTCCCCAAAAAACAGGATGACATTTCATGCAAACTGCCTCCAAATTTTCAGAAATGTCAAATTCTGTTCTCTGGGAAGTTTGTCATCTGGTGAAATTTTTACCCAGCATGCTATGTGTTAAACATTAAAAAACTTTGACTCAATCAAAATTTGTGTATCACAGTAAGAACAAACTGACATTTCATGAAAATGATATATCTTAACCTTTATCACTCTATGTGCATTTTTTTTCTAATTTGTCCCAGAAAACAGGATTCTACATTCTATACAAATTGTCTCCATTGGAGACAATTTACATGAAATGTTAAATCCTGTTTCCTGGAAAAAATAAGAAAAATATTTCAAAATGTCATCTGCTGAAATTTTTACCCAGTGCGCTAAGTGTTAAAACATCTTAAAACTTTTTTCAGCATGAAAGTGAATTCAGTGCATGGTAAACGAAGAATACTATTGTTTTTTTCAAAGAAAATAGGATGTGACATTTCATATGATTTGTCTCCTTTTTTGTTACTAAACTCTAAAAGCCATGCACTCCAATGACATAATGATCACCACAGTCATGTGATCAAGTTATTTAATGAATATAGGTAGATACAAATATCGAGTTCAATTTTCTGTGAAAATAAGAAAATTCTTTTAGAATGTCACATGATAATAGCCTGTTTGTAGCGTGCTAAAACTGTAATCTCACAAACTGACACCATGGATGACTATTGTATTATTTGGGTTCATTTTGTATTAT
Source organism: Anodontia alba (assembly GCA_964016985.1). NCBI lineage: Eukaryota > Metazoa > Mollusca > Bivalvia > Lucinida > Lucinidae > Anodontia > Anodontia alba. The sequence continues at coordinate 25,889,101 of OZ024823.1, read as the reverse complement.
TTGAGTCCATTAGACAATGCTATTAACAAAACAAACTCATGAATTAGATACAATGATCACTAAACAGAAGAAGCCCAACGATAATGGACTAATAACAATGTCCAGACTTCACACCCTTTGTGGGCATACCTTCGTACCTCTCTCCACTTTGCTTTGCTAAATGGGCACGTGACCATATCAGTGCTGAGGACACTGCATCTGATATAATTGGTACCCTCTGGACAGGACAATATACCGTCTTTGTTTGAAATCTAACCCTTAAATTGCAAAGCAAAATTGTAGCTGACGACATTCCAATTTTTATGCCCCCGCCATTCGAAGAATGGTAGAGAGGGCATATAGTGTTACCCCTGTTCGTCCGTCCTTCTGTCTGTCTCTGTCCAGTATTAGTAATTTGCATATAAGTTTTTCAGGCGGGGAAGTAGGTGTCCTTTGGACGCATTTCTAGTTTATTATTATTATTATTTTTTAGAGAAAATAGGGCTTGAAATTTCATGTGAATCATCTGCCTTAAAAATAAAAAAATAAAAAGTTCAAAATGTTATGATGGTATTTTATTATCCTCCCTAAAGTCTTCTTTTAACCCAGAAAGCTTTAACCTTTACCACTCTCTGGGCATTTTCAGCAGACGACAAAATGATGTTATTTTTCTTATTTTTCCCAGAAAACAGGATTTGACATTTCATGCAAATTGTCTCCTACTAAGGAGACAATTTGCATGAAATGTCAAATCCTGTTTTCTGGGAAAAATAAGAAAAATATTTCAAAATGTCGTCTGCTGAAAATTTTACCCAGAGTGCTAAGCGTTAATCACATCTAGAACATACGTAGTATAGGCTGTCCAGTGGCAGCCTATACTACTAACATACAACACTTTGAATTTTTTTTATTTTTAAAAAAATAAGGCTTGACATTTCATGTGAATCCTCTGCTTAGTGCTTCTAGGGTTAAATGTGACAGAACTTACAAATGAAAAGCATTCCTCTGTTAATCAAGGTCCACATTAATTTAAAAAAAAACATGACATTTTTTTTTTAATTTTCTTTTTATACATTTTTTTTTGAACCCTGTAATTGAAAGACCCTGGAGAGATGAATTGCTGGAGCCATGAAAGACAAAGATCAATCACAAATCGAAGAAGTTGGTATACACAGTGTGGAAAAATCTAAACAAACCAAAATTGGCTCCTTGTTTTTTTTTTGTTTTTTTAACCCTTAAAATGCTTAACAGATTTGTAGCAGACAAAACTCTAAAACTGATTTTGTTATTTTTCAGAGAAAATAAGACTTGACATTTCAAATGAATCATCTGCTAGGCAGACAATTCACATGAAATGTTAAGCCTTACTTTCTCTGAAAAATACAAAACAACAAGAAAAACGCCTAACGGCATTATGGATGGGTTTTTTAAATAACGAAGAAAGTGAGAGTTGTTTCTCTTGGATGTAAAACACCTACTGGTCCTCCTCTTCATCCCTCCCAACCACTGAAGAATAAAGGTAACATATAACTTTGAAAACAGGTTAACCAAAAGCTTAACATGGAACGCTGCTGGGATGCCGCCAGACGCCCGCTGCCCACTGCCCACCCAAAGTCTGCCCGCCCGGACGTTGCTATTTTAAAGGACGGATATTTTGAAAAACCCATCTAAAAATCAAAAAGTCATCTGCTTGAGTTGTGATTTGAGCACTTTAAATCCTATGGTTAACCTTTACCACTGGGCATATTCAGCAGACGACAAATTGCTAATATTTTTACCAGAAAACAGGCTTTGACATTTCACGCAAATTGTCTCCTTTGGATGCCTATTTTCAAGGAAAAATAAGAAAAAAAGTAATAATTTGTTGTCTGAATTTTCACTTTTTACCCAGAGTGCTGAACGTTAAAGGGAGCCTTGAGCAATAGTAGAAAGTTAATATTGTAATGAAATGGCTGAGAGTTGTAAAATAAGAAAATATTATGCCCTTAATTGACTGGAATCAGACAGTAAACCAATACAAGTGGCTCCAAAGAAACTGAAGGAGGACATTTATGAGGCCTTGTTAAAGATCAGTAGTAAAATGGGGCCTATCCATGGAAAACAAACATTACACAAACAACAATTAGCCCTTAAAGCACCAATCACAACTGCAGCAGATGACAATGTTTTATTCATTTTTTTTTTTTTTTTTTTAATATTCAGAGAAAACAAGTCTTGACATTTCATGTGAATCATCTGCTTGGCAGCCAATTCACATGAAATGTCAGGACTTGTTTTCTCTGAAAAAAAAAAAAAATAATAAAATTTAGAATGCCGTCTGCTACAAATTTTGGTTGGCACTTTTAGGGTTAGATTCGGAAAGTCTAAAAAGTACAGTATTGCTAATTTTACTATTTCTCCCTTACTGGAAAAGTTCCTTTACTCCTCTGATTTAGACTGAAAAGCTTGCGAGGCAAAGCCCCAAACCATGACCACCTCCCTACAATGGCCAATTGGACCCGCATTCGACTGAGCCACTGAGGCAAATTTTGGCTGTTCAGGTTGTTGTAGAGAGGTTTTTTCTTATTTCTCCACAAAACATCTTGGTACTTATAAGTGTCTCATCAGGGCTTTGGTTGGTTGGTTTGATGTTTAATGGCCAAGTCAACACTGTTAAGGTCATATCAAGCCAATTAGATTACCTGACCACACTTTTCCTGGGCAGGCTTAGTCCTCTAAGTGGTTAACCATTCAGTACTTGCGCACATTCTTTCACCAGAATCTGTCAATTGCGCTTCTTGAATCAGCAGAAGGGAGAGAATGACCATAGAAAATATTTCATGATCAATCTCCGCTAAAGAATGTTGCTGGACCTGATGGGGATCAAGCTCATCAGGGGGCTTTTATCGAGTACCACAATGTATATTTTTTTGTGCAGAAAATAAGAAAAACAAATATTTTTGGCTAAAAAAGCGCCTCATCTTAACCCTTGTCCTGCTGAATTAATATGCCACGCCCACTTATAATTTTCAGCCAATCAGATTACTTGATCAGGATTGTTGCTATAAATTCACAAACTAAATGGCAAACAGTGTAGATCCAGATCAGTTGGCTTCTTCAGAAGCCAACTGATCTGGATCTACACTGTTTGCAAAGGCAGGGTATATCCGGGTTCAGCAGGACAAGGGATAAGCAATGAACTGCTCAATTCAAATCATAATAGGCTGAGCATCGATGACTGCTCTAATTTATGACATTCAATCTTGCAGTAGCAATCAGAGATTAGGAGTACCCTGATAAACATGCTTTCCATTATGACCTCTCCAAAAATAAATAAGCCTTACGACACATGTGGCCAGCATAGACAGATCATCCTGCACATATGCACAGTTTGATCAGAGTCTAAACTGGTTACTAACATAATGTATGGACTTTATAATGATTCTATTAGTGAAACTTAACTTCCATTGTGGGTTTCAATCCAAAGCACCTCATCGTGGCACTTCTGATAATTACCTGAACACGTTTTTGGGGAGAAATAAGAAAAATTTCAAAAATTTTTAATGGCAAACAGTGGAGACCCAGACGTCTGATCAGCGTCTCCACTGTTTGCAAACAGTTAAGCCATTTTCCTCTAAAAATATCTAATCTCATAGCCTGACATACTTAAAATAGAAATTGGACTCTTCCAATATATAGTGTTGGAGAGTTTATTCAGTCTAAAATGGGCAAATGATGGTATAAACAGAGATATGCTACAGTTATAATTTTACTCTATTTTGATTAATTAGATTATTTATCTTTTCATCATCTGACCTATGATTTCTGTCTGTTTTGAAACATTAGAACAGAAGCAAGTGCATGTAGCCCCTTTTAGGAAATAAAATGTATGTTAATTTCCTCAGGGTGACAATAAAATGGGTCTGCTGTTGAGTGTTTAGTGATCAACTGATAATATATCATCCATTAATGACTAGTGGTTGATGAATTTTCCAAATAAAAGACACACTCCTGCATAATTACTAATTTTGCACAGTTCATAGATTTGTTCAATCAGTGTAATTTAAAAATTGAACATGTAGATTTTATCAAAAAATGAATGAAATGGAGTTGATGCCGCTAATTTTTTTTTCATATAATTGCTGTTGGTAATGTGTTACTAGGATTTATCTTTTTACATATCATATTTGAGCTATATCACATATAAAGGGGCCTCAATACATGATGTGCAACATGGGAAAAAGGCACTCATTACGAAAACACGCCTATTCAAATATATAGAAAATTTCACCTCCAAAAAAATGAAAATTTTCAGATAAAAATGCTGATATTTTTCATATTTCTGCTCAAAACATAGATTGTGGGTACTCGTTAGAACCGCCTCAGTGGTTCTAACGAGTACCCACAATCTATGTTTTTGAGCAGAAATAAGAAAAATAATGTATACCCCTGTAAACCCCAGTTTTACTATATAAAAGTGGGGTTTAAGGGGGTCAAAATTATATAGGTATTTGTTTGTTTGTGTTGAGGTTTTACGGCCCAGACAACCCAATGGGGGGTCATGTCGAGCGCGGTCAGTTTACCTAACCACACGTTTACTGGGCAGGCTTAGTCCTCTAAGCGGTTAACCAGTATTGTGCACATTCTTTCGCCAGAAACTGACAACTGCCCTTCTTGAATCAGCAGAAGGGAGAGAATGACAGTAGAAAATATTTCATGATCAATCTCCATGAAAGAATGTTGCGGACCTCGGCAGGGATTGAACCCGTGACCTCCTGGTCTCCAGTTGGACGGTGCATGCAACTGAGCCACCGAGGCTGGCAGTTATATAGGTATGTTTTCGTCTCTGTTCATCAACATATACTACAATATCCATTGATTCTGTAAGTGGGCAATGAAGTCCCTGACCGGCCTGCATGAATAAGCAGGCTGATCAATGCCTGCACTGTCTCAAAACTGCATAAGAGCCATTTTCGTGCATTGTGCATCATATTATAGAGAATAGAAGTTCAGGAGATGTAAATTTCTTGCTTAACCCTTGTCATGCTGAATAAATTAAGATGACATGCCCCCTTCTAATTTTCGGCCAATCAGATTACTTGATCCAGATGGTTGATATAAATTCACATACTTAATGGCAAACAGTGTAGATCCAGATCAGTTGGCTACTCAAGAAGCCAAATGATCTGAATCTACACTGTTTGCAAAGGCTGGGTATCTCCTGGTTCAGCAGGACCAGGGTTAACATGTCACAAAAGAGAATTTAGTGCCCTGCCCATCAAAACCAGTGCCCTGCTTCTTGTTTTGTAAAAGACCATTGGAATCTGAATTTCTCTGTCAAGAAGCTACCTGTGAAATTATTAAGGAGGGTCTTGCATAGGACATCTGTAACCAAAAATAATGATATTCTCAATAAACAAGGACAATGCATTTTCTCTTTCTGGGAAAGGATATAATTTCAAGGGAGGCAACTCTGTCAATATTGCAGATGACATTTTTATATTTCTTTTAATTGTTCAGAGAAAATAAGACTTCATATTTCATGCCAACCATCTGCAGGTGATTCACATGAATGCAGATGATTTTCATGAAATGCCAAGTCTTATTTTCTTGGAAAAATAATAATTAAAAAAAAAAATTTAGAATGTCATCTGCTACATTTTGCTTAGCTCTTTAAGGGTTAATCTTCTATGGCATGGCTGAAAAAAAAAAAATGACTAAATGTGCTATGATAACATACCTGTCCAAATTTTCTGGCGACATTCCAGGGTCGGACATTCTGTTCTAGATAAGCCTGTGCTTGAGCAGCAATAGGAGCAGACTTGGAGAGGTAGTTTCCGGATATGTACTTGGAGGAGCGTCCGTATCTGTAAACAGAACAGAGAGTATGGTAGATTTTCGTAAAATTTCCTGACAAAATGCCATATGCAAACAGTGGAGACCAAGATCAGACTGCTCTCTACAAATTTTCATGATGAATCGCTACTAAAGTTATGCGGCCCAGCTGGGATTCAAATTTGCGATCCCAGGATCTGCAGTCAGAAGTGCTATTTGTTTTTTTGTGTTGAAGTTTTACGGCCCAGTCAACCCAATGGGAGAAGTGCTATCAACTGGGCTATGGAGCCCAGCATCAACTGACTGGTATCTAACCAGTAGTAATATTAACCCTTGTCGTGCTGAATAAACTAAAATGCCATGCCCATTTCCAATTAAGATGCCATGCCCATTTCCAATTTTCAGCCAATCAGATTACTTGATCCAGGTTGTTGATATTAATTCATATACTGAATGATAAACAGTGCAGATCCAGATCAGTTGGCTTCTTCAGAAGTCAACTGATCAGGATCTACACTGTTTGCAAAGGCAGGGTATATCCGGGTTCAGCAGGACAAGGGTTAACATACGTGAAGACTTAGCAAAGCAAAAAAATATTGGGCAAAACTTTGACACAAATTATACTAACAAAATTTCAGTGTATGATGATACTATGATCTGGATCTATGCTGTCTGTATACTGTTCTCATAGCAAATAATTAATTTGCAACTCTAAAAAGTGTTGTAAAGTCTGTTTTCAGCATAAATCGATCTGTCTCTAAAAGAGTTCCCAACTCAAATTTTTTATTTGGTCAGTTTTTTAGGGGCGGGTGGGGATGAGAATAATTTATTTTCTCTGTCCTTATATTAAGCTATTTATTTACTAGAATATTTATTCCAGCTTTACTAAGATAATATTTTTTTTTTTACATGGACATTTTGTTTTATTTCCTTGTTTCTTTTATTTCCTTGGTATGTCCACCCATATTATCTAACAGACCATAGTGTGATAATTAACCTGGGAAACTAAATACAAATGTCTTTCATCAGGTAAAAATAGGGTGCTTAGTGCATATAAAGTGATAAAAGTCCAAATCAGCCAGCTCAGTTGTGCTGTCTGATCTTGGCCTACAGTGGTCACTGTTCAGTAGTAAATTGTTCATTGCTAAAATGTTTCATAACCAAACTGTGAAGGACCTAATCTGTCTGCACAGATACACATTCTGATCAGGGCTTTGGCTGTTTGCAAATGTGCTGGCTCAATGTCATAACTCACAGCTCTAGATAAAAGGGGTAACTAAAAATGATTTTCTTATTTCTCCATAAAAACTTATGTTGTGGGTACTCATTAGAAGTGCCCCTTCTAAAGAGTACCCCAACATGTTTTTATAAAAAAATATCAATACTTTGCAGCTGAAAAAAGTACCTTATCTGGAGATATGATAACTGTCATGATATAAAAACAGTGGTCTACTGGTACAACCCCAGCTCTGGATAGAACAGTTTTTTCAACCAAAAAGTACTGATATTTTTCTTATTTCTCCATGAAAACATATGTTGTGGGTACTCATCAGAAGCACCTTGCCAAGGCACTTCTAATGAGTACCCACAACATATGTTTTCATGGAGAAATAAGACAAGTATTATGTGGCTACCCCCTCTTATCTGGAGAAGTACAACACAGTGATAAACCAAAAACAAAAAAAACAACTGTTCTGTCATATTTTGACAATTTCATTGTAAGAAAAAATCCAGTGACTATGGCTAAGCCTAACAAATGACAAATTGGTTAAAATTAGTTGTCAGTTATAGAGCAAAGGTGCCGGCAAACTTCTATAAAAGTCAACCTAAGAGCTTAACCTTTCATTTCAGTGACAAATTAGGAGTAAGATCCATTCTTTTTTTTTTAGGTTATGTTCTTTTGCACTAGTAAACATTTTTTATTACAAATTTAACCTATGTATTTCTCTTTATGCATTTTGCACTCAAATTCTGCATTCACATTTACCCCCACCCCACCTCTCTCTCCCTCTATTATAACCAAAAACCAACAGTACCACACATTACTAGTTGACTCTTAATCCATTAGGTTTCTGCTTTTGTGGTTCGAGCCTCATTCAGGTCACATGTGGGAAAGCCAAGTTCTGCTTATGGACGGTCAGGTGGTTTTTTCCTCTGGTTTTCGCCCACCTTTCACGAACGATCGGCTTGATAAAAGTGAAATATACTTGAAAAGGCCGTAAAACCCAAATAAAAAAAACAAAAAAAAAACACAAACACATTACTATAATCGTATAGCTCCAAATAATGTTATAAATGAGGCTGATAAAATTTTAAGACTATTTTATTTATTTATTTATTTATTATTTATTTATTTATTTATTTTTATTTATTTATTTATTTATTTTATTTTTTTTATTTTTGCAGAAAACATCTTGTGGGTACTTACTGGGATCCCCTAGTAAAACTTACAAAATATTAACCCTTGTCCTGCTGAACCCGGATATACCCTGCCTTTTGCAAACAGTGCAGATCCAGATCAATTGGCTTCTGAAGAAGCCACCTGATCTGGATCTGCACTGTTTGTCATTCAGTATGTGAATTTATAGCCACAATCTGGATCAAATAATCTGATTGCCTGAAAACTAGAAATGGGAGTGGCATCTTAATTTATTCAGCAGGACAAGGGTTAAGACTATTTTATTTATTTATTTATTTGTTTAATTATTATTATTATTTATTTATTTTTGTGTGTGTGTGTTATTTTTGCTGAAAACATCTTGTGGGTACTTATTGGGATCCCCTAGTACAACATAAACTCTTAACACTTAGCATGCTGAGTAGAAACTTCAGCACAGGACAATTTTTTTCATTTTCCCAGGAATAATCATGAGATGATGTCAACATATTCATTGTCATGAAAAAAAAGCTCCAAATAAGAGGGTATCCACATAATATTTTTCTTAACCTCCACAGAAACCTATGTTGTGGGTCCTCATTAGAAGCACCTCGATGAAGTGCTTCTAATGAGTACCCACAACATATGTTTTCATGGAGAAACAGGAGCTATGAAATCCAGACATCCAATCCTCATACCAGTAGCACTGCATTTCAGGTGTCCACCATAATGCCAATATGTCAATTTAGGCATCAACTGATAAGCAAAACCTTTGGCAATTTAAAATTTTCAACACTGCAAAACTGTTGTAAATAAATCTGTTAAATTGTTTACCAGGCCTGGGCAATTTAAAAGTAATGGGAAGTGAACTTGGGATAATTAACTGTTGATTTTTAATGAGTGAACCAATCTATCTCAGCATATAATGGGCATCTGCAATCTTATTTGTGCATCAGGGAGGGTAAAGGGTTGTTCAGAATTGCAGTAGAAGACATTCTAAAATATTTCATTTTTCTGAAAAAAAAAAAAAAAAAAAAAAATAATAATAAGGGTTTAATTTTATTTTGAAAACAGCTAAAGTGTCAGACTACCATAATAACCTTAAGTATTGGGACAGATAGGCCTTTGCAAACAGTGTAGACCCAGTTCAGACACTGCAGAACATGGCATCTGATCTGAGTCTACACTGATTGCCACACATACAGCAATACTTTAGACACATCAACAGGTAGTAGAACTATTTCAAATTTTAGAACAAGTGTGGTAAGTAGACAAGGTGTCCCAATACTTAGGGTAAATACAGTAGCCAGTTTTAGCCAATTAGGCCTCGTCTGTGACTATCACATAAATTTTCAAAAGTCCTAGAATGGGCAGTCTGTCTCCAGATTCTATCTTTTCTATCATTTTCTCTTTTCTTTTCAAAGGTATACAATCTAGTACAGCTTATAATGATTTCAGAAGTTATGTCCCTTAATGGAAAAGATAGTAGTAAAATAGTGAAATGGGATTAAAGAGACAAATACAGCCACAGGAAGTGATAATGACAAAAAAAAAAAAAAAAAAAAACAATTGCAGAAATGACTGGAGCCTGTCTATAGAATGGGCTCAATTCTCAAAAAGGACCAGAGAATATAAATTACACTATAGTGAAGTATGATGAGACATTCCAAGGTCCCACATAGCACTAACACCAACTGTAGTGAAGGTAAACAGAGTCTAAAAAGAATGACCCTTAACCCTTGACCTGCTGAACCCAGATATATCCTGCATTTGCGAACAGCGTAGATCCAGATCAGTTGGCTTCTGAAGAAGCCAACTGATCTGCATCTGCACTGTTTGCCATTAAGTATGCAAATTTGTACAAAAACCTGGATCAAGCAATCTGATTGGCTGAAAATTAGAAGTGGGTGTGGCATTTTAATTTATTCAGCATGACAAGGGTTAAGATCAATGAAGACACACAAAACTGAAAACAGCTGGTGTCAAGTTTTCTGAGCAGACTAACTTGTTGTGGTGCCTCTATATGGACTGAAATTCAAAACTAGACACCAACAATATCCTAATTTCTTCCTATCTTGTTGTCTATACCATATATTCTACAGAAATGTCAAGCACCACTTTCATGGAAATATTATGAAACTATTTTAAAACATCTTTTGCAAGGTAAATGTGAACCTATTTAAAACATCATTTGGAGGGTAACTGTTTACCCTTAAAGCGCCAAGCAAAATTTGAAGCAGAGGATATTCTATTTTTTTTTTTTATTTTTCATAGAAAATAAGTCTTGATATTTCATGTGAATCGTCTGCTTGGCATACGATTCACATCAAATGCCAAAACTTATTTTCTATAAAAAATAAAAAAATAAATAAATAAAAAAATAAAAAATATAGCTGTCATATGCTGCAGTTGATTGGTGCTTTAAGGGTTAACTGGAATGCTCAGCTGTGCTTGACACTGATGTACCTGAGATAAGGGCTGGCTGACTCTTTGAATCTCTTGGACTCCCATGATAAAAGCAGGTATTTTTAAACTCAAGAATTACAAAATTAAGGGTTTAAGTGCCAACAGCTGAAAACTGATGACTTTACCGATGCAATCAAAGAGATAAATACATATTAATATTGAATTATTCTTTTGCTTTTTTTTTCTGGTTCTAAACAGGTGAACATTAACCCTTGAAGTGCTGATCACAACGGCAGCAGATTTTGGTTGGTTTGGAGTTTAACAGCCCAGTCAACACTATTAAGGTCATGTCGAGCAGATCAGTTTACCTAACCACACTTTTCCTGGGCAGACTTAGTACCAGTACTTGTGCACATTCTTTCACCACAAACTGACAACTGCCCTTCTTGAATCAGAGGAAGGGAGAGAATGACCATAGAAAATATTTCATGATTAATCACTATGAAAGAACAACTGCAGCAGACATCATTCTGATTTTCCTTTTAGTATTTTTCTGAGAAAACAAGGCTTGACATTTCATGTGAAAAAGTACCTTATCATATTTTATCAATATTATACGGAATTACTACTTTGTACACTAAAGCTGAATGATCTTTCCCCAGAAAATAAGGCCGGACATTTCAAGTGAATCACCTCTATGGAAGAAATTCTGAATAAAAGGTCAAGTTTTTATAGAAAAAATAAGAGTTGTTTTTTTTATAATATTATCTACTGGTATTTAAATTCAACAGTTTAACCTCTCCCTGGGCAAACTCAGCAGACGACAAACTGATATTTTCTCATTTTTCCCAGAAAACAGGACTTGACATTTCAAGAAATGTCAAAACCTGTTTTCTGGAAAAAATAAGAAAAATATTTCATATTGTCGTCTGCTGAAAATTTTACCCAGCATGCTAAGCATTAAGGATTAAAACCATTGAAAGAACAGATGCTCTAATCCTAGGGTTCTGAACATTAAGTTCCAATGCGCTGACAATAGACTGATTTTCAAACTGTGTGCATGTTTGTTAAAAGGCTGTTCTGAAAATTAAATTCCTCTAAACAAAGCCAACTTATAGCATGTTCCATGTCTGGCCAGCCTAGAGCTATTACGGCTAAACATCTTTTGAGTCCACAGTTCTGATGGAGTAGAACTTTCAACATCAAGTTATTGAATGTCAATGAAAATGCATCACAAAATAAACTGAATACAAAACAATGAAAAAAAAGTAAAGATGATGTCCAGGAAACATCACAATCACAGAACATCACCAATGATAACCACCACATTATCACTTTGTTAACTGCATTATCACCAATGGTAACCCTTAAAGGAGTGTACAACACTTCGTCGAAAGACAGTTGGTCGAAACACATTTTAGTCGACACGACATATGGTTGACTCGGACAAATGGCCGATACAACACTTCGTCTAATCATTACTTAGTCGAATTTTAGTCGAAACTGTTCGACAATGTTAATTGTAAGTCTGATCAAATGAACTTTCCTGTAAAACGAAAGTTGAAGTTTCATTTCCGGAAATTAAGGAATAAAACAAAAACGGGGCTTACTTTTGAGGGTTCTTACAAAAGTGTACAATTTATATGAAACTGTATTCACAACAACTCTGATTGGTGATGATTATTTATTTCAATTCAACTGAGTAACAACATTTTGAATACAATAATACGATTATAAGAATATAACTGTAACTGATTTTTACCATCAGTTTTAGTAATCACAGCTCATTACTTTAATGACCATCGTCGGATATAGCTTTGGTCGCTTGGCAACAAAGTCTCACTGTCTCGCGAGATCGTAATTAGTGCAAACAACTTTCGACCATTTGTCGCACCTATGAAAAAATTGTCGACCAAATGGTTATTCGAAGAAATGGACATTCGACTAACATCTGTCGACAAAGTGACCTGTCAACCAACTGTCTTTCGACGAAGTGTCGTGCACTGCCCCTTAAAGTGCTATTCATAACTGTGGCAGACATTTTCAGTTTATTTGTGTATTTTAAGAAAATAAAAGGCTTGACATTCTTAATGTCTCTGAAAAATAACACACAAAAATTAGAATGTCATCTGCTATGATGTTTCTAAGCACTTTCAGGGTTAACAATTCCGGCACTACCATCAGTGTTAACAGCCACTACACTACCACCAGTGTTAACAGGTACTACACTACCACCATTGTTGACAGCCTCTACACTATTACCAGTGTTAACAGCCACTACACTACCATCAGTATTAACAACTACACTATCACAGGTGTTAATGGCCACCACACTACCATCAGTGTTAACAGCCACTACACAGGGATCAATTTTAGCACTTGCTAACTTGCTAAATGCTAGTTAATTTCCTCAAAAAAGCAAGCTGCAATTTCCATCACTTGCTACTTCTAGCAAGTTGGAAAGATTCTGTTTAATTGTGGAACCTGAGGCATTGTTGCTGAAGTTTTGCAATTTCTTTTCCAAAAGCAATGATGATATTTTTTTTTATTGTCCCAGAAAACAGGTTTTGACATTACATGCAAACTGTCTCCATAGGAGACAATTTGCATGTAATGTCAAAACCTATTTTTTATGGGAAAAATAAGACAAGTATTTTAAAATGTCTGCTGAAATTTTTACCCAGAGTGCTAAGGTTTAAGGCCACATTTAACAGTATTTATAAGTGTAAAAAAGCAAGTGGCTGAAAGGTTTAGCAAGTAAAAAATAATGTTACTTGCTAATTTTAGCAAGATGTCAAAAAAGTTAAATTTGAACCCTGCTACACTACCACCTTTGTTAACAGCCACTACACTTCCACCAGTGTTAACAGAACTACACTACCACCAGTGTTAACAACCACTACACTACCACCAGTGTTAACAGCCACTACATTACCACCAGTGTTAACAGCCACTACACAACCACCAGTGTTAACAGTCACTACACTACCACCAGTGTTAACAGCCACTACACCACCACCAGTGTTAACAGCCACTACACTGCCACCAGTGTTAACAGCCACTACACTACTACCAGTGTTAACAGCTACTACACTACCACCAGTGTCAATCACTACACTACCACCAGTCTTAACAGCCACTAAACTATCACCAGTGTTAACAGCCACTACACTACCACCAGTGTTAATAGCCACTACACTATCACCAGTGTTAACAGCCACTAAACCGCCACAAGTGTTAAAAGCCTCTACACTACCACCAGTGTTAACAGCCACTACACTACCATCAGTGTTAACAGCCACTACACTATCACAAGTGTTAACAACTACTGCACTAACACTAGAATTAATAATTATCACTAAATTATCACTGTAACAAGTAAACATCTCTCTCTCTCTAGACTGGCTCTAGTCTCCAGTGACTAAATATTTTTTTTAAATATAATCTGTTTAATAATCCACTAAAATAAAACCAAAGTAATGTCAAGACTATAAAGGCTGGTCAATAGAACCAAATTAATATTATGACTATAAAGGCTGGTCACTAGTGACCAGCCTTTATAGTCATAATATTTTTTTTTATTACTATTTTAGTGGATTATCAAACAGGATTATGAGAAAAATATTCAGTCACTGGAGACTGGAGGCAGTCTACTCTCTCTCTCTCTCTCTCTCTCTCTCTCTCTCTCTCTCTCTCTCTCTCTCTCTCTCTCTCTCTCAACTTCTATTGTTTTTCAAGGACTTGCTGCATTTACTTTTTGTATTCAGACACCTGATATCTCCTAACCATATCTCTCCTAATTTTTGAACAAGTTCATTTCACTATACCTGGTGATGTGTTTCAAATATTGTGATGGAACAGCAACCAGGCTTATCTGTTTTAATATTTTCATAGCTCCAGATAAGAGGTGGTATCCACATAATATTTTAATATTTTTCTTGTTTCTCCACAAAAACATATGTTGTGGGTACTCATTACAAGCAATTCACTGAGGTCCACATAGGAGGGGGTATCCATATAATATTTTTCTTTCTTCACATATGCTGTGGGTACTCAATAAAAGCACCTTGCTGAGGCGCTTCTAATGAGTACCTACAACATATGTTTTTATGGAGACATAAGATACATATCAGTATTTTTTTTTGTTGTTGAAAAAAGCATATTAGCTGGAGCTATGTATTTACGGTAAATATGGTAATGGAAGTATTGTCAACTTACTAATTCTATCCTGATTAATTTAATCCCCTCACAATTACAACATCAAACAGGATTACACCTTCATAGTTCTATCAATTAATTTCTACAATTACCAGCACCACCAAGACAATTAAGGAATTCCCTAATCAGAATAAACTTGTGGATATGCTCATTGATATTGATTCATGTATTGTCATGCAAATGAACTGGTCACTCTGGACAGTGCAGTCATCATACCTACAGATAAGGCGTATTTTTTCAACTGAAAATTGCTAATATTTTTCTTATTTCTCCACAAAACAATATGTTGTGGGTACTCATTAGAAGCGCCTTGCTGGCGCTTCTAATGAGTACCCACAACATATGGTTTTGTGGAGAAATAAGAAAAATATTTACTGATATCCTGGCTTATCTGGACAGTGCAGCCATCCATAGTTAACAGCTCCATCCATAATCTAATCAACACTTTACAATGATCTAGCCATTATGATATTGATATTTCAGAAATAGGTTCCTTGAGACAGTTGAAGCTGTGAAAATGCAAGATGTATAACTACAACTGCAGAAATAAGAACTGATAACAACAACTGCAGAAATAAGAACTGATAACTACAACTGCAGAAATAAGAATAGTCTGATATTCCAGGTTCATGCTAAATGGTTTATGGTGCTTTACACATGCCAACAGAGATCTCAGATAACCCATCAAGTTGACACAGTCTAATCAGTTTCTGTCTATTCTCTTGTTTCAACATACCAATGCCTGTGGCAAGATATATAATTATGGGGAAATATATATCTTTTACCTCTGCAGTTGCAGATATACCTAGCCAATACAAGTTGTTGTCCCATTAGATTTGGAACACTGCTCCTATGTATTATTGTTTTCAACATTCTGTAGTAGTGTTAGGTATATGATACACTTCTACAAACTAGCAGTACAAGTCGGCTTTTATAGTGACACAGCAGAGTGTTGGCCTGTCGTGCAGGTGGCCTGAGTTTGATCCCTGGCCGCTGCGTTGATGCTTAGAATTTTTCACCTGTAACATCTGGCATCCCAGGTAAATAACAATGTCCAGTGGGGTTGGTGGTGGCCTGATACTGAGTGGTTGCTCAAATTGTGGAGGGGGAATATGTAGCAGCGATAAGTACACGATACTCTTGTACTGCCTTACAGTACAAGCTGGCTTTTATAGCAACATAATAGAGTGTTGGCCTGTCATGCAGGCAGCTGGGGTTTGATCCCAGTCATGGAGATGGTAATTAGAATTTTTTCACCTGTAACAATTCATCTTTACCCTAAATATTGTGACAAATATGCCTGAGCAGACAGTGTAGAACGGGAGTGTAGACTCTTATCTAAATTTCTGTAATGACTATTTGCAGAACACATGAAATTTGAGTAGGCAAATAACCCATTGTATACAGAATGGACTCTCCCACACTATATATTGGAAGAGTCTAATTTCAATTTTAGATAAACCCGGCTATGAGATTTACATATTCTTAGAGAAAAATGGCTTAACTATTTGCAAACAGTGGAGACCCTAATCAGACGCCGCGTTCTGCGGCGTCTGATCTGGGTCTGCACTGTTTGCCAAGTACCCTTTTACGGATCTCCCGACTACAATGGGATAACGGTCCAAACCAGCAAGTATAGGTACACAGTTGGGATCTTAGGATTTGCTTTTTTCTCATACCACAAGGTCCCTTTTCTTAGAATGCGGGCCAGTTACTTTATAAAATGTTCATAGCGCTAGATGAGAGAGGGATTGGGGAAATATTTTTTCTTATTTCTTCACGAAAACGTAACCTCTGGGCATAGCTACAGATAAGAGGGGGTAGCACATAATATTTTTCTTATTTCTCCACGAAAACATATGTTGTGGGTACTCATTAGAAGTGCCTCACTGAGGTGCTTCTAATGAGTACCCACAACATATATATCAGCATTTTCCGGATGAAAAAATGCCTTATCTGTTGCTATGCTCTAGGTATTCATTAGAAACGACTAATCTAGGCACTTCTAATGAGTACCCAAAACATACGTTTTTGTGAAGTATCCATACTTTTTGGTTGAAAAAAAAGAGCCTTATCTGGACTTATGAAATATTATAAAGACTATTTCTTCTGATCAACAGACCGCATGATAAGGTGACACAAGTATGAAAACATGAAATATGTCAAAATCACACTTTTATGAATGAAATATAACAAAATATGAGAAAATTAATCATAATTACTTAACCATCAGACACAACCCACTGCTTTCAATTTCTCTCCCTTTTCTTGCATTAACCTTTATCACTCTCAGGGCAAAATCAGCCGAAGACAAACTGATGATATTATTTTCCTTATCTTTCCTAGAAAACAGGCTTGTGACATTTCATGCAAATTGTCTCCTTAGGAGATAAGGAGACAATTTGCATGAAATGCCAAAGCCTGTTTTCTGGGAAAAATAAGAAAAATATTTCAAAATGTCAGCAGCAGCATGCTAAGCATTAATTTATACTAAATAATGCTACTATAAAAGGATGAATGGAATATTTGCATCCCTTTAACCTTGACAATTTTGTCATAATAACATACAACTCAGCAGTCACTTGTTATCTAAATGAAATATCAGAAGGGAGGAAATAATTCAACAGCAACCATCTGTGCCAAATACAAGACTATGGTGGCCTTAACTGTGATTAACTCTTAAAGCGCCAGGTGAAATTTGCAGCAGACAACATTCTATTTTTTTTTAATTGAAAATAAGTCTTCATATTTCATGTGAATTGTCTGCAAAGCATTCTGAGGCATCTGATCTGGTTCTGCACTGTTTGCCAATTACCATTTTGGGGGTCTTCAGAATTAAATGGATTAATATTGTATTGCTTTGGGTTATTTTTTAAGAGCCCACTGGTGGTACATCCCCACCATGAATTCTTGAGTTACCCACCTCCTCCTGTCAATGTTCCTAGGGAAAGGGCAAAAAGCTACATCAGAATGATCGATGTTTAAAGCTTCATGGCCAGAGGCTCCAAGCATTTAAATGCTTCCTACCAGGTAGTCAAATGGCTAGAAAGTCAACATGTTAGCCTTGACTAACAGCCAGAGAAAAACTGAGAGGTTCCATCACTACAGCATAATGTAATAGCTAGACAGAAATATGGAACTGCAATCTACACTAAGTAATAATATGAAGGGACATCCATCTATGCAAAACTACCAACCATATGTGAAACTACCAACCACAATGTACAACTGGCTAAGTTGATCAAGTAAACTAAGCCAGCTTCATATTCCTCTCTCCACCATCCAAAGCCACTAGCAAAACTGCATTATATCAGCCTTTACCCAACTGCTGAGTCCACATGTAGATATGACAGTAAATCTACAACATATTAGCCACTATTTACCAGTTCATAAAGATTTAAAAGGGAAAGGTATGTCAGTTTTTACATAACAAGATAGCAGCCAATCTTCTATCAATGATTATGTCACAAGCATAAATAAAATTGTGTGATTATCTAAATAAGAAAGTGATTAACCCTTTGTAGTCGGGGGAAACCCCTAAAGGGGTAATTGACAAACAGTGCAGACCCAGATCAGACGCCGCAGAATGCGGCGTCTGATCAGGGTCTCCACTATTTGCAATTAGTTAAGCCTTTTTTCTATACGAATATCTAAATCTCGTAGCCTGACATACCTAAAATTGAAATTGGACTCTTCCAATATATAGTGTGGGAGATTCTATTCAGTATACAATGGGTTAAACCATTGAACTGCACTGTGTAATACAATCTGCACCCCCACCCACTCCACACAAGATATGGTTACCTGAAGGCTTAGCACTCTTAGTAAAATTTTCAGCAGACATTTTCAAATATAATTCTTATTCTTCCAAAAAACAGGATTTGACATTTTCTGCATGGAGACAATTACATGAAATGTCAACTCTGTTTTCTGGGAAAAATAAGAAAAACTTTGATTTGTCATTTGCTGAATTAGACCCGAGAGTGGTAAAGGTTAACTGAATACTAAATTTTGACGAAACTGGTCTGGCTACCACAATATATCAAAAAAAGTTGTAGATGAATGGGAAACAGTGTAGACCTTGATCAAACCTTTAAGGTCAAAGGATACACTTTCAGGGAGGCAACTCTGTCAAAACTGTGAACTGGAGTCTATTCTAAAAGGAAAGAATTTGCTCCCCCTTGGGAGCAAATTCTTTCCTATTAGAATATACCGCTCTTCAGATCCTGGTAGACCCCGGTACCCAATATTTATAAAAGAAATACTGTTGAATGGACTGAAAAACCCTAAAACACCTCAACCCTTGTCCTGTTGAATAAATGAAGATGCCATGCCCACTTCAAAGAGGCCACACCCACTACTAATTTTCAGCCAATCAGATAACTTGATCCAAATTGTTGATATAAAATCACATGCTAAATGGCAAACAGTGCAGATCCTGATCAGAAGCCAACTGATCTGGATCGACACTGATCTGGATCTACACTATTTGCAAAGACAGGGTATCACCCAGGGAAACCCGATATCGGGATATCGGAGGTTGCGAGATTTCGGAGGTAAACAAATGACGTCATCCAGCTACAGGGTATGTATTTATCCATTTTTTATAGCTTATATCTTATTCATTTGATAAAAAAGCTGAGTTGCTTGTTCTAGAGACATAATAATGAATATGTTAAAGCAAATATTTCCTTTCTCAGCTACTTTGTTGAGGTGAAAACGGCATTTGAACCAAGATGATCTATTTTTCATCTCAGTTTTTGCCTTTTCGACGGCTACCAGCCCGATTATGGTAAATGACATGTTGGTTTATTATTGCCAAAGGATGGACTTATCTTCTCTTCGACTGTCTTCATAGTTGTTTCAGTTTATCAACAAAAAATAACGCCTCCGGATGAAATTTAAAGCAAGTACTAGCGAAATTTTGGATAACGGAATATTCGGAGGTACATTGACATATGATGCTGTAGATCTCGGAGGGACTGTTGCTGGATTTCGGAGGCACTGAAAATTGACGGAGTGAGTTCTGTCTAAAAAAGCAATATAAATTAAAACCTGCTCACACAATATGGAGCTAAGCCTGTGTGCAAATACTAGTGTCTCTTTTTGTAGCAATTTTAATAGGGTTTGATTGGTTTGAAGGAGAGTTTAATGTAATAATATTACTAGAACCAATGTCATTACGTTTAAGAACTAATATGCAATAAAACAGCTTTTCGCTGCAAAAATGATGTTCTGTATGTGAAACGTGATATTTTCCTACCTAAGTTTCGATTGAAATGTTGATTTAGGAAACTCGTAAGAACCGTAGCGCCGATGCTATGCCAACGAGTGCCATCAGATCAGAAATAATAAACGTAGCATTACCACTGTAAATCTATGATATATCAATTATTCACAGCAATATCCCAACTCGGCACAATATTCACCAATATCAGTAAAAAAATCTATAATAAAGTTGACAACAGGTGCTTATTCGTCCATCAGGCTGACATTTGTATATCTAATTACAAGAATCTATCTATATTCTTATACTGAGTCGTTCATATTTGACTATTATCTGTGTTAGGTGGGTGGCTTAATTTAGAATTTAGCAACAACAACAACAACAATAATAATAATAATAATAATAATCACACGATGAGCCTGGTAAATAGTTCCTTTAAAATCTGTGGAATCCAGTTAAACATTCAAAACAAAAAGAAAACACCCATATGCCAGTCATCTTGAAATCTTATAATGCCCTTAACTCCCATCATTTAAACGGAATTTCATCAAATGTGCATCGAAATCCAAATGTTACAATGTATAGTTTAGAACTATACTGTTCTTTGCTTGTATTCTCCTTGCACGTACAACCGAAAGTCCATGTCAGAGAATCTTAATTGTATTTTTTTTTTTATTTATGTAACGCTCCTGATTTTAAATGCTTGTCGGCAAACTGTCTTATAAGAATTCCGCATGTCGTGTTACTTAGAGTTGTTGTGTACAAATCTTTACGGACAGTCCGCTTATCTAGGTTTTTAAGCAGCAGCCAGAAAAATTTCACATTCCCCTGTGATCCCATTTTCCTAATATAAATGAGATTTACAAGGGGTCTTCACCGCATAAATTTGCTAGCGTGATATGATAATTATGAGTTGTATCGAGGAGACCTTTGTCTTTTTCATTTGCTATCAATAGAAAACATTGCAGATTTTGTTCTTCCATACGCGCTGTGCGTGCGCGCGTGTGTGTGTGTCTGTATGTGTGTGTGTGTGTCTGTGTGTCTGTGTGTGCATGCGTGTGTGTGATTGGGGATGGGAGTGGACAAATTCATTTCAAAATCAAGCAGATGGGGAGGGGTGGGGGTGGAGCTGGCGAACGTAGCCCCCATTGTGGACAAATTATTTAAAAAATCAAGCAGATTTTAATTGAAAACACAGGTTACACCCCTAATTTTCGCCTCTAAATCGATACTTTCTGAGCATTTGCACGCCTCCATACGGTCACACCAGCCCCATTTCAAAACCCACAGGCCTGGGTTTTTAAACCTAAATTAAATGTAAGTGATCCATGGAGTGTCTGACCGACCAAACGATGAAATTAGACCTGTACCCTTTCGGGCCAATTATTTTAAAAATCATGCAGGTTTGGCCATAAAATCACTTTACATTCCTTAATTTTGCATCCCCCATCGGCATTTTGTTGGCATCTGTGTCCCCTTTAAGAATAGCCAAGAATTCACACACCCGCCCCTTCCATTTCAAAAGTCTGTGTATAGGCCTGGAAACTCATCAAAGGCACAAAAACGTTGTGATGAACAAATATGAAAACACGCAGAATGAAATTTTAATGTCTTAAAAAATACAAACTTTTCAGAAAGAAAACTGTTAATTTTCGTATTATTATTAATATTTTTTTTTTTCATCGAGGCGGTTCTGGCGACAACCCGCAGCCTATGTTTTAGAGCAGAAACGACATGGTTCTTAAGAGCACCTCAATACATATTTTAGAGCAGAAACAAGAAAAAAAAAAATGATTTATAGTCCTGCAATCCCCACTTTTTCTATGTGAAGTCGTGTTTGTTACCGGGGTTTTCATCACGAAGGCTGGTCATCTTGATGTTTTATATTGATAAGTCTATGGCACATTATTTCATTTATTCTTTGCCAGTCTGCATAAACGCTCTGTTCGCTTGCTATATGCCACTCCTGACGATTCAGGTAATCGTCTTCAACATAATAAACCAGGCAAGATCCCGTTTCAGAAAAGCACAAAATTTCCTTTCCTCCGATATCCCGTTAGCCAATATAAATCTGTCCTCCGACATCCCTGCATCATACCTCCGACATCCTGTTACCAATAAATATGACAACAACCCTAAAGAAATCTAAAACATCTGCCACTTTAGTAATTTTTTCACATCTGCTATTTCTTGTATAATTTGTAGAAAGGTTCTAGATTATACAGACATACATACTCAATGAAAAAGCTTTACAGGATAAAAGCTATAAACAATTGAAAATGGAATTTGGGTAAAAAACAATGAAAGTTCCTTTTCAAACGTGATTTTGAATAAATAGGAGGATACTTTATATTGAAATGCCATTTTCATATATTAAACTATTCAAATGAGAAAATATAGGTTACGTTACTTATCCTCCAGAAGCACTTTTTTGATCATTAAAAGAGGATAAGTACATACACTGTCGCTGGATGACATCATTTGTTTACCTCCGAAATCTCGCAACCTCCGATATCCCGATATCGGGTTTCCCTGGGTGGGGTATATCCGGGTTCAGCAGGACAAGGGTTAACCTTGTCATAGTTCCAGATAAGATGGGGTATCAAGAAAATAATTTTCTTATTTCTTCAGAAAAACATATGTTGTGGGTACTCATTAGAAGTGCCTCGCTGAGGAAGACAAGGGTTAACCTTGTCATAGTTCCAGATAAGATGGGGTATCAAGAAAATAATTTTCTTATTTCTTCAGAAAAACATATGTTGTGGGTACTCATTAGAAGTGCCTCGCTGAGGCACTTCTAATGAGTACCCACAACATATGTTTTCCAGCGAGGCACTTCTAATGAGTACCCACAACATATGTTTTCCTGGAGAAAAAAGAAAAAAATCTATACTTTTTGTTGAAAAACAACAACACCTTATCTACAGTCTGCTTAATTAGGACAATTCTAACTGACAGTTCCCTTTTAGAGCTGTCAGCGCACTCAATTTCAAGCTCAAACTGTCACAGCTCTAGGTGTGATGGTATGAAGATATTTTTCTTTCCTATTTCTCCATAAGAATGCTTGTTGTGTGTTTTCGTTACTTATTTCATGATTCTAATGAGTACACAAACCTTATGCTTTTTGTGGGGTAAAAGAAAGCAAATATTAATTAACCCTTGTCCTGCTGAACCCAGATATACCCTGCCTTTGCAAACAGTGTAGATCCAGATCAGTTGGCTTCTGAAGAAGCCAACTGATCTGGCTCTGCACTATTTGCCATTCACTATGTGAATTTATATCAACAATCTGGATCAAGGAATCTGATTGGCTGACAATTAGAAGTGGGTGTGGCATCTTAATTTATTCAGTGTAGGGTTAAAACATTTTGGCTGAAAAAAAGTCTTATCTAGAGCTAAGCACTTCTTGGTAAATTCAGCAAATGACAAAACTCCTTTTTTTTTTTTTTTTTTTCTTTATTTTAATTTTTATCATATTTTTCTCAGAAAATCAGGTCTTACAGAACAGAACAGAACAGAACAGAACTTTATTTATCTAACTACTTCTCAGGCCACTTGCAGGAGGCGTAAGAGAAGGCAAAAAAAAAAAAAAAAATACATACTGAACAAAGCAAGTGACAAAGTAAATACAAACAAGCATTGTACACAAGTTGCATGAAATGTCAAACCAAACTTTGTTGGAAGAAAGAAAAATATTTCAAAGTATTGTCCGCTATCTTTTTCACACAGCATGTTAAGTGTCAAACTGACAAAAAATAGGAAACTGTGTTTTTTGGGGTACTTTACTTGTAGGAAAACATAAGGCTAAGTGATTATACACCTAGAAATTGTAACAATATCAATAATTCACGAGTTAATGATATTTAAATAGAGCTTGATTATCTTACATGAATGGCAAGCTTAGAGGGAGAATTCTCCCATGGGAGAATATTGCAGAATATATGGCCTACTTAGTTCTAGATAAGACACTTGTTTCAACCAAAAAGTACTGATATTTTCCTTATTTCTCCATAAAAACATATATTGTGGGTACTCATTAGAAGCGCCTCGGCAAGGCACTTCTAATGAGTACCCATAATATATGCGTTCATGGAAAAATAAGAAAAATATTATGTGGATACACTTCTTATCTGGAGCTATGATAAATTTACTTCAATAACAAGGGAGATATCCAGTTCATTTTTCTCTTATTTTTCATGAAAAAATATGTCATACTGGTAGATTCTCAGTAGAAGTGCCTCAGAAAGATGCTTATAATGAGTCCGCAACATATGTTTTCATGGAGAAATTAGAATATTAAATAGTTTGGATTGAAAAATGTGTGTCTTATCTAGAGCTAAAGCAGCTGATTAATAAGTAATGATACAAGAAACAAATATTTTACCAAAAAAAAAAAAAAAAAAAGATTAACTCAGACAATTTCTACCACTTGCAATTTAAGGGGACTGGATAAACTTTCAAGGGAAGCAACTCTCTCAAAATTGTTCTGGTTCCCTTCTGGAAAGGGGTCTACTCTAGCGCAGTGTAGAGCAGACCATTTTCAGAAGGGACTTGGTGTGCAGGAACCCAAACTGGAAGTCATGAAAGTTGTCTCCCTTTTCAAAATGGCTGAAAGTCAATGAGGTGTATCAAAATTCCCTTAACCCTTGTCCTGCTGGATAAATTAAGATACCACGCCCACTTCTAATTTCCAGCCAATCAGATTACTTGATCCGGGTTTTTAATAGAAATTCCCATATTTAATGGCAAACAGTTCAGAAGCCAACTGATCTGGATCTACACTGTTTGCCAAAACAGGGCATGTCGTGCTCAGCAAGAGAAGGGTTAATACTGGTAACAAGGTTACAAGGTCTTGTAGGAGGTTCTAACTCCAAACTGAAGATTCCCACAAAATAGGAAATGTTGGAATAGCCAGGTCTGAGTTAAAAAAGTAGACCCAGACCAAACACAGCAGAATTCTGCATCTGATTCATGCCTACACTGTTTGCAACACCTCCAGCAGTTTTTAGATACACTGACAGCTGATTAACTCTTTCCCCGCTAATGGCAACTTTTGGCGCCTGCTGATAATCTTTGCAAACAGTTTGGACCCAGATCAGGCCAGACCCGACAAAACGTCCGGCCTAATCTGGATCCAAACTGTTTGACACTCTGATGGTATTCCTGAAAGTTTTTTTTGATTAAATTAGTTTTAAAAAAAATCCACAGACAACAAAAAAAGCATGCAAAATTACCCAACATGCAAAGAGTTAAACTTGTTGCAAATGTTTGGACAAGTATGGTAAGAAGTAAAGACTTATCTGAATACCTATGGTAAATATGGTTCCCAAAATATTTGGACACCTGTATTGCCTCCATGTGGCTGTGCTAGGATTCAAACTTGCAACCCTGGACCTGCAGTCAGACAAACTACTGACTGCGCTATGAACAATATCCACCTAATCACCCACTAATCTATAATATGTCTAAATATGCTGGCTGAATGGGGCAAATGTAGATCCTGATGAGATTGCTTATGGGCTTACTGTATTTACCCTAAATATTGGGACACTTTAACTCATTACCATACTTGTCCTAAATTTTGCACAAGTTCATTTGACTACCTGTTGATGTGTCTAAAAGCTGCTGGATGAGTGGCAAACAGTGTAGAACCTGATCAGGCACAACATTCTGCAGCATCTAATCTGGGTCTACACTGTTTGCTCAGGCCTGCCTGTCCCAATACTTACATTTATTACAGTACACAATTTTCTCAAGATCTTTCTGATTATTACAGTAAACTCTGTATCGTTATGATGAAGAAAAAAAAATCGAATTTCAGAAACTGTTCTTTTTCTTTCAGTAAAGAGCCTGAATAAGTGAACAATGGATGAAATCTGTGTAATTAATGAGATAAAATTATAATCTATTAATTCATTTATCTGGAGACAGAAGTCTTGTTCCACTTGCTCCCAGTGGACAGACAATACAAAAGCCCTAGGTGAAATCCAATTTTGAAAGGAGCCAGAAGATCTTAATTAGTTCCAATAATTATAACATGCAAAATAATTATTAGTCACGACCAGGTACAGCATATATTTCAGAGCTCTAGATATGAGGAGTATCCAGACAATTGTAACCCCATCTCATGCTGAAAAAATTAAGAAGCCACGCCCACTTATAATTTCCAGCCAATCAGATTACTTGATCTGGGTTTTTGATAGAAAATCACATACTTTTTGGCAAACAGTGCAGATCCAGATCAGTTGGCTTCTTCAGAAGCCATATGATCTGGATCTATACTGTTTGCTAAGACAGGGCATGTCGTGTTCCGCAAGAGAAGGGTTAAGTAAGTTGATGGTACTCTGTCACTGAGACATTTTTAATAAATGCCCACAAGATATGTTTTCATGGAGACAAGAAAAATATCAGCACTTTGTGTAGAAAAAAAAATGCCCAGTTCTAAGTGCCATATGTAACCAATGTCACTTACTATGAACCATATTCTACTTGTGACCCGCTTCAAGTGCAATATGTAACCAACGTCAGTTAATGTCAACCATGTTCTACTTGTAACCAGTTCTAAAGGCAATATGTAACTAATATCAATCACTGCCAATCATATTCTACTTGTGACCAGTTCTAAGCACAATATGTAACCAATGTCAATTAATGTCAACCATATTCTACTTGTAACCAGTTTTAAGTGCAACATGTAACCAATGCCAATCACTGTCCAACCATATTCTACTTGTGACCACTTCTAAAAGAAATATGTAGCCAATAATGATTACTGTCAACCATATTCTAAGTGTGACCAGTTTTAAGTGCAATATGTAACCAATGTCAATTACTGTCAACCATATTCTATTTGTGGCCAGTTCTAATGCAATATGTAACCAATATCAATTACTGACAACCATATTCTACTTGTGACCAGTTCTCACTGCAATGAGTAACCAATGTCAATCACTATCAACCATATTCTACTTGCAACCACTTCCAAGTGCAACGTGTAACCAATGTCATTCACTTCAACCATATTTTACTTGTGACAGCGCTAAGTGCAAGATGCAATCAATACCAATTACTGACAACCATATTCTACTTGTGACCAGTTCTAGGTGCAATATGTAAATAATGTCAATTACTACCAACCATATTCTACTTAAGACCAGTTCTAAGAGCAATGTGTAACCAATGTTAATCATTGTCAACCATATCCTACTTGTGACCAGTTCTAAGTGCAATATGTAACAAATCTCAATTACTTCTAACTTTATTCTACTTGTGACCAGTTCTAAGTGCAATGTGTAACCAATGATAATCATTGTCAAACATATTCTACTTGTGACCAGTTTTAAAAGCAAAATGTAACCAATTTCAATTACTACTAACCATATTCTACTTTTGACCAGTTTTAAGTGCAATATGTAACCCATGTCAATCTCTGTCAACCATATTCTACTTGTAATTTGTTCTAAGTGCAACATGTAACCAATATCAATTGCTACTAATACTTGTGACCAGTTCTAAGTGCAAATTTTTACAATATAGTTGTGAAACATAACAGTTGGTCATACCATATGCAACCCAATTGTCACACTGTGATATTAGGTTTTTCAAAATTACTGGAAAAACTTGCAATATATCTGCCTAATAAAGGCACGTATTAACCCTTGTCCTGCTGAACCCAGATACACCCTGCTTTTGCAAATAGTGTAGATACAGATCAGTTGGCTTCTTCAGAAGCCAACTGATCTGGATCTGCACTGTTTGTCATTTAATGTGTGAACTTGTGTCGAAAACCTGGATCAAGTAATCTGATTGGCTGAAAATCAGAAGTGGGTATGGCATCTTAATTTATTCAGCATGACAAGGGTTAAAGATCAACAGAGGACTTCTTGAGGGAAGTATTTCATGATGCTTATGTCCCAGCTAGCATTCTTTATAAATCTATAGCGGGCCGTTATCGGCCCGTCAGGGTAGCTGACGGGCCGATAACGGCCCGCTATAGATTTATAAAGAATGCTTACTGGGGTAATGTTTTTCTCTTCTTAATAAAAGCATATGAATCGCATGTTGTGTGTACTCATTAGATTGTCTCAGTTTAGCACTTCTAATGAGTGCCCACAAAATACATCTTTATGGAAAAATAAGAAAAAATATCCCAGAATTACCACCAATTTATTCCTTAACAAGTGCACTGATTTATTAAAAAATTCTCTTCTGAAAACTCCTTTTATCCGGGGTCTGTGATTGTTGTCCTTCTAGACTAACATTTGTTTATCTCGCATCAAATGCAAGCGTGACAAAAAGAAGCTAATTTTTGATGGCATATTAATACAATTTCATTAATAAATACAGCTTGCAAACTGGATATTAGCATGGATGACTGAATGCAATGGACACCAAGAAATTAATAAGCTGCCAGATAAAAGCTGACCATATTGGACTAGTTAGGGGGTCTGCAGATAAAAATTAATCAAAATATAACTCAGAGGAGTGGGCAGATGAGTCCATCGATAACGAAAACCTGTTGTACAAAATTTATGAATTAATCAAGACTCTGATAATAATCAAATAATCAAATACAACCTGCTGTTGACAAAGTAACCCAGTCAGCATTCTACGTAAATCTATATCGGGCCGTCATCGGCCCGTCAGGGTAGCTGACGGGCCGATGACGGCCCGATGTAGATTTACGTAGAATGCTAGCTGGGAAACTTACAACTGATGTGCAACGTTTAAATATTAGCAGAAAACATTTTAAATAATTTTTTCCTCATTTTTACTGGGAATATAGCATCAGACATCTAAAATGAACATTCACAGGCAACGTCAAGCCCTGTTCATGCATAACTGAGCAAGAAAACTACAGTATGTCAGAACGACATATGCTCAAGCCTCCCACACTATATATTGGAAGATTCTAATTATGATTTTAGGTATATCAGGTTATGCAATTTAGATATTCCTAAAGAAAAATGGTTGAACTATTTGCAAACAGTGGAGACACTGATCAGATGCCGCATTCTGCGGCATCTGATCAGGGTCTGCACTGTTTGCCAATTACCCTTTTAGGGTCTCCAGACTAAAACATAGTTCTAGTAATACTGCACTAGGGAAGCCAATTTTTGCATGTACTGTACATATTTACTCTAAATATTGGGACACCTTAACTCCTTACCATACTTGTCCTATAATTTGTAAAAGTCTGTTCCACTACCTGTTCATGTGTTGAAACTATTGTTGGACGAGTGGCAAAAAGTGAAGGCCTTGATCAGATGTCATGTTCTGTGGCATCTGATCTGGATCTACACTGCTCAGGCTTGTCTGTCTCAATACTTAGGGTTATTATCCTGAAAGGTCTAATCCAGAGAAATTTGGTGAAGCTTAGAAGGTACGAAGTACTGCGGTGTTTACATATGCCCCTAAGACACAATCTCACATGCTGCTGCTCTATAACAAGAGAGGCAACAGATTGTGACTGTCATGGACGGTCATGACCACATGAACCTACAAAACTGTCCTCACCACCACTCTCTTACTCTTGACCAAAAGTTGTACAAAAAATTTTCCTTGCCATGCATATGGCGGATCCTCATCAACTTTATACCCAAAATGTTTTAATATATTCAGCAGACGACAAATAGACAATATTTTTCTTATTTTTCCCTGAAAATAGGTTTGATATTTCATACAAATTGTCTCCTTAGGAGACAATTTGCATGAAATGTCAAAGCCTATTTTCTGGGAAAAATAAGAAAAAAAGTCAAAATGTTGTCTGCTGAAATTTTTACCCAACATACAGAGCATTAAATGACAAGACTTGTGTCACAGTTTTCCATTTAATTTAATGACTATTTTTATGATCTCTAACAAAATGATTGAAGTCATTCCGATTTCATGGGATTTTGAATAGATGCAACTACATTCCTATGGAATTAAGTATATACAGGTCATGCCAACCAAAACAATGGCACACAAATACACTGAAGACCCAGATCAGCCTCTGCATACATGCGGACACTGCATAGCTCTAGATAAGAGGGTCATCAGGAAAATATTTCTTTCCGATTTCATCATAAAAACACATTGTGGTATTCATTTGAAGCACCTCAGTGAGGTGCTTCTAATGAGTACCACAACATGTTTTCATGGAGAAATAATAAAAATATTCATACTTTTTTTTTTTTTTGATAAAAAAAAGGTGTTTTATCTGGAGCTATGGGACAGTGAAGACAGTTCACGCTGATCAAAGTATTCACTGTGAGCATACCATATTTGACCTAATTACCACACTGTGTGCTTAGGTTTTTCAAAATTACTGGGGAAAGTTGTAGTAAATAAAATATGTATCTCTTTATTAAAAGTATGCTTTAAAAACAAGATCAGCAAATGACTAGTGTTTACGCAATGTTTTTTTTTTTGTTTTTTTTTTTTCTAATTTTATTCATAAAAGCATATGTTGTGGGTACTCATTTAAATTGCATCAACAAGTCGATGCAATTCAAATAGGTACCCACAACATATGTCTTCATAAAGAAATAGACAAAAACTACACTGGCTGTAATCCAAAGACTATGGAATTGCTTGACTGTGCGCTTATAGAGGTATGAGCGTTAATTAGGTCGAATACGGTAATTATAGAATCATTAAGTACAGTAGAGAGTATCGATAGTGGACAGAGGCCCTGGTGAAACTCTGGATATGCAGTATGGTCGGATTCAGCATATTTTGCAAATGTTAGATGATACCTTAAATTCCCGTGATACTACTTGTATGATATGTAACAAGTAAAATGGCACCTTCATGAAAATAACCGACCCAGATCAGCCAGCAGATCAATGCAGTCCAAGGTCTATGCTGAGTTAGTAATATGTTACAGTATAACTGAAGTAGTTCAAACACTTCAAAATGAAAAGACCATTATGTCATTATCACTAAACCATAAAATTCTCAAAAATTAAAATTAAACACCCAATTTTGGCTTATTTGAGATATCTCCCAGAAAATCTACTTGACTGTCTAATGTAAATTACATACACACTTGCCCAATCCGATCAGCGTTGCTACTATTCTCCTATATTTGCTATAATGTACATATCGAAAAAGTGAAGGTCACTTCTAGAGTAGATGGCTGTACAGCCTTGTCTGGATCCAATGCAAGCACAAGGGGTGGGGTATTTTCCTGTAGCATGTCTATTTTATTCCGTCACTGCTTCAAACAATTTATTTGTCAACTGTGATATGAAAATTTGAAACACCTGGGTTTAATATGTCTTTTCAGTACCAAATTTACCCTAAATATATCAACAGACAGGCCTGACCTAAAGGAGCAGTTTGATCAGGGTCTACACCGTTTGCCATTTAGACATCTTACCTCCTTTCCATACTTCTCCTAAAATCAGTAAATTCCATTTGTACTACCTGTTAAAGTGTCTAAAAATTCCTGGATGTCGGTGGCAAACAGTGAAGACCCAGATCAGACATTCAGTGGCATCTGACCGGAGTCTAAACCATTTGCTCAGGTCTGTCTGTCTGAATACTAAGTATACATTAGGCTTACAAAGAAGGACAATAATACAAAGCAAATGAATGACAGAAAAAATAATGGTTGTGTTTATTACAGCCTGTCAATACCAATACACCATGCCAAGACATTAATAAAACCTAAATTAACGTTGAAGCAACAAAGATCAAGATAAGACTGCATATCCATACAGGGACATATACAATGTAATTGTTCACTTGTACATTTTCTACAGGTCAGGTCATCCCATCGAAGACTCAGGAGACCCCTAAATGGGTAACTGACAAACAGTACAGACTCAGATCAGATACTGCAGACTCTGGCGTCTGATTAGGGTCTCTACTGTTTGCAAATAGTTCAACCATTTTTCTTTAGGAATATCTATGTCATACAACCTGACATACCTAAAATCGAAAATGGATTCCAAATTTCCAATATACTCAGTCTTTAACCCTTGTCCTGCTGAACCCGGATATACCCTGCCTTTGCAAACAGTGTAGATCCAGATCAGTTGGTTTCTGAAGCCAACTGATCTGGATCTGCACTGTTTGCCATTAAGTATGTGAATTTATATCAACAATCTGGATCAAGAAATCTGACTGGCTGAAAATTAGAAATGGGTGTGGCATCTTAATTTTTTTTTTTTTTATTCAGCAGGACAAGGATTAATGGGTTAAAAGGAAATGGATACATTGCATAGGGGTCTACTTTAAAAGGAAAAAAAAAGATGCTATTGAGGGGAGAAAATTCTTTCATTTTAGAGTAGACCCCTTTTCCAGAAATGGCTTGGTGTGCAGGAAATGCAGGATGTTACAAAAATTATATAAAATGATAGGAAATCTACCAAGAATATTTAGTCCTCTTAAAGTTAGTTCTTCGGATATGAGATATGTTTTGGTTTTCCCCTAACACAGCAACAATAAATACAGTCAGTGGAAGGTTCAACCTTTAAAGCAGTAATCACAACTGCAACAGACATTTTGATTTCTTTTTATTTTCCTGAGAAAATAAGACCTGGACAGAGAATTCATATGAAATGCCATCTTATTTTATCTGAAATAAAATGTCGTCTGCTACAATTTTGCAATTTTGCTTAGCACTTTAAGGGTTAAAATATTTGACTTCATTAGTGCCAATCAATCTAACCAAAGAAGGATTTAAGCCACTTAAAATGTCAGATTTATAATGCAATCTTGGGGGTTGGTGTAAAATTACTAAAAATGCAAAGTCATGACATCATAATAATAGCCTAGGTCCAACACTGGAAGGATAACATTACACAAAGCATAGAGTCATACCCTGAAACACAGTCTGTAATTTTGTGGTATGTTGTTTATTTACTTTTTTTTAATTTGCTTTGAAGCATTTAACCTTTACCACTCTCTAGGCTAATTCAGCAGACAACAATTTGATGATATTTTTCTTATTTTTCCTAGAAAATAGACACTGACATTTCTTGCAAATTGTCTCCTTAGAGACAATTTGCATGAAATGTCACAGTCTATTTTCTGAGAAAAATAAGAAAAATAAAAGAAAAATGTTGTCTGCTGAAATGTTTACCCAGCATGCTAAGCATAGTCAATACTGACAGCATTCAGTTGAACTGTCATTCTGCCCAACAACCACAGCAGAAGTTAAGAAATAAGAAGACATGAATTATCTACCTTAGCTGTTCGGAAACTGATTGGCAGCATTAAAGGATAAAAACACATTTGGGAGAAGATAAAAGGAAATGTCAACTGATCAATCAGAAATCAATTAGAAATTCTAACTAACAGGTTCCAATTAATTCTAACAATTAAAAAACTTATTGTTGAAAAGAATTCCAGTGATATTCATTTATTTCTATTAAACAAATATAATACAATAATACAAATATAAAACATTGGGAGTAAACATTTTTCAAAGTAAAATATTAGGAGTAGACAATCTTAGAGTTTGCCTGCACTTCAGAAGCATTTTATGAAAGGTCATGGACTGGTACAATGCTTAGTCTCCATGGACTGCTAAATGTTATTATAAACAAGAATTAACTTTCATAAACAAGCTTGATCTATGCTTAGCATACATTGTGTGCAAAGTTTAGACTGTTTTTTGTGAAAGCTAATACTTGCATTATTTAGCTTTTTACTCTTACATTAGACTAGCTACTAGTCTGATAATAAGAGTCTGATCAGTTTTTGTTTTTTTTTATTAAAAGATTGTCAACTTCTTAATGATGGTGACTCTCACTATACAGATTCCCAGGCCATTCTTTCTAACGTTTAGTATGCTGATTATAAATTTCAGGAGATGACACTTCAAACTATTTTTCTTATTTTACCCAAAATTAGGCTTTGAAATTTTATGCAAATAGACATCTTATTTTCTGCAAACAAATAAAAAAAAATATGGTGGGTGGGGATGGGGTGGGGTAGGGGAGGTACATCATTTTTTTCCTAAAAGAAACAAAAACAGGTATACTCTCTCTCTCTCTCTCTCTCTCTCTCTCTCTCTCTCTCTCTCTCTCTCTCTCTCTCTCTCTCACATATATTGTTGTTTAAAGGCTTTCAAAAATAAATAAATAAAATTATAAATATATGTATATTTATTTTTTATTTTTTAATTTATTTTGAAAGCCTTCAAACAACAATTTTCTTGTGATTTATTCTATCTGATAATAATGGTTTAATGCTTTTTTAAACATTTGAGGTGATTTCACTATAGATAATTCAACATCTGTTGAAATGTCTCTCCACAGATTGAATCAGTTAAAGCTATTAGTGTTATTTATCAGATCTTTGTCCCCTTTAACAAAAAAACTACAGATATATCTATTAAAGTTAATGATCCTTATTTCCATCTTCAAAGAGATTTACCTATATAGCTCAATTTCATCCTTAAAACCTGATATTTAAACTTTAATTATTACATACCTCTAAATAAGGAGGTTATCAGAGAACTTGTTTAGGAGTTACCCGAGTATTTGGTAATAATTCTGGGATAATTTTCTCCATAAAAACATATGTTGTGGGTACTCATTAGAAGTGACTTGCTGAGGTGCTTCTCATGATTATCCCTAACATATGTTTTTACGGAGAAATAAGAAAATTTCCTCCAGAATGATCAAATACTCCTTCTTAACAAGTTTTCTGCTATCCAGGGCCCAGTTGTTCAAAGCGTCGTTAGCTTAACGAGCTCGTTAAGGGTCATTTCGTTAACTGTTTTAGCGGATTCAATATACAATTTTCTGAATTTTTTTGCTGAAAAAATGTGAGTAGCTTTTGCACTGCAAAAGCTACTCACATTTTTTCAGCAAAAAATTTCAGAATATTTGCGTATCACTCGATGTAAATTTTAACGAATCGTTAACTAACGACGTCGTTAGCTTTGAACAACTGGGCCCAGAAGTTTTTGTTTGTTTGAGCTGGGAGTTTATTATGGCCCAGTCAACACTGTTCAGGACATGCTGAGCCAGTCAGTAAACTTTCACTTTTTTTTTTTCTGGGAAGGCTTAGTCACCCTTTAGTTGCCCTTTTTGAATCAGCAGAAGGGAGAAAATGACCATAGAAATGATTTCATAATCAGTCTCCACAAAAGTTATGTGGCCAAGCTGAGATTCAAACTTGTGACCCCTGGGTCTGTGACTCCTGGGTCTGCAGTGTTACCGACTGCGCTATCGAGTCACCAACTGCCCTATGGAGTCCAGCCGAGAAGCGATAGTAGGAGCTAAGGGTTCTAAGTATTTCGGGTATATATGACCATTCATTTATCATGCTAACTGTTGTCAGTAGGCAGGGGAAAGGTTTAGCTAATACCGTATTAACCCTAAACATTACAAGAGAAATTGGTCCTTATACAGACTATTTACATCTCTGAGATTTACATTCCCAATTTGATTTAACTTTAGCAGGTGAATGTCAAATGTTTATGCAATCTTAACTCTCCAATATACAAGTACTGAATCTAAAAGATTATCCTTTTCTTATAAGTATGGTTAATCTCACTAAATATACAAATCTGTTCTCCTCAATTACACTTGTACTGCCTTACTTCTATAATTCAATTCATACTTTTTAATCCATTATGTTTCTTAACACTGAAAGTTATGAACCATAAATTCTTAGCATGCTATGGGCAAATTCAGTAGATGACAACTCAATATTATTCTTATTTTTCCAAGAAAATAGGCATTGACATTTCATGCAAATTGTCTCTTAGGAGACAATTTGCATGAAATGGCAATGCCTGTTTTATTAGGGAAAAAAGAAAAATATTTTAAAGTATCATTTGCTGAATCTTTTTTCCCTAGCATATGCGAAGCGTTAATTTGATGTTCAACTTGAGATAGGGCCCTTCTAACAATTATGAAGACCCAGATCAGCCTTTAAATCTCCACAGTCTGACCAGACCCTTCTTCACTGGTGGATTATTTCTGCAGTATCCATTGAACCTGTAAGAGCCTAACAAAGTCAATGATCAGACTGTGTAGATGTCCAGGCTGAAGCGAGTCTTCAGTGTCCACATATGTGATAAGAGCCATTTTCTAAAGTGTTGTAACATGGTATTAGTAAGTCACTAAACTGGTGCAACAAGTGAAAACACAAACTGCTGTATTTACCCTAAATATTGGATCATCTTATCTCCTTACCTTACTTTCTGTAAAAATTCTAATTACTTACTGCCTGGGCGTTTATTAGAATCATTATTTTACATAAAAAGGGAGTTGGGAATTTACTAGAAGCTGCAGTGTTTTAGAACTAGGAAAAACTTCGTAATTTTCAAGTTTTCCTCCTAATGACAGCCATATTGATATCAAAAACGGAAGTATAGACTTGCATTACAATGAACATGTTCATGTAGACTAGTGTTACAAAAGAAGTGTTAGCCTCTCTAGAAGAATCATAATACCTAGCAGAGGACTAGAAATCCCACATTCATATCTTTTATTTGGACTAAAAGAGAAAAAGAGACTTGTTTGTTTGATTCTTAAACAGTAGATTCCGAAACTAACTGCATGAGGTAATAGCAATATTTTTTTCTAAATTGACTAGTGGGCATTTATTAGAGTCTGGTATTTCCAAGAAAAATGCCAAAAAAAAAAAAAAAATCACAATTTTCAGGTCCAGATTAGAGGGATGGGCATTTCATTTATTAGAGCATGGGCATTTGTTAGGATTTCATGGTATCAACTGAAAATGAATAACCCTTGTGAGGAATGAACACACTCAAAAACTCAATTTTACTACTTTAATTCTGAAAAAAAATGCTGATCGAGTAGTAGCAGTGTAGTCCCTGATCAGATACTGCTTTCTGCAGTGTCTCATCTGGGTCTGCACTGTTTGCTCAAGCCTGCCTGTCCGAAATACTTGTTGAATATCTATTATTAATTCTTACAAAGTAACTGACAAAATTTTCTTCATACCAATCACAGAAGATTAATTACACCAGATTTCAAGATATTTGTCCAAAGTAACAGAACCAATTTATCATAAATCAGCTCACTATGGGAATCCACTATCACCAGTTCCAGATTAGACACTTTTTTCAACCAAAAAGTATTAATATTTTTTCTTATTTCTCCATTAAAACATATGTTGTGGGTACTCATTAGAAGCACCTCAATGAGGTGCTTCTAATGAGTACCCACAACATATGTTTTCATGGAGTATTAAAAAATTCATTATCTGGTTACTCCTCTTATCTAAAGCTATGCTAACTTAAAACTTCTGTCAAATAATTATGCTGATAATCTGTAATTCTAGCACCTATTTGAAACCTATCTTAAAGCGATTGACAAAAAGGAGAAAAGTGATATGTAACAAAGTAATATTGGCCACCTTGTTGCAAAAAAATTGTCTGATAGTCATCAAAACGAAATCTTTGATCCTTCCGCTTTGATCAATGAGCCTATCGGGGACACTGTCTTTTAGCTAAAGAATTAATCAAGGATTTCTGAAGTTAATGAGGGATAAATCAAAAGACAGTCTGACCTAAAACATTTTTTAAAATTGTGAAATCAAGTAATGTACCCTATTTATTTCAACAGTCAAAATAGTAGTGCAAATTGATTACCCCGATGATTCAGACAGACCTGCCTAACCAAATATTGCAGACCAGATCTGATGAGGGAGCAGTCTGAGCAGGGTTTGTGCTTCCGCCATTCAGTCAGCACTTTTAACCTTGCCATGCTGAATAAATAAAGATGCCATGCCCACTTCTAATTTTCAGCCAATCAGACTGCCTTAGCCAGGTTTTTGACACAAATTCAAATACTTAATGCTAAACAGTGTTGATCCAGATCAGATGTCTTCTTCAGAAGCCAACTGATCTGGATCTACACTGTTTGCAAAGACAAGGCAAATCTTGGTTCAGCAGGAATAGGGTTAAGACTCATCACCAGATAATAACTTTTAGCATAAAACATATACTGCCTCCAGTCTCTAGGAAAAAATAATTTTTCTTATAATCTGTTTAATAATCCACAAAAATAAAACCAAAGTAATATCATGACTGTAGATGCTGGTCACTAGTCTAGTGACCAGCCTTTATAGTCATGATATTTTTTTAGTTTAACTTAGTGGATTATCAGACAGGATTATGAGAAAAATATTTAGTCACTGGAGACTGGAGCCAGTCTATATAAGACAGTACTTAATGAGGATTTAATGCAACCAAATCTTTAGGCTAATTCCAGTAAATGTCCTAAAATTTCGAACACTTTATTCCATACTATTTTGGCCTAAATTTTGCTTTCTTAGAATACTCAGGGGAATAGCAAACAGTGTAGACCCTGATTAGACTGCTCCTTCAGGAGCAGTCTGATCTGGGTCTGCACTGTTTGCATATGTCATTTTGTCAGACACTTTGATGTTCAAAATTTCAGAGGACATTTACCGTAATTTGCCAATTTTCACTTTTTGTTTTCACTAATTTCTACACAAAATCATAACAATATGGGTTCTCATTAGAACTGTCTCAGCCACAGTTTCAGAGGAGTTGCAGTTCTAATGCTTTGAGACATTTCTAATGAGTGCACCCAACCTACAGTTTTATGGAGAACTGGAGAAAATTATCCCAGAATTATTACCAAAATACTCCTTAAAATGTCCTTGAGGTTGTAGAAAGAAACCTGTAACCATGACAAGGAACAAGAGCTGTCACCTAATAGCAAAGCTCACCTTATGTAAACACTGACTTAATGAAAAGCTTTGAACAGTGAAGAGGGCCTAGATACAGAGTACAAGCCAGAGGGACATACTGAACTGAAAATGAGCTAGTGTATAGTAAAATCCACAAAATGCCAAATCCACAAAATGCCATGATAAAAGTCATAAAATTTGAACACTTTATAATCTATCCATCCATCCTTTTTTTTTTTTTGACCTTATTTTGCTTTTTATGCGACTGTTTCTTAGATTACTTAGTGAACTGGCAAACAGTACTGACCTTGATCAGACTGATCTGAATCTGCACTGTTTGCAAATGCCATTTTTGTCAGAAACTTTAGTGTACAAAATTTTCGGACATTTACTGTGCATTTTTACTTGCCGAGCATTATTTTTCACTTGTTCCTAAAGTTTCCAGCACTGTGAAAGAATGAACGTGACAAGTTTGCACTTGGTATGTCATGATGATAAGGCAAATATGATATGGTTCAAATAAATTGCTATATACTACATACTATGTTCTTTGCATTTATATTACATACATACCCATAGGTTGGTTGGTTTGGAGTTTAACACACCAGTCATACATTAAGGTTGAGCCGGTCAGTTTACCTGATCACATTTTTCCTGGGCAGGCTTAACACATTCTGTTACCAGAAACTGACAACTACCCTTCTTAAATCAGCAGAAGGGAGAGACTGACCATAGAAAATATTTCATGATCAATCACCACTAAAGAATGTTGCTGGACCTGGCTGGGATCGAACCCGCTACCTCCTGATCACCAGTCAGACGTGCATCTGACTGAGCCACAGATGCTGGCACATATTCATAGGACTTGTTAAAGAGAATTTGATGATAATTCTGAGATCATTTCTTTTATTTCCCCATAGAAACATGTTGTGGGTGCTAATTAGAAGCCTCTCAGCCAGGCGCTTCTAATGAGTACCCACAACATATGTTGCCAAAGTGCTACTAATCAGTACGAACAGCATACGTTTTTATGGAAAAGTGGAGGAAATTATCCCAGAATTATCACTAATTACTCCTTCTTAACAAGAACTGGAGAAAATTTTTCCAGAATTGTCACCAAATACGCCTCCATAACGGCTCCCCTGTATATCTGAAACAGTGTGTTTCGCCAGATCTGACTCAGTGTGTTGGCAGGTGGACATATGTTAACTGTCCATTCATTACTAACAAATCTGAATACTGACCGAATTCAGCAAACTGATAAGCTATCGTAATTACCATAAATATTTGGACACCTTAACCCTAGTCCTGCTGAACCTGGATATGTCCTGCATTTGCAAACAGTGTAGATTCAGATCAGTTGGCTTCTGACCAACTGATCTGAATCTACACTGTTTGCCATTAAATATGTGAATTTATAACAACAATCTGGATCAAGTAATGTGATTGGCTGAAAATTAGAAATGGATGTGGCATCTTAATTTATTCAGCTTGACAAAGGTTAACTTCTTACTGTAGTAACCATAAAATTTGAATATGCATAGCTCCAGGTAAGAGGAGGTATCCACATAATATTTTCCTTATTTCCCCACAAAAACATATGTTGTGGTACTCATTAGAAGTGTCTCAATGAGGCACTTCTAATGAGTACCCATAACATATGTTTTCATCGAGAAATAAGAAAAGTATCGATACTTTCCAGCTGAAAAAAAGCCCCTCATGTGGAGCTATGATGATAGCTCCAGATAACATGCTTTTGTATCTCAACCAAGAAGTATTGATATTTTTTCTTATTTCTCCATGAAAATGTATGTTGTATGTACCCATTAGAAGCGCCTTGCCAATACACTTCTAATGAATACAGACAACATATGCGTATGTTTTCATGGAGAAATAAGAAAAAATTCTTATTTTTGTACCGCAAAAGAACTTGTGCATCACGAAAACATGCCTATATAATTTTGACCCCCTTAAACCCCACTTTTATATAGTACATTACGAAAGCATGCCTATTCAGGTATACAGAAAATTTTACCACCTAAAATTGAAAATTTTCGGATAAAAAAATTCTGATATTTTTCATATTTCTGCCCAAAACATAGATTGTGTGTACTCGTTAGAACCACCTCAATGAGGCAGTTCTAACAAGTACCCACAATCTATTTTTTTGAGCAGAAATAAGAAAAATAATGTATACCCCTGTAAACCCCAGTTTTACTATATAAAAGTGGGGTTTAAAGGGGTCAAAGTTATATAGGCATGTTTTCGTGATGAAAACTGGGGTTTACAGGGGTAGACTTCTTATTTCTGCTCGAAAACATAGATTGTGGGTACCTTTTAGAACTGCCTCATTGAGGCAGTTCTAATGAGTACAAACAATCTATGTTTTGAGCAGAAATATGAAAAATATCACAATTTGTATCTCAAAATTTTCATTTTTTGGTGATAAAATTTTCAGTATATTTGAATAGGCATGTTTTCATAATGAGTACTCACTGGAATCACCTCAGTCAGTTAATTCCAACAAGTGCCCACACCTCTACTACTCTGAGCAAATTCAGCAGATGACTATTTGAATTTTTTTTTTCTTATTTTTCCCACAAATAAGATTTGACATTTCATGCAAACTGTCTCCCAAGAAGAGTGCATGAAAGTCAAATCTTCATTATTTGCAGGGAAATATCCGAAAATATTACGAAAACATGCCTATTCAAATATACTGAAAGTTTTCCCACCAAAATAATGAAAATTTTCAGATAAAAATTTCTGATATTTTTCATATTTCTGCTCAAAACATAGATTGTGGGTACTCGTTAGAACCGCCTCTTCGGCAAAACATAGATTGTGGGTGTTTCTGAACAGAAATAAGAAAAATAATGTATACCCCGTAAACCCCCAGTTTTACTATATAAAAGTGGGGTATAAGGAGGTCAAAACTGTATAGGCGTGTCTTCGTGATGTTATTTCAGAATGTTGACAACTGAAATTTTTACCCAGTATGCTAAGCATTAAATAAGTGCAAAAGCAACAAAAAATGTCTTTTGAACAGCCATGTATTTTACCTGCAACCTCCTTCAATTCTTCTTTAATTTCTACTTTATATAATCCAAGTCAAAATCGTCTTCAGGTAGTTTAACCTTTATCACTCTCTAGGCATTTTCAGCAGACGACAAATTGATGATATTTTTCTTATTTTTCCCAGAAAACAGTATATGACATTTCATGCAAATTGTCTCCTAAGGAGACAATTTGCATGAAATGCCATATCCTGTTTTCTGGGAAAAATAAGAAAAATATTTCAAAATATCGTCTGCTGAAAATTTTACCCAGAGTGCTAAGCGTTAAAAGATTCCAAGAAAAATCAAAACTTTGAAAACCCACAACAAATATCCAAAAACTTTTGACATAGATTCTACTATATTACAATACACACATACCATGACTATCTAGTTCAACTTAATGTTGAACTTAACGCTTAGCACTCTGGGTAAAATTTTCAGCAGACGACATTTTGAAATATTTTTCTTATTTTTCCCAGAAAACAGGATTTGACATTTCATGCAAATTGTCTCCTAAGGAGACAATTTGCATGAAATGTCAAATCCTGTTTTCTGGGAAAAATAAGAAAAATAACATCATTTTGTCGTCTGCTGAAAATGCCCAGAGAGTGGTAAAGGTTAAATACTAAACTGTATGTTAAATTATACTGAACATTTAGTTATTCCAGATAAAAAATATTCATAAAAATAAATTTTAAATGATCACACAGTTAAATAATATCCTGAATGACAATTATCCATATAATTTCAAAAATATTTTATAAACTTCTCCAAATCAGGCAAAGTGAGTACGCCTTCGAAATAAAACTGACCCACTACCTTATACACCACCTTACAACTGTTATTGATGTTAACAAACCCTCTTAAATAGTTTTGTATGGATTTAAACTTGTTAAGCTATTCACTTATCCTCTATCATTACAGGTATAGTATTGGCAGACCACAAATTCAGCAGGCAACAAATTGATGATATTTTCTTTTTTTTTTCCCCCCAGAAAATAAAATTTGACATTGCATGCCAATTGTCTCCTAAGGAGACAATTTGCATTAAATGTCAATCCTATTTTTCTAGGAAAAAGAAGAAAAATATTTTAAAATATTGTCTCTTGAAATTTTTACTAAGCTTTAATATCACTTTGTCAGCAGAACAGGCAAAAACTGCAGTTACCCTAAATATTTGGACAGCTTAAGACGTTACCGTACCACCTCCTAATGTTATTTCATTTGACTTGGAGATTTATGGTCCCGTCAACACTGTTAAGGTCAAGTTGAGCCGGTCAGTTAACCTACTCATAGTTTTCCTGGGCAGGCTTAGTCCTCTAAGTGGTTAACCAGTAATTTGTGTGTACTTTCACCAGTAACTAACAACTACCCTTCTTAACCCTTAAAGCGCCAAGAAAAACTGCATCTGAAAATGTCGTCTGTTTATGTCGTCTGCTGAATATTCTTGCAAACTTTTCAAACCTATTTTTGCATACCAGCAAACAGTGTGGACCACACTGTTTGCAAAAATGACTTTTAAAGTCAGAAGCGGATGAAAAGCATACGACAATTGTTGTGATTGGTGCTTTAAGGGTTAAATCAGCAAATGGGGTAGAATGACCAAAGAAATGATTTCATGATCAATCTCCATGAAAGTTATAGAGCTGGGATCCGAACTTGTGACTCCTGGATGTGCAGTCAGAAGTGCTACCATCCTAAATGGTGATAAGCCTAAAACATGCTGGTTGAATGACTAAACAGTGTAGACCCTGATCTAACTGAATCCTCTGAGGATCAGTCTGATCTGGATCTACACTGTTTGTTCAGGCATGTCTACCCAAATAATAAGGGTAAACATGTCAGCACAGTCTCACAGAATTCATAGTAACTGATGAAACAATGCATAATTTATTTCAACAATCTCAACAACCCCTAGATGTATGGCAGCATCCCTGATACCACTTAAAAGTATCTCAAAAATGCAAAGATGTCTTTTCTAAGTAAGATGATTTTTTTCTACCTGAAATTTTTAAGTATAAGTATTTTTCTTACCAATGTTGTGGGTATTCATTGGAATTGCCTCACAGAGGCAATTCCAATGAGAACCCACAACACAGAAACAAAAATAAGAAAACTATGTGCCTGGATATTCCTCTGATCGAGAGCTGTTATAGGTCGATCTGGGTTCTGCCAGCTCATTCAAGTTTAAAGGTTCTTTTATTTATCTTTTTTTTTTTTTTTTTTTTTGGGGTCTTGAGCTCACTGGAGAGGTTAATGTACTTAAACCTGGGATGATACTGGGCCCTTATCTTAATGGGGCTGTTAACAAGATTAACTAATGTAGATATCCAGGTCTATATTACTTACATCCCAGTGGTCCAGTACTCTAGGCTACAGTATTGATGGACTAACTGACAGATGGACAAATGGGGAGTTCTCAATCAAACAGGATGCACTTTGATGGGTCTGAGGAAGGGAACCTGCTTTCTACAAAACTAGAATAGCAAATGGCAGGTGACAAGCAGGCTGGCAGTGCAGGTTGGCCAGCCAAGCCCTTATGTTTCAACACTCAATGGTTTGGCAAGCCCGAGAAACTGTACATAGCCCTAGGTAAGACACATTTCTCAACAGAAAAGTATTTGTATTTTTCTTACTTCTGCACAAAAACATATGTTATGGGTACTCATTAGAAGCACCTGATGGATGCGCTTCTAATGAGCACCCATAACATGTTTTTGAGGAGATGTAAGGAAATTATGTGGATACCCTCGCTTATCTGCAGATATAGAAACGGCAGTATATTAGCTGAAATAGTCCTGACCAGTGGATGTGAAAGATTGATCTCCTGAGTATTAAATGCACATCACACACCAGTGTATAATGCCCCCCCCCCCCCTCACCCCACCCCACCCCCCTCACCATTTCCACTGCATATATTGTACTACATAGCTCCTAGATACAC
The DNA here is from genome assembly GCA_964016985.1 of Anodontia alba. Classification (NCBI taxonomy): domain Eukaryota; kingdom Metazoa; phylum Mollusca; class Bivalvia; order Lucinida; family Lucinidae; genus Anodontia; species Anodontia alba. Next base: position 25,844,441 of record OZ024823.1, on the reverse strand, counting down.
TTTTTTTTCTAACAAAAAGTATGGATTTTTTTCATATATCTCCACAAAAATACACCACAACCTCTTTATAACACTATTGTTGGGGTCCATAGCATAAACTGTGTTAGTTAAGCAACCGTGTTACATCCAAACAAAAATGTATAGATTATATTGAAAAATGACCATTTATGGTCATTTTTCAATATAATCTATACATTTTTGGGATCCATCTTTGAACCATGTTATATCAAAATCCGTGTTATAACGAATCATGTTATAAAGAGGTTGAAGTGTATGTACACTGGAACCTCTTTAAAAGACAGTTCATTATAAGACAGTTTGAGATACAAGACAGTTTAAAAGTGGACCCCAAAAGTGTCGTATCCAAACAAAAATAGATTATATAGAAAATGACCATTTATGGTCATTTTATATATATATAATCTATACAGTTTTGTATCCAAACCAAAATGTATTGATGATATAGAAAAATGACCATTTATGGTCATTTTTCTATATAATCTATACATTTTTGTTTGGATACATTACAAACAGCTGTTTAGCTAACACAGTTTTTGCTTTGCATCTCACTCACTCACAGCAATGTAAAGCGGTTGTGATGTAATTTGTGGTATTGATCAGAAGCACCTCACCAAGATGCTTCCAATGTACCACAATATATGTTTTCATGGAGAAATAAGAAAACAATTTTCTGTACATTTCTTTTACTCGAAGCTATGATACTATAGCACATGTATATTTTCCATTTCAGGATCAAATCAGTAAATAGGCACCCCTCCCCACCACCCCACAAAAGTTATGACTGAAGCATTAAATTTATCAACCGTGCAAACTGGTAAATTATGAATTAAAGTCATGCAGGTTTAAATGTGAACCTACAATATCTTTCACTATAAAATATCTCCATACAAAATTAAGATTAATATAAAACTTCAACATTTTATGTCTATTTGCACAAATGGCAAGCTGCATAGTAAAAAGCAATAATAATTTTTGACACTTTTATGTTTAAAATCTCTTAGAATCAGTTCTAATTTTAATATGTAAATATCAACTATCTGCTTAAGAAAATAAAATCTGACAAGAAATTCTGTGGAAAAAAACAACTTTTCCCTCACTCACCTGTTCTCCACCCCTTCCTCTAACCAACATATCCCTCAGATTTGCGTATGTGAAATGAAAATACCCAGGTCAGCTGTATATCTGCGCAGGCTGGCCTGGGTTTTCACTACTTGCCATATGATGCACAATGCAAGCAACGGGCCCTTATGTCATACGTGAACAGTAGTCTGGACCAGCCTGCACATCTATAATCAAATCTGGACTTTATAGCTCCAGATAAGGCACTTTTTTTTTTCCCAAACAAAAAATACTGACATTTTTCTTATTTGTCTATGAAAACATATATTATGAATACTCATCAGAAGCACGTCTCCTAGGCTTCCCTTTGCAAAATAGGTTACTTCCCTTTCTTGCACCAGTAAAATTACTCACACGTAAAACTGCTTCTCTCTGCCAAACTAGGGTCTCACTTTTTTTCCAACCAAAATGTATTATTTTTCTTATCTCTGCACAAAAATCATATGTTGTGGTACTCATTAGAAGTGCACTTCTAATGAGTACTCACAACATATGTTTTTGTGAAGAAATAAAACTGTTATCTAGATACTGGATCCTACTTTATCTGGAGGTATGGACGTTTCCTGCCTCAGCAGATCCTCTAAATTCAGGACATTTACAGTGAGGCTACAAATGTTAACATTATAACTCTATCAAACTAATAAAAATCTTCTAATTTGTAAAAGCTTGTAGATGACATAAAGATATGATTTAATATCATGTCATACACTAACTTCAGCATAGCTCTAGATAAGGCATTTTTTGTTGTTGATTTTTTAACCAAATAGTACTAAACTTTTTCTTATTTCTCCACAAAAACATATGTTGTGGGTATTCATTAGAAGTGCCTCACAATTAATATCCACAACATGTGTTATTATGAAGAAATAAGAAAAAATATATTGTGAATACCCCTTATGTCTGAAGCTATGCTTCGTGTGACAGGAAAAGCTCCTGTACACATTGTAGTATTATGTGAGTGATGAATCTCCAGTCCAAGAAATTCATGAAATTCCTACAGACTTGTCACTTATCACAGTCTCTAGATGCCCAAATACGGTCTCTATAACACAGCCTTCAGCCAAGATGTGGGTCTGTCTACATCTTTGCAATTAACCCTTAAAGCGCCAATCACAACGGCAGCAGATGACAATTTTTTAATTGTTTTTTTTTTTTCTGTTTTTCTGAAAACAAGTCTTGAAATTTCATGTGAATCGTCTGCCTCTGAAAAAAAAAAAAAAAATTAGAATGTCGTCTGCTACAAATTTTGCTTGGTGCTTTATGGGTTTATATAGTTCCAGATAAGAGGGGGTATCAAGTAAATATTTTTCTTATTTCTCCACGAAAACATATGTTGCGGGTACTTATTAGAAGTGCCTCACTGAAGCACTTCTAATGAGTACCACAACATATGCTTTTGTAAAGAAATAAGAAAAATATGAGTATTTTTCAGCTGAAAAAAGTTCCTATGAATAATACTGGCTTTCTCCCATGTTTTCCCTCAATTTTATGTCTTAACCCTTGGCCTGCTGAACCCAGATATACCCTACCTTTGCAACAGTGTAGATCCAGTTCATTTGGCTTCTGAAGAAGCCAACTGATCTGGATCTACACTGTTTGTCATTTGTTATGTAAATTTATGGCAACAATCCAGATCCAGCAATCTGATAGGCTGAAAATAAGAAGAGGGCATTGCATCTTAACATATTCAGCATGACAAGGGTTAAGGTACTTCAGTTTCATTATTTCTAACATGGCTCTTGACACAAAATTTAGCAGAAATTCGTTTATGACATAAAAGGAAAGATACTAGGCCAAAATATTTTACTATAGGTTCCAGAAAAGAAGGACATTCCCATCCCAATTTCAAAGATGCCTAGACAAGTATTGAAGCTGGAAGTCCAAAGATACTTAAAATGTATTCAGGTCCCAGTTCCAAAGATACTTCACTATAGGCCCTCGATAAAGAGTATTGTGTCCCAAATCCTTGAGATAGGCTTGAGACAAAAGGAATATTCTGGCCCCTGTTCCAAAGATACTTCACTGTATAGATTCCAGATTAAAAGAATATTCTGGCCCAAACCCCTGAGATATCTCATTAGATGCTTCAGACAGACCACATATTCCAGTCCAAATGCCAGATACCTCACTAGAGACTCAAGGTAAGTATTCTGGTTCCAATTCCAAAGCTGCTTACTATAGGCTCCATATAAACAAATTGATTCCCAATTCCAAGAATACCTAACTACAGGCTGCAGACAGAGTAAAGTCACCATCCAAAAACCTGACCAAATGTAAAGGCTCCAGATATTCAGATCCCCATTTCTGATGATAACATACTATAAACACTAGACAGAAAGCATATTCTGGTCCCAATTCTAAAGACACCCTATAATAAACTTCAGATAAAAAGAGTTTTTTGGTCCCAATTTCAAAGCCATCTCACTATAGGCTCCTAATAAAAAGGGTATTCTTGTCCCATTTTCAAAGATATATCACTACAGGCTCCTAATAAAAAGAGTATTCTTGTCCCAGTTCCAAAGATATATCACTATAGGCTCCTAATAAAAAGAGCATTCTTGTCCCAGTTCCGGACATATCTCACTATAGGTTCCTATCAAAAAGAGTATTCTTATCCCAGTTCCAAAGATATCTCACTACAGGTTCCTTATAAAAAGAGTATTCTTGTCCCAGTTCCAAAGATATCTCATAAATAGGCTCCTGATACAAAGAATATTCTGGTCCCAGTTTCCAAGATAACTTACTGGATGCTTGAGATAAATAGAGTATTGAAATCCCAATTCCAAAAAATCTTATCTTAGGCTTCAGAGGGAAAGAGTATAATGGTCCCAATACAAACACACCTACCTCACTACAGGCTCCAGACCAATGAGGGGATGCAAGTGTGACTAGACTACATAGGTCTAAATAAGGAAGGATATCCGGTAAACATTTTTCTTATTTCTCCACAAAAACATATGTTGTGGGTACTCATTAGAAGCGCCTCACCGAGGCACTTCTAATGAGTACCCATAACATATGTTTTCGTGAAGAAATAAGAAAAATATCAATACTTTTGGATTGAAAAAAGCACCTTAACTAGTGCTATGCTAGACATGAATAAAAAATGGAGATAAGACTTAAATTCTTGAAACAACAGTAGGTAATTATTGCTCTTAAGGATACAGTACAATAAAATCTTCTACCCACTACAAGTACTCTCAGTTT